>CM061534.1:77992261-78262624 GCA_030545055.2 Neoaliturus tenellus | reverse complement strand
TTCTTAATGAGAACCATTGAGCAAAAAAGAACAACCATGTCAAATTTCAACCCCGTGCCCGTAGGCCCTACAGTCATTTTAAAATCATGTAGGGCTGAGCCCTAAAGAACATAAAAAAGATATATTTTAAACAGTTTCTTAGTAAACACCTATTAGCAAAACGGAACATAAACGTTAAATTTCCACACCGTAAGATTAATGGTAATTTTGAGGATTTAGGGGGGGGGGAGCCCCTGGATTAATTTTGAAGTCCTATGGAACAGAGCCCTAAGGAACTTCGAAAACTGTATTTGCAAAACCGTTTCTAAGTGAGCACCTATTTGCAAAATGGAGCATCCACGTTAGATTTTAATCCCTTAGCATATATGGTAATTTTGAGGTTCTGTGGGGTGGAGCCCTAAAGTAATTTGCTAAATTGTTTCTTAGTGAGCAACTATGAGCAAAGAGGAACTTAAATGTCAACTTTCAACCCCGCGGGCCCAGAGTAATTTTCAAGACTTGTGTTACGGAGCCCTAAAAAATTTCAAAATATATATTTGAAAAACCTTTTCTTAGTGAGCATCCTACCTATGAGCTAAGAGGAACGTACACATCAAACTTCAACCCTTGGAGACCCTAAAATGTTTTTGAAGCCTTGTTGGGCAGAGCCCTAAAGAACTTCGAAAACTATATTTGCAAAACCGTTTCTTAGTAAGCACCCATGAGCAAAGAGGAATGTCCATGTCAAATGTCAACCCCGTGAAGGCCCTAATGTAATTTTGAAATCCAGTGGGTAGAGCCCTAAAGTGCTTTAAAAACTATGTTTGCAAACCCTTTTCTTAGTGAGTACCCATGAGCAAAGGGAATCTTCCATCATATTTAAACCCCGTGGGCCCTAGAGTAATTTGAAAGTCCAGTGGGGCGGAGACCTAAAGGGCTTCAAAACTATATTTGCAAAACGTTTCTTAGATTAGATAGATAGTACCTATGAGCTAAGAGAATCGTCTTTGTCAAATTTCAACACGTAGCCTATACAGTAATTGTCAGCATCTTTGAGGTAGAGCCCTAAACAATTTCGAAAACTATAATGGTAAAACAGTTTCTTAGTGAGCACCCATGAGCAAAGAGGAACGTCCATGTCAAAAATTTCAACCCCTCGAATGCCCTAAAGTAATTTTGAAATCAGTGTGGCGGAGCTCTTAAGTGGTTCAAAAACTATATTTGCAAAACAGCTTGTTAGTACCTATGAACAGTAAAAAAGTATATAGCAATAAAATACGAAATAAAGTAAACTGCACTGAATACAACCAAAGTACACCAGACTAAAAGTAATAGTACATCACTATAATCTTGACAATGACAAACATAAATAAACATTATATCACACCTGGTTACTTCTATGCTTATAAGCATTTTCTTGAATGAATCATCATGTGGCAGATGTAAACAAACCTAATTCAATTTCCATTATCATATGTTAGAATACAAAAATATTGCTTCCATAAGAATAACATGGTAACTTTGAGGACGTCAAGGGCGTAGCCCTTTGTGAATATCAATATTAAAATAGTCGGACTTTCCTATTTTAAGCCTAAAGAATGAGTATACCAAATTTCAGTACTCTAGCTAGTCGGGAAGTTGGAGAATTAGTGATGAGTGAGTGAGTGAGTGAGGGCTTTGCCTTTTATATATTTAGATAATATATATTATATATATATATAATATTATATATGTATATATATTAACACATGAATAAAACATTGCCCCTTTGTTAATGACTTGTGTAACTGTGGAAAAAGTTGTTAATATTTTACAAATCAATAGACAAGTTTAGCAAGAACTTTATTTAAGTTAAATTACTTAAACACTCGCACGCAAATATCAATTATATATATATATATATATATATATATATATATATATATATATATATATATATATAATGTATATTTGGAATATTAATTACTTTGCTACGTGAATTCAAATAACGTTTATTGCAAAATAACGATTATAACTTGGTTTTATTGGATTCGCAACATTTTCTAATTTTCCGTGAAATTAATGAGAAAAGTTCTACTCTATGACGTGTTTCCAATAAATAAACTTACTTCATTTGGTAATAGAAGCATTTAGTATTTTTTATAAAGCAAGTAAGTTTTATATAGCTCAGTTTTATATAGTTAAAATTAGTGAACTAAATTTTTGGGCTGAATAATTTGCTGTTCAAAAATTATCAAATATTCACAAAAATACAATAATGTGTTATGATATTTCATTTTTATTTATCTTTAATTTCCTTGAAATATTACACTTTAATCTTGGATTTTGTTGTGAATGGGGATTACAATAAATGCTTTAAGGTGCATTCACACTTGGCTAGTTACTAGCTGCGAGTGACAGCTGTATTAAAAAATAATCCAAAAATCCTGCTAGTACTCGCTGGTAAGATAATTTTACATTCACACTTAGCTAGTTGCTAGTAGAAGAAGCGAATGTAAACACGTTTTGTATTAAACATATGGTTTATGAAAATTTAATTATGGACAGTAAATTAAGCAGGCTTACTATTTTAAATATAAAAATATATTATAAAAACTGTTTTGGTTAACGACAATATGTGGGAGAATATTTATTATTATTATGTTATTAATCGGATTTATTGGTTTTTAGTTTGTCCCATGACCACAGAAAATGAGCGTGGAGGGACGATTGGCTCCTCCCACGACACTTACAAATTTGGCACATTTGGCACACAGTATTACTTGTGCTTAATTGCTACAGTTTTATTTTAATTTCTCACAATTTAAATGATTTTAAGATAGGCTTAAACTTTAATTTTGGAGTGTCACGTGCGTCTGACAATGAGCTATCTACCCAATCGGCTGAGCTATTTTCACGCGGTAGGCCTACCTACTACTGCTGCTCTTACAGGCCTTCCTAGATTAAAATTATTTGTCTAGGAGCGTCTGACGCTCGATTTCGAGGCAGTTGTAGACGCTGCGACCCCGTCCATAGTGTATACACCTCAAATAAGGAAAAAGTTGAAAGTTTAAAAGACAAAGTCACAAAATTTTGGCATTTTTGTGAATATGAAAAATGATTTGGTAAGGAATTAATAAATAACTCGTAATCTTTGACTTTATGACTTGAAGCGCCAACTTTTTTAAGAACTTTTGAGACTTATAAATAAATACTGCACATATACTATTTGTACGTATATATTTACAAATCTTTTAACTTGTTAATGGTCATGTTTATTATATATGCTTCTCTAACGTAACACTTTGGAAACACAGTACATTTTATAAAGAGAGAAATACAAGTAAATTATTGATGAGTACAAATACACTGTGTATACCAACAACACACACACACATACATTAGTAAAAAGTTTCTTCTGTCTCTGGGGAAAATTATGTTACGGTTTCTGCTACAGGAAGTCTTTGCATACCGATACCAAAATCAAACTAATTGACAATGTAAAATACTCTGAAAACTTTATTTGCGTCCATCCGTAGGTGATTAGTTGTTAGGTAATAACTTAATAATGTACATTATTATTTAATGCAACGTTGCATTAAATAATCTAAATACAGTTAACCTGAATCATTTATATTAATTTAATTTAATAAATTTCAGGTACAGTTACACTTGATAGCTATTATTTTTTACAAAACCACTTCGTACATGGATGAAAACACATCTAGTAAAAAGGTCGAAATTGTTCTTGGCGGTACTCTAAATAACAAACCCAACGACTGGATAAAAACTGTCACCCGTTGTTGTAAGCCTATCGAAGTATGATTTCCAGTTTTGTTTTCGTGGTGATGGCTTTTATTAATCTTATATCTGATGTCATTAAATTTTTGTAAAGGCACTCGCATCACCCTCTGAAATGAATTAGGATCTTCCACCCTCAGCTCATCAAATAGCGTAGATGAAGCTCCAAGTTCCTATCTTCGACCAATCCAAGGTCCAACCCACCATCTCCTCTTTCTCCTATACTAATCCCTTTCTCACATAACTCGGAAATTGCATTTTTTTAAGGTTGTATTCTTTATTTTCTTCGAAATGCCACTAAAGGACATTTAAAAATATTGTTATTCCTTTTTAGGGTTAAAACAAAACAATAATATAATAAATATGTCAGCTGATTCATTCAGATTATACAAAGTACCAGGGGGACCGAGCTTAAGCTCGGTAAAATTATTACTTTCTTTCTCACACAAAGCTCGTTCGCTCCGCTCACTCGCCCTATTCATTTTTAAGATGAGCTCGTTCGCTTCGCTCACTTGCCAGGCCAAAGGGTGCTGCACTTTGATAAAATTTTCCTAAACTAAAGATTAAAGATGTAACACATTGGTTTATATCTACAGTTATCAGCTGATTTTTGTTCAATTAAAAAAATCTCCATAAGGATAGCATGGAAACTTTAAAGGGCTCTAGCCGGGGCCTACGATAACTAACGGGCCTGCATACATTTTTGGTCACGTGACCAGATGCGGCCGAATTTCAGCTGTCATCTCCATTTGAAAGCATTGCAATAGCCTGACTTGGCATCCGTTTTTACGTGTTTTTTTAAATACACGTAAATGAAGTCATAAGTGTTGCATATCCTTCTAAACCTCATTAAATTACAAATTGAATGATACTAATAACGTTCCGCTTTGCAAAACTTAAAACTCACTTTTTGGGTAAAAGAAAAACTTTAATTTCTCACATTGTAGGATGCATTGACTTTTTTGTAAACAGATTTCTTCCAATGCTTTTGAAGATATTTCTAGGAATAAGACATGAAATAAACGTCTTAAATCAGTAGTTTGCCACTTATAATTTTTATTTTCGATAAAACAAATTAAAATGTACCTTTTTGGTTCTAAATTTTTGTTATTTGCAACGAAATATACTCTTATGTAAACAGCTGATGAAAAATGTAAACAAAACTATAAACTAAATTAAGTTTTGACTTTATCTCGTAATAAAAAATATCAGGAAAACTGTTAACTTTACAGTAATGGTATCATTTTGTTCCTTATGTAATCTAGATAAAAATATATAAGTCTTGTCTAGTAACCTACTACCTAATTCCTAAGAGGTGGGAAATAAGTGAAGGATGTCACGTTTTCACAATGTTATCTTATGGAAACTTGTGCTGCAGATCGGCCGCAAATAGTCACGTGACTTTGGTGGTGGGGGGAAATATGCAGGCCCGTTAGTTTTCGTAGGCCCCGCTCTAGCGCGAAAACCGGATTTTTCCCAGACATGGGACCAGTTCCAATCGATTTCTGGTGGCCAAAACCCCCATATTCAATAAAAAAATCAAATATCCTTGGAGCAAAAAAAAAAACATTGCCCGGACAAACGGAGCTTGTTTTAGAATATAAGATATTATCACACGAGCTAGTGGAAGCTAGTTTGCTGTTGGCTAGTTGCTAGTCAATTAAAAAATTAATTTTGTAAACAAATAACAACTAGCAGCGAGTAACTAGCTAAGTGTGAATGCACCTTTATGCACAGTCACCCAAATAGCTGCAGGGTTAAAAAAATAATATTTCATTACTATTTCCGAAAGTGACCTATTTGTTGCCAGATCACATTTACACGTGAGTCGAAGACGATTGCGAAAAAAAATCGAACCGTAAAATAAGACTTCAAAGACGAGTAATGATCTATATTATTTATCACGATACAAAAATAACACAAACCATTTATATCAACTATTTAACTGGCCGTGCTCCGCTACAGGTGTTATTTTCAATTTTAAAAACGTTTCTTTACTTACGTAACATAACTCGGGTTTTCATTACTTTCCATCCCTAATATTGGTATTTTTTCGTTCATAATACAATCCTTTAAATCTTGGTATAAATGATTTCCTTAATATAAACAAAGACCCTTATGTTACAAAGTATGGGTTGAAAAAGCGAGGTTATGAAAACTATAACAAACTTCTTTCAGCTTAGGCCTACTCAAAACCTTGCAAATAATTTTAACTGAATTCATAAATTTGTTTCACATTTGATTATATGCCGTTAATTACCTTGTTCCGTTGCTCAAAACTATATAAAAAATTATAATTTGGCAAGGGTTTTTTCAAAACTGAATTGCAAAAAATCACTTTCACTCCATGTGATTCAAATTCGTTTCTGAGTCCTAAAGTGAAGTTTTTAATTTTAGCTCTAGGTACAAGAATAGCACCTTCTCGAGGAACTCCACCTAGGTAAAATAAGCTAGTAGGAACCTGTTTAATCAATTATATTTTTTCTTATACTGCTCAGAACTTATTTCCCTAGCTAGTTCACAAAACAAAGCTTCTGCGACTTCAAAACCGTTTTTTGTCAATCTAGCCTAGATATTTACTTTAAAATATCTTATGAAGTTCATTCTTGTGATTGCTATCATAAATATTACGCTAACTGTCTGCTACGAATTTGATTAGGTTAGTTAATACATGACTTGACTGAATTTAGTATCTATTGAAAAATTTGCAACAATGGCTGGGTAGCTGAGTGGTTATAGTACTCGCCTTTGAATCAAAAGGTTGCCGGTTCGATCCTGAGAAAAGTTAGTAGTTTTTTTAAGGTTCGATTCCGGACCCAGTTGCCATTTGTCATTCGGCTATTAAAATGACGCTTTCTAACAACTGGTCGATGATAGATAGTAACAACACTGGGGTTTGGACCGTTCCCCGTCAAAACGTTAAAAAAAATGCCACTGGCGTAGGTACACAAAAACAACAATGAATTATAACAAAAAATATATACATTCACCAAACTTACAACTGCCAAAATATTAAGAGATTGATTTCAGCCAAGAATTCTAGAATGAGAAGAAGGTAGGTGACACCAACAAAAACAATAACAAAATCGATGACGTTAAAGGTGCAGCACTCAAATATTCAAAGTAAACCACTCATGTGTCAAGATAAACAACATCACGTCAAAGGTGCAGGACCGCTTCAAGCAGCTGTTGGTGTCACCTACCTTGGTTTCTTCTAGATTCATTTATTTCAGCTAACTTATTTCTCACATAAAAACTACTCAGTTAATAAAATCTTCTCTGAAACACAAAAGCCTGTGATAAAGTAACGGCTTTTGGAACGTATAAACAATATTTTCATCATAAATGTATAGTAAAACGTAGTTAATAGTTTTTTGTGAGTAACATTTAATTAGTATCGTTTTGTAGTGAGTTTTTTTATTGGCATTCCTGATGCACTGAGTTTGGCAGCGGCCGTAGCTCAGTGGTAGAGCTCTGGGTTATCACCCAGCGGGCCCGGGTTCAATTCCTGGCTCAGGGACAAAAAGATCGTCCGGCCGCTCCCGTGGTTCGGAAGTCACGCTAAGCCGTTGGTCCACCTGCATACAAAACAAAAAAAAGTGCAGGCAATTCAGGCGAGGAGAACTATCAGTTAATTGCTGATCTCCCTCCACTAAAAGCCATAGACCTACGATAATTAATTAATTATTTTGTAGTGAGTTTACTCTTAAAACTTTTTTAATGAATTGACCTTAGGTTTGTTTATAAATATTAGGTTATTAATGTTTTTTTAGTTTTATAACAAGATTTTT
Organism: Neoaliturus tenellus; assembly: GCA_030545055.2. Taxonomy (NCBI): domain Eukaryota; kingdom Metazoa; phylum Arthropoda; class Insecta; order Hemiptera; family Cicadellidae; genus Neoaliturus; species Neoaliturus tenellus. The sequence goes on along the minus strand of CM061534.1, from coordinate 78,255,074 downwards.
TAATTTGTAGACAAAAGACTTTCACTGTTTTTTGTTTGAATGTTGTACATGAAATATATAGTGTTATATTTGTAAATCTACATTCCTAATGGTAACTTATTTGGATTAACTGCGTTCGTGCCACTAAATACATGCGTATTTACGTTTAGGTAGTTAAAAATATGTTGTGGAAAAATAGTAAATTTTACTACTAGACTAAAATATTACCAATTTCGAGAAGTGATTACTTTTACAGAAAAACGGAAAACTGGTGGAGCAATTAAATAGAACTTTCGGGACAAGCAATAATTTAAGATTTTTATCACGATGCATAATCACACTAAACACTTAGATCATAAATTTGTTTCTACTTGAGTAAAACTAATACACTGTAGTATACAATTAACAACAATATGATAACAATAAAGTGAATTAGTATAACTCCATTAAAGTATATGTTCATAAATAAATTATATAAATGTATGGGAATATTTAGTTTTCTAACACTGAAAGTTAGTTGTTCTTCTCAGTCTTGTTATAAGCCCATCACTGGCTTAAAAAAGTATTATAAGCCCATTACAGTACTGATGGCTACAAACAACATTTATCTGTTTGAAATAGTCGAATTTGCTTTGTTTAATAATGTACAATAAACATGCAACAAACGCAAAAATACTGCAATAACGGCAGATTTATGGAGCAGTTTTATTGCTTTGTGTGCTGGTTCTTGCAACAGCTGAAGAATTTTTTATGACTTTATGGGCTGAGCATTCCTTAATTGTTTATATTTTCTTTTTTACTGTTTTTGCTGGACCGGCCCAAAATTAAAAGAAGCAAAAGTTTTTATGTATATAGTTATGTACAACAACTTGTTTTAATAGTTAGTTACATTACTAATATACTAGAAACCATTCAAAGAATTTTTAATCCGAACAAGTCCTTTAATAATAAGAATCAATACTGTAGTATAATTACGAAATTGCAATAAAATTTGGAATTGAAATTTATAAATTAGAAACAAAACATATAATGAGAGAATGGTCACATACCTTTTTAACCTACTACATTTTTAAAGTAGTTTCTATAAGACAAATGGAATACTTTCCAGAAATAGTTTTATTTTTTTATTAATTAAACGTTAAATTGTCTCAGTCAAAGAAAATAAACATGCACAGGGTGTTCGGAAAAAAATTTTCAGGAATTCAAGGGGTTATTGCCCGCATCAAAATGAGCAAAATATATCCTTTAAACATTTGTCCTAAAATTCTTTGTTTTCCCGCTAGCCGCTATTTTGTTTTTTACACCAAATAAGTTTAATTTCCGTTACCATTAATCAGTTTAATCATTGTATTAAGTTCATTTATTTGGCATGAACCTTTATCACACCAATTTAAATTTTTAGGAAAATAACATTTTTTCCAAATTCCATTTTTAAAAGGGCGGCCATTTTAAATGTTTTAATTTAAATAACTGTAAACCAGTCAAATTTATAAAAATTTTACAAGAAACAAAAAATATGAAACATTACATTATCTAACCAATGATGTCAAGTTTATAAGAATCTAAACACAAATAATGGAGTTATTGTGGTTTTTATGTAGAAAAATATTGATTTTGCATTAGAACTCATGGAAATTAAGGTTATTTTAATAGAAAACCACAATAACTCCATTATTTGTTGTTATTTTCTTGTAAACTTAGTATTATTGGTAAAATAATTTGATTATTTTGTCTTTTATAAAAATTTTATATGATTGACCGGTTTTGACTTATTTGAGTTATTTGGTATCAAAAACAAAATTGCGGCTAGCGGATTAACAAAGCATTTTAGGACATGTGTTTATGGGAACTTTTTTGTTCATTTTGATGTGGGAAATAACCTCCTGAATTCCTTAAACATTTTTCTGAACACCCTGTACTAACTTCATTTGAGAGATTAGTTTTTTTTTTTATTTAAGCCATTTTTCTAGTAAAACAATTAACTTAGATTTTGTAACAGCAGTTTTTATGGCAAGTAGTTTGGAGACCTAGCAAAATGCTTTTATTTTAAAAACTGTTTGAAATGAAGTAAATACTTGCATCATAAATAAAGTAATATTATGTGAAGATTTTAAAACTGAAAAAAACTATGCAATGTTGTTAATGTCAAATTTTCATAATTATTATCATATCACTTTGCATTACATGAAGAAAATGCCATGATAATTTAGATAGTTTATTTAGCATTAAAAACAAACATTACTGTCTATATAAAAGTTTATAATTGCATTTGTAAAAATCACTATGTTAATTTATCACTTTTATCTTAAAGGATCCACACAAAATTTTAGAAGAGTACATAATGTATGTTTTATCATCTTACTTCTATGTAGGTTTCATCAAGTTTATTTATAAATTATTGTTTGCGTTGGATCAGTTACTGACAATTTCGACTTCACAAAATAATGATGATGCCCAATTTATAAAAAGTGTTTTTTATGAAACTGCCCATATCAGTAAATATAAAAAATGAGGTAATATTACATATCATTGCATATTACATATCATGTTAATTTCATGGTCTAATAACGACGTTAGCTAAATAATGATATTCATTGAGCGCCTCTTCCCAATGATCGTTTGTTGTCAACCACGGCCGCGTGTGTTTATCTCGTCACAATATGACAGTTTTATTAAAAATGTTTTGTAATTGTAAATATTTCATGTGTTTGACGTCATTATTATTCACGATTCAGTGTTTTGTATTAAAATTTAGAAACATAAATGGCATTTTAAGTATACAGTACTTCAAATCACAAACAATTTTAAAACTCTCTCTAATTACTGTACTTTTAGTTTTATAAATCTTCGTAATATACTGTAAGGTTAAGAATCTGCCTGTTACGTCTGGTATAAAAATATGGTGTTTTATTTAGTTTCCATTATTAAAAGCATTATTGTTCATTTCAACTTGTTTATCTTAGGTCTATTAAATCTTATGGAGACAACAATTTGTAATGAAGCAACTGCGTACTTTTACCATCTTAATATTGCCGTTTAAAACTTCTCAACAGTAAGAAGAAAACACATTAAGATTTCAGTAAATGTTTTTTTTCTAATTTTATAAAAAAAGTAGGCCTATTTCCCCTTTAAAAATCTTACTTTTCTGAAGTAGAGTACAGTAGAGTATTCATTATATAGTTTGATAATATGTAATGTTAAAAAAATAAAACATTTGTCAATACATTTAATTTCTTTAATGCCTAATATTGGATTTTTATGTGATATTAATTGGATATGATTTTTTTTAGTTTTTTTTTTTTAATATTGGATAGTATTGTCATTTATTAATATGGTAATAGGTCATATTTTTACTATTTTTCTTCGTTAAGCAAAATCAAAGCATTTTACTTTTTCCATTTGATCTAAAGCTAATAAAATATAAAAATTTTTTGTTTTATTACAAAAAAAGAAAATTTACTTCAATCAATAATATGTATTCAAACATCAGCAATAAAATTGAAAAGATAATAGTAAACAACGATAAAATCAATAATCTATGATTTATATTTCATAATCTTAGTTTTAATCAGTAGTTTGTATGTTGAAGATCTTTTTTTGCATGTTTGTTGTATTTTAGTAATTATTAAAATAAGCCAAATGAGTTTTTTTCCTCAATAGTATGACGAACCGTAGAGTCGCCTTCACCTCGATTCTTACTTGAGATGGGCTAAGCTGACACCACCAGCCGATAAAAAGGTGTTTTTTATCTCCTCCCTCTCAAATTGGCCAGAGGAGTGAAAAATTGCTCGTTAAACCTTATTTGGCTTTTTATGGATTAACTACGGTATGTCCCTTTTTCAGAGGATGAAAGGTCCCAATCGCAAAACAATGGCAAGGTTACTGAATTGGAGTACTTAGGGAACTTTCCCCATCACGTTTGACCTAAACTTAGTTTAATTCAATATTAAACATACGGTCGACTTTGATTTAAACTTGAGTTAAAGTTTTTTTTTTTTTTTAAACTGACTTAGATAAGTTGTAAAATGAAAATTAAGTTACTTTTTGTCATTATACTATTTTAGTTAATAAAAACTCAATTGAAAACCAAAACCACATCTGTGATGTAATGATGAACTAAAGATTTTATTGGGTAAGGGGGAGAATGAGCATTTTATTTTATTTTTTACCACATTAGGCGCATATTAAAATATTTTGTCAATGTAGTGAGGTTCCCAATGACAAGGCTAATAGTCAGGTATGTTATAACAATCTTCTATCTATTATAAAAAGAGTTTTTAACATTAAAACACAGATGTATGGAGTTATTAATTAACCATAAACATAGTTTTGAATGTTATTTGATTGTGTGTTTACTGTCAAATAAACCGCTTAACTTTGGTTAAATATACATTAATGAAGTTTTATGTACGTTGTTATTTTATAAACAACCCTTGAGCTAGTCGAAAGAAGGAATGTGTACCATTTGTCATCTAAAATTAGAGTGAAAACATTGTACGAGAGAATTCTTAATTAAACTCTACGAATAAATCAGCAACTGAACTCATTGAATGCTAACTCGAAAATCATTTACTTCATTAGAATTTTGCTGAAAGTAAAATTACCAGAGGAAGATTATTTTCCATATTCACTAACTGTTGACTGTACAGAATCATAACAACTGGAATAATATTTTACATTATATAATGTACAGGTAATACTACATTAAATATAGTGTTATTCCAAGTTACCAAAGCTAAAAGAACTATTTAAAAAAAATTCTCAATAAAATATAAATAAAACTAACATTTTGACATTAGTTAACATTATTGGTTAATATTACAAATTGTAATGTAAATGTTGAATTTTTCCAAAAATAGTTATCTATACCACGTCTTTGTTCGAACTTTGTTGACATTTACATGACTTGAAAAGAATTATAAAAGACTATTAAACAACAAATGTATTTTTAAAATAATTCTGCTGGCATTAAACAAATTCGGTAAAGTTTTAAGATTTGGAAACATATCTCAATTGAATGAAACTTATGTGATTGACATACCATTTAGGCTTACTGTAGTATTTATTGTTCACCAATTCCTTGACTATCGTTATTACGTTGGCCTATCTACTTTCATTTTATTCAAATCTATTTCAGTTATGTAACTGTTTAATTATAAATAGTAACCATAGTTTCCAATCGCCGAAATTGCATTACAAGAGTAACTAAGTGTATATAAGAAAGAAGTGTCCGCAAAGGAAACAGATCCAATATTGCCCACAAACCAATTTACATTCTTGTATAAATGATAGCAGTTTTATATTTCATTCCCAGAGTCGTGAAGACGCGACGTAGTAGGCCTATTCAATGTCAGATTTAATTTTCTTTTACATAGAATGGATGCCATTTGTTCATTACAGTGATATCTAAAACGAATAAATTACAGAATTATATTTGTTATTCAACTACACTATAACAGTGATCGTAGCTTATTTAATTTTAATTAAATATTCTGAAATTATTTTAATTCTTCTTTCCTATTAGAAGTATTTCACTGGCATAGCTTAAAGAAAAAAAATCAAAATGTAGATGTTTGCAGTAATGCGAAAATAAAAATTTTTAATGCTCATTGTGCTAAATTGTCACGCATTACAATATTTATCTTTAACCGTAGAAATAATAATGCAATTCAATAATAAAATTACAAGTAACAACATAAATTGTTGCCTTGAAACAGAATACAAACAAGTTACAAAAAAGTTTATCATGATACAGGACTCACTTTAAAGTATTATTATATCAAAGATGTTTACTAAAAATAATTATCTAAAATCTCAGTCTAATATAATATATTCAATATGTATTAATATATTGATATATTATATTACATATTGAATATAACGGTCCCGGGCTCCGGTCTACCCCTGGCGCGCACCCATATGCAATGGTTTTTTAGAATCGTGTTATCTTCTGCCAAATGAAGCCTAGAGCTATAGATAAGGTGTCATATTAAAGAAGAATATCGGTACTAATTTCTCTCTGTTACACAGTTCATTAAAACCAATAGAAAACTTCAGTTAAAAATCGAGAAAAAAACAGATGATTTTAGACAGTTATAGCTGAAATTAGAAATTTTATTTTAAAATTCTAAAAAGATAGCCGACTAGATCTTTTTTTCTACTTTTAGAAAAAGTTAACACCCAATCTCTATCTTAATCGGTTAATTCTGAAACACGATCCCCGTAAACCTCTGCAGCCATCAAACTCGCCTAGCGCTACGGCCGCGAGGCGGCATTCGGCATTGTTGTTGTTTTGGCTGGGGTAGACCGGAGCCTTAATAGACTGAATGTGGTGGTTTTTAAAAAGTTGCAGGTTTGTGAGAAAGTGTTTGAAAATGTTAGTGAATCAAGTTATACAATAGTTAAGAACAATAATCCAACAATAAAAAAATTCGCAAATACATAACTTATAACAAAAGACAATAGCTCAACCATGAAATTAACAAGAGCAATAAATGAAATATAACAATAAATTTATATATATATATATATATATATATATATATATATTTATGTATGTATATATGTATTTTGTTTAGGAAGAAGCAGAAAACATGCATTACGAACACGGGGAGCCAGCCTGTATTGTGGACTCCCCTAAAAAGGGTTTACTTACTAAAAAACCTCCTCTACTTTAGGAATCTAGCCTGGAATTGTTTGTCACATTACATCAGGCTAGGCCTAAATAATAATAAGCCCATTGGGCTAACTCCTTGACCAGCCGCACGGTCAGGGGATCTGAGCCGCTTAGCGGTCCAGAAATTTTCGTTTTGAGGTGCCCAGAGACCAAAAATAATAGTCATTAAAATTTATATATATATATATATATATATTTGTGTGTATATATATATACATATATATGTGTGTGTGTCCCTAGACCCGGTAACTCTCGTAAAAATGGTCCGATCGACACCAAATTTGGTAGAGATGTGTAACCCTACGTTTATTTGGATGAGTTCGTAAACCAGACATATCGACCTACCGAAAGGGATAGTTTTGGGTTTTTTTGCCCCAAAAAATGGGTTTTTTGCATTTTTCATATGTAATTTTTAAAACTTTTTAATTCTGATTTTCACCACTGGATTCAGCTTAAAAAACACACAATTTAGTATTTTGAAGCTTTGCTCTATCTCCATTGGTTACCGAGATATTAAAAAGTCTAAAGACTGTACATTGTATTTTGGGGCTCCAATGTTAATCTTATGGAGAATAAGGATGTGTTAATATTTCACTTATTAACCAATGTTGTTGGATGAAACTTGATATTTAGTTCATTTTATTGTGATTCAACCATTTATGTTAAAAAATCTTGGTTTTTGTACTTATCATGGCAGCAAACCTGCATACTCTTTTCCCATGTTAATCATGTGGAAAATAGGCTAACTCTTTTATTTATGGACAGATTTTGATGAAACTTTGCATATGGCATCATATGGTCGAAATATTTTTTTATGCTAAAAATCTACTTTTAGTGTTCCCCATGCATACCTGCATACTCTTTCCCTATATTTATCATAGACATTTAGAATAGACATTTATTTCCCTATTTATGAGCACGTAATGAAATTTCGTTTACAGGTTCATCTGGTCAAAATTAATATTACTAATTTGGAAATTCGATGAGTACGCAGGTCTGTTCCGACGGGGGGTATTTTCTAAAGAGAACGTCCTGGACGCACTGTGACAAACAATCCCAGCAACCCTCATCCTCCAAAATCTGTTGGCAGACCGAGTCCACCAAAAAGGCAATAAACATTGGCCGTGGCCTCCAGGTGGGGGCCTTCCCAACTTGGGAAGCGGAAGAAGGTGTGCTCCGCATCGTCGGGAACGATCGGGCAATAAATGCAGTCTGGTGAACCGGACTTGCCCATCCGGTTCAGGTACGACCGAAAATAGCCGTGCTTCGTCAGGAATTGGGTTAGGTCATAGTCCACCTCCCCATGCCGCCGTTATACCCATGGTTGGACCTGCTTGAGAAGTCTAGTAGTCCATCGCCCTCGGGTGTCGTGCTCCCAGCTATGTTGCCACTGCTGGAAGGTTCTTAACACATCTGTGTTAAGATGTGTTAATAAATAAGATGCGTTAAATACGATAAGATGTGTTAAGACGTTAACACATCTTAAATATGTGTTCGTGCTCGTGCAAGTGTGGAAAGTATACCTTGATGCCCAAAGGAAAGGGGGAAGGAAGAAGTAATTAAAGATATGAGCAGGATAATTATCGATAAAAAATGTTATGGAAGGTCAGTAGACGTAGAAAAAATAAATAGAAGAGGGAAAATACCATCTCCTTTGACAATGGCGACTGGGGTATGTAAGCATAAGCCAAATTCTCAAAAGCTGAATTATTCAAATAGAAGCAATTATTTAGTTATGCAGCAGTAATCCAAGTAAGCGAATGGTTATCATTCCACATGTAACCAAGGACTGGAATCCTACCATACCTATATGTGTTCACACATCCACAAAAATGGATTGTCTTTATGAGTATGACTTTGGTGGCTACCTTCTTTATCCCACCAAATTCAATTACAACTATATTGCGCTTAAAGGCTTGTATTTTTATCTGGATGTAATTGAAATTAACATTAAAGTAAAAATGTACTTAAGCCTTCATTACTCTAAACCTAAACCAATCTATTCACCTCGCTAGCCTTACGATTAGCGTCTTGGCTTTCGGTGCCCCAGACGAAGACACAAGAAAAAAAATCCAAAAGTATGTTTTATTTTCCGAAGGGACACAAATTAAATGTAAGAGATTAGTCTTTATCAGTTGTACAAGATTGATATAAAGTGGTTAAGTAGGGAGTGTTTAATCTATTGTAAGTGGATTGGACCAAACCTTTAAAACAATATAGTTAATTTAAGATAAAAGATTGGGTTATAAAAGATATTAAATCTACATAAAATCCATAACTCTTAGAGAGATTTTCTATTCTCTTCCTGCGGCCCTAACATATTCAGAATGTGACTCATGTAATGTATCCTAAATTAATTAAAAATAAATACTTGATCACGTGAAATAAACTTTTATACCACTGAATTGGCCATGGAGGAACAACGTAAAAATATTTATTAATTTTATTATAAATACCGGGTGTTCCAATTTTATGTCACCGATTTCAATATCAGTAATTTCAAATACAAGCATAAGTCATATTATATTAATCTGTTTAATTATTAGGTTTACTATTGTATTAAAGCAATTCAATGAATAACGAAGAGCCCTATTTATTTACTTTCATCCGCACACTTCTACTAATACGTATTTCGGCACTCAGGCCCAGGTAATTTTTGTGGTCAGCAACAGAACTTACAGAATATTTTGTAGTTCCTGCATAATTTTATATAAATGGATTCTGATGCCAAATGCTTAAGTTAAATAAACTAAGCTTCAAGGTAGTATTTCTAAAAGACAAATTTATTGAAAATCCTAAATTTCAACGAAAAAGTATATATTTTTATGTTTACCCAAATTTTATTTTAGTTTCGTAATCAGAACGAAAAATTGTCGCCTTTCCATACAGTTTCAATGTTAATCTTTCAGGAAATGTTAGTATCTAATTTTTTTTTGTTTTTGTCGTACTGTTCTAATTAACATGCAATATAAATGGGAAAATTACATTTTTTGTTCATACTACAAAAATGAGATACGGCATAAGTGTACACTACAAAGCTAGTAAAGCTACTCAAATAACAACACTTTAATATGATGTAATATGTGACATATATTTTTAAATTTTAAAACATTAGCGTTTTACTTACACACAAATTTTAAATATTTTGGTTTTTAATAAAGATGATTATGTGATTTATTAGACACATTTATCTGAAAAGGTGAAAGACTTACAATATTTGTTATTATTTGTACATAAACATGGCAAATAATCTCAATTTCTCATAGCCACTTCAATTTTTAAATGCTACTCACTAAATACAAGTGAAATCTCAGCCCCAGCTCTAGAGGCCATTCATCACCTCTGCCTCCCCCGTCGGATCGCGGCGATATATTAGTCTTCCAAGAATAAGGCGACAGTCGGGTTGATTAAAACTGTTGTTTCTCTATTTGGCCAATATTTTTATCTTTACGTGAATTACATTACATTCTACATTACATGTAAATATACCTATTATCTATCTGGCGAATGCTCACGTAAATAAAAGAAAAAAATAAATATTTGATTTGCAAGGTGGTAATATGATTATCTTTAGAGATAAATTATTGAAAAACGCAGAGTGCTACAATGTAACTTAAGTAAGTTGTTATATAATGAAAAGATTTATTATATATTTTTTAAATTCAATGCATTTAAAATTGTAATGGATTTTAAATTACTCTTCTATCCATCCGCTTAGTTGTACAAGGGGTTTATTCTGTCATATCCCTTTTTCTCCTGGTCTACGTAGTATATTTTAAAGTTTGAGGTGTCATTTTAAAGCTTATGATCTAACGCGTGAGAGAATGGTGATAAAATGGTCATTTTTATTCGGGCTTCGTCCCCCTAGATTTTAATTTATTTTTAGATGGCGCTTCTAAATGTTGAAATACGCTCATTTTAAGATTTAAATGCATAATTAATATAAATATTGTTAAAACATTCACATTTTTTATTGTATATGAAAATATTTTCCGTAATAAATTAATGTTATAACGGGAAAATGAAGTTTTATATTTTACATTTACAAGAAAAGTAAACTTTATAATTCCTGTTACTTTAAAGTCATATAATTCCTTCGAATTGTATGGAATATGAGTTTCTCATAAACCAAAAGAAATATTTACAAAATCCTGAATGGATTAACAAGATGAATAATTAAAAGAATTTTTAAGAATTTATTAATTATTATGTTAATATATTGTATTATTTAAATTTATATTAATAACTATGCAATCATGATAATTTTTTTTTTTTATTGTAACCAACTCGGCTTAAATTGATGACATAAAGTTTGCGTGGCTCCAAAGTGGATATTCATCACTTAGGCTGGAATCTCATTCATTTAGTAACGAGTTTTTACAGGATTTGGGGTGCCACTAGTCATAGTCAATTGATGAATTTTGTATTGTTCAAATGTTCTTAAGATGTTATGCATTTATACTCCTACTAAAAACATATTTTTAGACATTTTGATACTAAAATAATAAAATGAAAAAGATTTATAAATCTAAAATTATGGTACCTAAATAATGAAATATGATATTATAAATATTATACCAATTGAAATTACAGGGAGTTCGATTGTATTTGCAGAGAAAAAAATAGCTATGCAGTGTAACTTAAACCTTTTTCCACTTTTTATTGTTGACAGATTCAGCTCATGAAGAGTAAAAGTAAATCATACTCAAAAACACAAAGTGTTGAGGGGTTGCCAAGTCCTAAAAAGGTATGATATCAAAAGTTGTTCCAAGTCAATGGCATTGGTTTTATAATGGCTACTAGACAAATTGATTGGATCTTTTCATGTTTTGTAAACATTATTGTTTTATCTAGAAACCGTACTTGGCCACCAGATGTATTAGCAAAGTTAGGCCTATTTACTAATGGGGATATATTACGATGAATAGGGAAATTCTGAATTCACATACAGTTCAATACAATATAAAATACCACACATCTGCTGGCCAAGTACGACTTCTAGATAAAATAATGTTTTACAGAATGTTTACCAAGCATTAAAAGATCCAATCAATTTGTCTAGTAGCTATTCTAAAACCAATGTCATTGACTTGGAACAAATTTTGATATCATACCTTTTTAGGACTTGGAAACCCCTCAACACTTTGTGTTTTTTTGTATGATATCATTATTTTTTATCATATTTGGTCATTTTGGTTTTAACAGTAAAATATTTAAGTTGGAAAACAGATTTAATTAAAATATTTAAAGTTAAACGGAACACTATATTTGTATTCGTTTGTCTAGTTTTTATACAGACGAACACTGTTGTCGTTTTATAATGTAGAATTTAGGTATTAATTTGAAGGTATCTTAAGTCTTAGCCACCCCCTTCTCCGAAATCCTTTTAACGATCGAGAAATAAAACAAATATTGTTAAATGAATAAGTTTGTGCCGTGTACCAAATTTTATTGCTACATCTTCTGAGTTAAAAAAATCTACGTTTCTTTTACTACCTGAATAACTTTGTAAGCGAAATATTCAGACTACCTAGAACTATATTTGAGTAAAAAACCTAAGATCAACTGCTTTCTACCACAGGTCTCCTCCATACATCAGTCAATCTCCAACAATCAATTAAAATCGAATGATATCATATTATGAGTTTTTAATAACTCACTGCAGCGACGACTGTACATTGAGATTTACGAAACTCCAACAGTTCCTAGTTCAAACATTCGCTGGCAGAATTTTTCAGGAAGTACAATGAGAAGTATTACCATGCATTTTCTGAACACAAGGCAGATAAAGCAATAAAGCTTGGAACAACAACACTGTCCAAAAATTGCATTTGTATGGGGCTAACAGTTTTCTGTCGTAAGGGGGGTGGCCCACCGGGATTATTTCCTGCCCAAGAAATGCGTTGGTCCAAACCAAACATTCCAATCGCAAAGGGGCCTAACTCTATGAGAAATTACACCTGTTAATTTAATGAGGAATTGGCAAATATAACATCATCCCTTTTGATTTTACACAAAAATCTTGAAGATTTGTTCAGTTGTCACTGAAAGTTAGCATAACAACTAATGAACGCTAACAGGCGTAGGCCTATAGGTGGAGGAGGATAATTAATCTTATTTGGTACCATATAGTCATTCCTCATTGGTTTGGATAAATTATTTTCATTTATTTTTTTTATGCATTCCAGAGTTTACAATATTTACAAAGACAACTTTCTCTCGAAACGGTGTTTTTAAGATAAAGTTTTCCTATTTGGTTTAGTTTTGTGTGTTTTTATTGAGTAGCCTATGTTTTTAATTTTCGGGTTGTAACTTAACCAAAGAAAACACACTGTTGTAACAACAAAGTTACAACGGTGAGAATGATAAAGATTCTCCAGTACTAAAGATAAGAGTATTTTATTTTTAAATGCAGTTATATAGATAATTCGAATCAATTTATTGGCTTGGGCGAAAGTCAACACAATTTTAAGTAAAAAAAATTTTTATAACACAATCTATAATTGTCAGCTGATGAAATCAATGAATATTATAGCTTATGGTTTGACTTGGTTTTTAAAACGAATTAAAAGTATAATGTCAAATTTCTGCTTTGTTTACCTTTGAACTTATGAAATGTAAACAAAGTTGTTTTATGAAACTCATATTTGATTTGATTTGTGATATTTAAAGTGAATGAACTTAATCTTTGTACTCAAAGGTTTGTACTACGATCAAATAAAAATATTCCTGCAATGTTTCGTATGATTCCCATCAGTAGTAAAGGCTGTAGATTTGCTTAAAAAATGAAAAAGGTTTGTGTGCGTAGGAAACCACATTTCTGACTTTTTTAGGCTACTTTTTAACGCATATATTTTACTTCACTGAGGGTTTTTAAAGTAAGTTTGGTTATTTTAGCGAATTTCCCTATAGGGAATACGCTATTACGGTAGTAGCCATGGTAAGACCTAAGCCCGGGACTTAGGTCTTTAAACACTTTACTTTTTCATTTTGAGGTCCCCAGAAGCCAAAAAACACCATTCGTTCATTTTCATATATATGTATATATATATATATAACCTGTATTCTTTATGTGTGTCCGTGGTACTGATAACTTTTGAAGGGGACCTCCGATTTTGATGAAATTTGGTATGAAGGTGTGAGACCAGGTATATTTTCATGGGTTCGCGAACGAGCATGATCGGACCATGGAAACGGGGTTTTATGGGGTTTCAAAGGGGTCAAAAATAAGTTTTTGACACTTTTGAACCTTAATTTTTTAAATTCAACAATTTTAACTAAAACCATTTAAAAGAACTTAAAAAAATTAACAATTTAGTATTTTGAATTTTTAACTTGCCTTAACAGGTTACGGAGAAAAGCTAAAAATAGGTTTCCAATGTTAATCTTATAGGAAATGAACAAAACCTTGTATCTTGCTTATTTATTGGAATAACTGGATAAAATTTGGTATGTACATTCACTAGGTAGTGTTTGACTGATATTTGCTTACAACGCCCATATGACGGCAATCCTACATACTCACCCCCATGGTTTTTATGGAGAAAATTTTATAGTGTCGAATATTGGTACAATTTGATATTTGATATTTACCTTGCCTAACTAGCTATTACATTTTCTAACAAAACAAACATTTTCTAACAACATCCAATGGCAGCAAACCTACATACTCATTCCTATGCTGTTTATGGGGAAAATAGAAAATCTCTTTAGATCCTTTGGAAATTCGCTGAGTACGCAGGTCTGCTGCGACGGGGGTATTTAGTGTTCAATGACCCAGTTAAACGGATGGAAAATGAGAAAAGGGTTAATTGAGGCCTTTTTGTGCCTTTTTGAGAAGTGAAAATTGGTCAGTAGTGTAAAATTGCGGCCGCTGGCCCAGTTCAAGGTCACCTGAGGGATGACGTCATCGAGGTCAATGACCTCACCGATGACGTCATCGATGACGTCATCGATGACGCAATCGATGACGTCATCACTAATGACGTCATTTCGATGACGTCACACCCATGACGTCACAGAAATGACGTGCTGATGACGTCATCACCCCTTACGTCATCAAAATGACGTCACCGACGCCACTGAGGTCAAGGTCATGCCGAAACTTAAAATTTTTTGGCACTTTTGCTGTTTCTCGCACTACGCTCCGAGTTCCAGTCAGAGTCCCCGTGACCTTGACCACTTGGAGCGAATTTTCGACGAGAAACGGCAAAAGTGCCAAGTTAAACTCGAGTTTCTGACATGACTCTGCCTAAATGGGCAATCGGTTATCCCTCAGGTGACCTTGAACCAGTACAACGCCCGCAATTTCATGTTACTGCGACCTTGAAAACTTAACAACGGAGCGCCGACACCGATGCGCACCCCACGACAGCCACCGAGTGACTGACTGTCAGGCTCTGTGTATGCTAGGTATATCGGCTTGAGAGACTAAGACTCTAAACTGTCAGGAATGGGAGTAACTAACTGAATTTTGCAAGGAAAAGTCATTTCATCCAATATTTTAAACAAATCCTCATCAGTAAAACTGACATTAGTCTGTTTTGTATAAAACTTAGGGTGTCCGCGCAACAGTTTGCGCCACTTAGCTAAAGTTGAAACTCTCTTAACTTTGAGTGGTGGACAGTGAGCAACTAATAAAGTCTTAACACGGCTAAGTTTCTTACCTAAAGTGTCCTGCGACATGGCTTCACCTCACAAAAGTCCGCACAATACTGAGAGACTGCTTGTAGCGCATGAGTCAAGGGAAAAGAGGTGGGGGAAACAGCAGGAGTGGGGGAAGGTCACAGTGGCGGGGGAAGGTGAGGTGGTACGCTGGAGTATCGCATCACTTCACCATGAGCTGTCCTACAGTCAACACACTGTTCTCTTGGCCCGAGTTGGCACTAGAAGAAACATTTCTGTACAGCTTAGGCTGTGAGAGCCGAGGAAGCAAAGTCAAAGTGGAAATTGTGTTAAACTCCAAGATGAAGAGTCTCATAAATAAACTAATTGTATCCTTGCAATCTCCTATAACTTTAGAGAAATACCACTTTATTAAGCGACACCTTATACTTTGGCAAAACGAAGCAGAAATGGAAAAGATTACAGTAAAATTAATTTAACTTAAAACTTGGACTGGACACTCATGACGATACCACGTGGCGTGCAAACGCCACCCTAAACATTACAAGTTAGGTTATTGAGCACCTCTGGTACGATAACCGATGTGCTAGAGTTAAAGTGTGATGACCTTGAGTCAAAACACTGAAATACTACAAGTCGATATCGTCCCAGAGTTAAAGTGTAGTGACCTACATTCAGAACTTGTAAATTTACTTACATATAGAGAGCTAGAGAACAGCGAGACGCACCGCATGGAAGCCGGAGACATACTGGTGAAGCGGTGTTGTGCAGCCTAGGGACCCAGTTGTGGTGGGGGTATAGCCAACACTTAGAGTACAAGTGTTGTGGGTGACCTTGACCCACTTAACTTACCTGACCCCCCCCCCCGACAAAAAGTGCGAACCCCCCCCCCCAACAAAAGGTGCGAACCCCCCCCCCCCCCCGACAAAAAGTGCGAACCCCCCCACCCCCCACCCCCACCCCCACCCCCACCCCCACCCCCACCCCCACCCCCACCCCCTCCCCCACCCCTGATATCCTGGGCGTGGCAGCCCCGGTGGGGATATAAGGGGGCCCAGCCAGAGCTGGCTCGCAGTCCGCTCCCGCGCGTTGAACGTGAACGATCGGGACGGACCGCCATAGGCATCACTAAACATTGAATGGCGCCTTCAGTGTTTAGCGAAGTCTACTCTAACTTTAAGACTTGTATTAGTTGTAAGATATTGCGCTTGCGTTTGGGTATTGCGAATTGTTTTATATGAGAGTGTTTTACTTGTACCTTATGTCTCCTGTGTGTCTTTTATTCTTTGTGTCTTGTTTGTTATATGTGTTTAACGTGTATGTGCTTGTTCCAGCATTGACTACGTTGAGCTCAATTGTGTGTTGTAAGTGTGTTATATTTTTCTAAAGTGTATACGCTTGTTGTAGCATTTCCCCCTTGAGCTTTTGCAATGCTCAAAGTAAATCGTAAAGACAGGGAACGGGAGTAGGCCCCCGTGTAAAGTTACTTTTGTATAATTGTTAGGCTCCTCTCATGCATGCTTTAATGCGGCTGAGAAATAGGAGCGTCCGTTTGTACGCCTATATGGGGGTAATAAGCCGATGGCCTCTGCACTCGGACCGAGGACGTAAGCCACTAGGGTGTCCTCAGTTAGTTTCCCTTCTGGAAACTCAAAATTATGTAAATGAAACTTTGTTAGCTATTTGTGTTTTTTTGTCCCCAAGGCCCCCGAACATTCGTGGTTCGCCATGGATGTACGGGGGCCGAAATTTTTTAATGTCCGTGTGGCCTTGACCCACATAGGATTTGTAAAAATTTACTGCATTGCTAAATTAAAAAAAAATATTAAAGATAGGGTTACGGGAGTAGGCCCCCGTGTAAAGCCACTTTATTTATAATTGTTAGGCTCCTCTCATGCATGCTTCAATGCGGCTGAGAAATAGGAGGTGGTCCGTTTGTACGCTTATACGGGGGTAATGAGCCGATGGCCTCTGCACTCGGACCGAGGACGTAAGCCACTAGGGCGTCCTCAGTTTCTTTCAAAATTATGTAAATGACATTTTGTTAGCTATTGGAAAAGTTATTAGTTAGAAATGCAGTAAATGTTTACAAGTCTCGCGTGGCGAAGGGTACACGACATTGGATGTTGCCTTGTTGTCATAGTTGGGTCTCTTCGGAGGCTACAGCGATGACAACCCAAGTGCCCCACACCCCCTATGGGGGTGTGGGGCTTAATTTTTTAAAGTTTTTTCGTGACCTTGACCTAAATATAAAAGTTTTCAAAATCTTTAACAGTCAGATCTTATCAACACAGTTTATATATAGAGGTCTTTTAAAAGTTAACAGTTAGGTATTAGTAACACACAAGTGTGTGGAGTTGTTTATAGTTGGGTCTCTTGGGAGGCTTCAGCGATGGCAACATAAATACCCCAAGTGGGGCTTCTTTTTTGAAAAAGTGTAAGCCCCCCCCCCACACCCCCACCCCCACCCCCACCCCCACCCCCTCCCCCACCCCCACCCCCACCCCCACCCCCTCCCCCACCCCCACCCCCACCCCCTCCCCCACCCCCACCCCCTCCCCCACCCCTGATATCCTGGGCGTGGCAGCCCCGGTGGGGATATAAGGCGGCCCGGCTGCATGCACTTCTCATTCCCGTCCAAGCTCCCGTACGGACAGGTTCTCTCTTGTTCTTGAGATTATTTATAATAACTTCACTTTTTTATTCTCATCTATTCTTTTCATTAAGTCCATTTATTACAATGGGTAAAATGGGCCTTAAACTCAAAAACTACCCGCCAGCTTCAACCTCAACCGACACGACTCAACCTCCATCATCCTCCGCCTCGATCCTGGAATATCTGATGACTGCAAACATCTTGAGCTGCCTGACGATGCCACCACCGCCGCCGCCGCCACCACAGCCCGCCTCCATGCCCAGCCTGTCGCCACTGCCGCCGACAGTGGAAGAGGCCGGTGCACCTCCACCATCGTCAGGAAAACTCAGCGGTCGAGTCCCGGTAGCCTCTCCAGCACTCTCGCTGCTATCGGACTCAGGATCGGAGTCTGCAGTCTTCGAAGAGACGTCCAGGTCGAGGATAACCCCCTACAGCAGAACCCAAAAAATCCTATCCTATACCAAATCACAATGTCCCTCACCCATATCCCCCATGCCATCCACACCAACCAAAGCATCCCGTAAATCCATCTTTTCCCCTGAACTTCCCTCCATAGACCTAACACGCTCTCCTACCCCACCCAAAATTGTTTGCTCCATTCCTTTTGACCAATCTTTGCCTCTTCCACCCCCTTCCACCCCTATTTCTTCTAGCCAGCCTAATTCGGAGAAGCTCCAAAACACTAAGAGTCCAACACAAAAGAAACGTAATCGTGTTAAATGCCCTGCTGGCAAGCGTGATAAATGCGATTATGTTTGGTTTAGCAGAGAGGCTGTGGTTCTTTGTTGTCCGAGTTTTGCTCTTCCAGAAAAAGATCGTTGCCAACGACACTTGAATAAGAAAATCAAAATTCCGACACCAAAGCCCTATAGCCTTAATATTATGCCTGAAAAGTCCAAGTTCAAACACCCCAACAGTCCGCAGAAGCTGAAAATTAATAGGCTCAAGAGGGACAAAAAATATTATTTCATTGTTCAAGCTTATGGAGCATTTAACATAAATGTGCAAATCATTCTAAAAGGTGATGGCCGCCTTCATAGAATGAAAGTACCACCTGCGATGGTACAAAGAGAATTTTTTGTCCCCGGGGCTTATTTAATTCGAAGAAAAGGATGCCGATCTGTTTGGGAAATGGATTAGGACATGGGCTCACTAAAAAAAAAAAGCCAAAATTGTTAGGTTGTGTTGGACAATATTTAAAAGTCTTTTTCCAAATTATTTTTCCAAATTTAGTCTTAACCCTCTTAAAGTAAGGGAGAGGGGTATTATACAAGTCAACTAATAAAAAAAAAAAAAAAAAAAAAATACTTGACTTGTATAATACTTTAACCTGGCGGTGATGTAAAGTCACTGGGACAATCTCAAACCGTGTCCTTGAGGGTGAAGACTAAGTTACAAATAAATCATTAACAAATAAAAACTTACCTCCAAACACTTGTAGCTTGCTACAAGTGTTTGGAGGTAAAAATTTTTCAAAGTTTGAATGACCTTGACCCATATAAATTACTGTTTAAAGTAAAGTGCTAACCTTACAACTAATGTTGTGTATCACGTGATACCCCCACTCTAACGCTCTTACTAAGCTTGTATGAGCCGTTCATTTGCTTCAGTCTGTTTCTGTGCTCCGTGGTAAACATGTCACGGTACAATTACAAAGGTGGTGACTTCTTGATAGATCAACACAATGCTTGGGAAGTGCTAAACCAGCATAGAATGGAAGTTGAGTATTGTATAAGACAAGACGGGTCTACATTTTATCTATGTATTATAAACAACCAAACTCATAAGTATGAACACTGGACAAAAATTAATTATAACAACATAGATGAGCTGTTTGCTTGGGTGTTTGAGGTGTGTAAAGTTATTGAAGAAACCAAAATAATGGGTGTGCTAAAGGTATGTAAAACTGATGACCGGGAAGACTAAGCAAAATTTCTTTTAACCCCCCCCCCCCCCCAGTGTTATCCCCACCACTAAAAATGGGTATATATAGGAGTGGTGATCAACCGTCCTCTCATTCTGCTTTACACCGTTAAGCTGAACACCACCATGTCTGCTATGAACGTCCCAGCCTCTACCTCTGGCCCGGTCGCCTCCAACTCCAGCCCGAGCATTGGACCAATCCGATCGGGGCCTTCGTCAAGAAGTCGTGTCCGATTCTCCGGCTTTGGTCCTGTGAGGAAGGAGTTGCGGAGCAGCGGAGCGTCTCAACCAACCACGATGGACGCATCAACTCAGACTCCACCAAACATCATCGAGTGGTACGACGAAGTGATAGAGCAAAGGGACAGAATGCTAGAGAATACTCGCAGGGAGCTACTTCATATCCGGAGTAAATGGGAAAAACTAATTAGGAAGTGTGAAAGCCTGTTGGACAGTGATGATAGTGAGGATGAGAGTGGATAGGTGTGTGGGTAAAGACTTGGACTGGGACTTGTGTGTATGTATGAATGTGTGCGTGAATGTGAAATACAGAGCGGGGGATAGATCACTCTGTGGCAATGGACTAACATGCCACTTAGTGATCTATCCCCCGTTCTGGTAATGTTTTTGGATGGCCTTGACCCACTTTACAAGGTTAACTAGTACCCCCACCACTGATATGTGTATATATACGGGTATTAATGTGCAGTTTGGTTATTCTGCTTTGTACCGCTTAGCTGAATACCGCACTGTAACATGGCGTCCAACTCCAAAACTTCTCGGGCTTCCTCTTCTTCTTCAAGAAGGCGTGCTGCCAACGTGCTGCCTGCTACTCGTGGACCTGCTCGACCATTCCACAGCATAACTGTTGCTCGGGCAAATGCCTGCAAAACTCCAATGCTACGGACCTTGCTGGAGGTGAGCCAAGACGGGCAAGGCTTGCTCAGTCCTGGTCAACGGCAGGAGCAAGAAAGGCGTATGGCGTACTTCAAGCTGCAGGCTGTAGTCCCCAGCTTGAAGTTAGGCGATCCCAGAGTGGCAAGCATCAACGAGGCAGCGGACTACATATCACACCTTCACAGTGTTTTAGAAGTAAAAGACCAACAAATTGAAAACTTCAAAGAACAATTGAAACAATTTAACTTTAATCCGGTGGAGTTTGTAGAAACGGTGATGAGTGATAGTGACGATGAAGGTAGTGAATATATATTAGGTATGTAATGAAAAGACAGGGACATGTGTGTGTGTGTGTGTAGAATACAGAGCGGGGGATAGACTACTTTGCGGCAATGGACTAGCATGCTGCTTAGTGGTCTATCCCCCGCTCAAAGGGTACTTTTGAATGACCTTGACCCACTTTAAACGAAGGACAACCGGTTAACTGGTATAAAAGAGGGGGGTCTGTACATCCCGACTTCATTCTGCTTTGAACCTTCCAGTGGAACGCTAGAAAATGAGTGGATCACTGATCATTGGTAAGGAGTGGGAGTATGTAACCATAAACTATTTAAACTGTAGAGGGATGTTGAAGAAGGTGTATGATAATGTTAAAAGAATGGTTGTTGAAGAAGGTAGGGTAGTGATTGTAGCGTGGAAGAAGAAGCAGTATACAGGACAACAAGTGAGAGCAAGTGACTTTGGGGGGAATAGTGTGTTTCAAATTGGACGAGCGAACTTGGTTAATTTGGACATTGTGTTTTGGGACTTGGAAAGGTTAATTGAAAATAGTGGCAAACATGGGGAACTCTTAATTGGCAGGGAGGACAGAGTATATGAGTAAGTGTAAAAGACTGGGGGGCTTATGTGTGTGTGTAAAGACTAGGACTTGTGTGGAATACAGAGCGGGGGATAGATCACTTTGCGGCAATGGACTAGCATGCTGCTTAGTGGTCTATCCCCCGCTCAAAGGGTATTATTGGATGGCCTTGACCTATATAAAGGTAGAGGGGGAATGGGTAATAGGAGGGGGAAATTGGTATATATGTAGGACTGATGAATAAAGCATTTAGTCAAGCATTTGTCTAGACACTATCAACAACAACAATGGAGAGCTTCAGTGTTGAGTTCATCCTCTTGGAAGAAGACATCAACGAAGTGGTGGAACTTATAGAGGATAAGACCAGCCAGGGCACATTGGAACTTGTGAATTGCGAACCGTTGGACAATGCCGCAATCGATAAGATTGCATATTTCATGATGCATTTGTATAACGAACAAACAACCAATATGGAGTTTGTGCAGTACCTTTATCAAAACCAAGTAAATGTGCGAGTGACAATTACTTGGTGGCAGTAATAATAAAATGTAACATATGGATGTGGACTTGGATGTGGACTTGGACTTGAGTGTGGTCTGCGGAATAGAGCGGGGGATAGATCACTTTGCGGCAATGGACTAGCATGCTGCTTAGTGGTCTATCCCCCGCTCAAAGGGTATCTTTACGTGACCTTGACCCACATAAATTGTATAGTTGGTGGGGGTATAAAAAGGGTAAGCAAATTGGATGGATACAACACTTCCATACCATGGCTCCACTTGACAACACCGTGTTCCATCGCAACAGAATTGTCTCTATTCTGGAGGTAATACCTCTAGAAATTATAGAAGTAGAGGACCAACTACCTGCGGTTGATCAAGAAGAGGAGGAGGAAGAGATAATGGATATTGAAACGGACTCTGACGAAGCTGGTTCAACGGACAATGAGGTGGACTTGCACGCCTACGAAACATTAGAGTCGTCATCTGAGTCGGAAATGGAATTCCAATTGGAAATCGAAGAAGAAGAACAAGAACAAGACACTCCCCATCGTCCAATGGATAGGATGTTAGTTGCCAGAAGAATTATGTATTGTCATCGCTGCCTATTCCGTGATGAGGATGATTCCGACTCTGATGGTGATGTTTCACCCTTGTAAAAAGTTTAAACAAAAAGTTAAAAAAGAATGTGAGCGGGGGATAGAGCACTTTGTAGTAAATGATGCTGCTTAGTGCTCTATCCCCCGCTCAAAATAATAATTCCAAATGACCTTGACCTACATAAACTTGCTCAAACAGACGTCTTTGAAAAAACTTGTACAAATTATTGAATCTAGACCAAATATCATCAATTTATCAAGCCTACTGATAAATGTATTACAAACGGTTGTGTAAAGGCTAAATTTAGCACATGAGTGATAACCTGTTTCCATATGACGTCACTTTCCCCACCTATCTGCCTCGGATATAAAGGGTCCCGGTGGAGTGCGCTGCTCATTATTGCGTGGACATTCACAGAGTGTGCATTCAAAGCCAAACTGTTTGAAATGGCTCTTTGCGACATTTGTGGGGAAATCTTTCAAGACGAAGATCTTTTCACCATACACAGAGAATTACATGAAGACGAAGATAGAAAAGAAGATATTACCATGGATGAAATAGACTTAGACTCAATTGACCGGTTTTTGGAAGAGCACCAGAAGCAGACGGACTACTGGGACAGCTATCTACAGCAAATGCAAAGAAGAAGACCTAGTGTGATCCAATTTGCTGGTGCTGGACCATCTACTGCTAGAAGACCTTTTGAAGAAGAAGACACTGAAGAAGAGGACACTGAAGAAGAACTAGAAGATGTGAAACAACTGCGCACCACGGCCTTGCCAGGACGAGTTGTAACACATTTCAAAATTAATAATGTTCAATTGGAACTGGAAACATTTATAACCCAGGCTAAGGAACTTGTTGGTGGAACCTTGAGGGAAGAACTACAAAGATTAAATTTTATTAAATTTGGAATGGTGTTAGAGGCTATGTTTAACAATACTGATGGTGAAACAGCATTGAGAGCGTTCATTACCAAAAACCGAACCCTTACCTTCACCTCCAACATCGATGATATTATTGAAGAATGCTTGGAAGAACTTATAACAAAACTTCAAGAACATGAAGGAAGAGGATCTGGATGGACTTTGTCATCAATTGAAGGTATGGATGTAAGGGTTCACAAGCATGGATATGGTTTAAGGGGTAGTAGTTTTATCCCTTTACCAAAGAAAATCCAAAACACTAAATCGTGTAGGAATGTGCAAAATGAAGGTAATGAATGTTTTAAGTATGCAATGTTAACCAAGTATGTTAAAGATCATCCTGAAAGAGTTGGTAGAGAATATTACGAAAATGAACACCGCTACAA
Organism: Neoaliturus tenellus; assembly: GCA_030545055.2. NCBI lineage: Eukaryota > Metazoa > Arthropoda > Insecta > Hemiptera > Cicadellidae > Neoaliturus > Neoaliturus tenellus. The sequence continues at coordinate 78,231,047 of CM061534.1, read as the reverse complement.
CTTTCAAGGCCTCACCTACCCAGTTACATTGAAAGACATAGACAAATTTGAAAAGAAAAATCCTGGCGTTTAAGTGAATGTTTTCGGTCTGGATGATTCGAACAACGTTTATCCTTTGCGGGTAGTAAAAGTTGAGCAAAGAAACCACACTGATTTGCTACTGATCACTAAGGGTGAAATTTCACATTATGTGTGGATAAAGGACTTTGCATCCTTGATTCGAAATCAATTATCAAAACAGAGGCGTAGGTTAACAGTGTGTAAAAGATGTTTTTGTTTCACATATAAAGAAATAAGACAAGGAGGATTAGAGTGGTTGATAGAACACAAAAGACTTTGTAATGAAAATTATGAAGTGAAGATTAGTCTGCCACCACCATCTCGAGCGTGTATCCAATTTAACAAAACAGTTCACCAATATCGGATTCCAGTAGTCATCTACGCAGATTTTGAATCTACGTTAGTACCACAGGAGCTGCCGGACGGTGAAGTGACTAGAAGAACAAAATATCAGTTGCATCAACCCAACAGTTTTTGTCTAATAGTGAAATCAACCTTGTCTGAAAACCAATTGCAAAACTATGGTTTAACATCCACTCCAATACTTTACCGTGGTGAAGAAGCCGCTAAGTATTTCGTAGACCAGTTGTATGACATTGCTGAAAAGGTACAACGCTTGTATGGTAATGTCGTACCTATGGAACCTTTGAATGAGAATCAACAAGAAGAATACAATATGGCATCAAGATGTTATCTATGCGAGAAGAGCTTCAGTGAAGAAAATCCAAAAGTAAGAGATCACGATCACCTGACAGGTTTATACAGAGGAGCTGCTTGTAATTCATGCAATATAAATTACAAACTGCCCCACTTTATCCCTGTCGTGTTACACAATCTTAGCGGCTACGACTCCCACTTCATTATTCCAGAGTTAGGAAGAGATGATGGTAAAATTGATGTTCTTGCTACAACATTGGAAAAGTACATCAGTTTCTCAAAAACCGTAGGTAAAATTAAACTTCGCTTTGTAGACTCTTATAGATTTATGGCATCTAGTTTGAGCAGATTGTCTGAGAATCTACGAAGAGAAGACCTAAAAGAAACCAGCAAGATTGTACCTGAAGATAAATTGGACTTAGTATTACGTAAAGGAGTATTCCCCTACGACTACATAACATCTACAGAAAAATTTGAAGAAACCAGTCTACCACCGATCGAAGCCTTCAACAGCAAATTAAACGAAAGTGAAATCTCCGTTGAAGACTACAATCATGCTTGTAATGTTTGGAACCAACTAAACATTCAAACCTTAGGGGAATATTCTGACTTTTATATAAAATTGGACGTAACTCTGCTGTGCGATGTGATGGAAGAATTCCGAAACACCTGCTTCTCCGCCTATGGACTGGACCCTCTACACTCGTACACATCTCCAGGATTAGCATGGCAAGCTATGCTAAAGTCAACCAACTGTCGACTGGAACTTCTAACGGATATTGATATGGTGCTCATGATGGAATCTGGTGTACGGGGCGGTTTGACACAAGCTGTAACACGTCATGTCAAAGCCAACAACAAGTACATCCCCGGCTTCGACGAGCAACAACCATCGGTCTACCTTGGCTACTTTGACGCAAACAACCTTTATGGTTGGGCAATGTCAAATCCGCTTCCCTACGCTGACTTCAAATGGATCGACCCGGCCACCATTGGAGACATCTCACAGATTCCAAAGAATGGTCCAAAAGGCTATATTTTGGACTGTGATTTCGAATATCCAGAGCACCTTCATGACCATCACTACGACTTGCCTCTCCTAGCCAAGACTGAAGTTTCGCCGACAGGAAGATGGCCAAAATTGATGATGACCTTGGAGAATAAGGATCGCTATGTGGCTCACTACTGGGTAGTTCAACAGGCTCTTGAATTGGGTCTACGTATAGTGAGAATTCATAGAGCAATTGAATTCACCCAGTCTTGTTGGTTGAAACCATATATTGATTCCAACACTGCAAGAAGAGCTGCAGCGACAACAGCATTTGAAAAGGACTTCTATAAATTAATGAACAATGCCATCTTTGGGAAGACCTTGGAGAACAAAAGAAAACACAAAAATGTAAAATTAGTGAGTGATCCTAGGAAATTGGAAAAATTAGTGCAAAAACCAAATTTCGGAACATCCATGATTATAAACGAAAATCTAGTCGCTGTCAGTATGAAGAAAACAACAATAGTCATGGACCGTCCGTTATACATAGGTATGTCGATTTTGGATATAAGTAAAACCCTGATGTATGATTTCCATTATAACAAAATGGTTAAACATTACGGAAGGGAAAACATTGGAGTCGCATACATGGATACGGACGCGTTTATCTACTGGATAAAGACTTTGGGCATGTATGAAGACCTAAGGACTTTTCCATACAAAGAAGATTTCGATTTTTCTGACTATCCGAAGAACCATCCAAATTTTAATGAAAAATATAAAAAAGTAATTGGAAAATTCAAAGATGAAGCAAATGGAATGCCTTTAGAAGAAATAGTGGCGCTGATGGCGAAATTGTATTCATTTAAGATGTACCACGAGAACAACACACCGACAGTGAAGAAAGCAAAAGGAGTGAAGACATCTTATTTGAAAAAACACGTGACATTTGACCACTACAAGACTTGTTTGTTTGAAGATACTACGATATCAGCAACATTCAACAATATCCGAAGCTTCAAGCATCAAGTCTACAGTGTCACCGAAATTAAAAAAGCGTTGTCAGCTCGGGATGATAAAAGATACATTATGCCCGACAAAATCCACACTCTTCCTTTTGGCCACTACTCTCTAAACCCTATCAACTAGTAACCTATTCTTCGTCCTTCTACAACTACGACCTTATTCCTTTCTCCTTCCGTAAAAAAATGGGGAACACGGCAAGTCCAACGCCGTGTTCCCCATTTTTTTACACAAGTTTGGATGACCTTGACCCATATAAATGATGTGAATATTTAAAACAACATTCATTGTGATTATACATGTGATACAACAAACATTGAAACCTGCAATATGAAGGACTTGAAGCAACAAATTGTCAACGAACTTCATAAACCTGCAAGAAGAAAGTTTCCACGAAGAAATACGGTGATAAAAGGAATTAATGATTTATATCAAGCGGATTTAATCGAAATGATTCCTTATAGCAAACAAAATAAAGGATATAAATACATATTGACTGTTATTAACTGTTTTTCAAAAATGGCAGATGCTTTACCACTAAAAGATAAAAGTGGCAAAAGTGTTACAAAAGCAATGGAAACAGCTATACAAAGAGACAAACATACTATTAAACATTTACAAACAGATGATGGAAAAGAATATTTTAATAAGGAATTTGCAAATTTAATGAAAAAACACAATATAAACCATTACTCAACCAATTCAGAGGTAAAAGCTTCAATAATCGAAAGATTCAACAGAACTTTAAAAAGTGCAATGTATAAAATGTTTTCCAACAGAGGATCGCACATATGGATTGATATGTTACCAAAACTTATAAACGATTACAATAACAAATTTCATAGGTATCGGGATGAAACCAAACCAAGTAACTAGTAAAAATGAAAACCTTGTATTAAAACGTATAAAAACGAATACTAAACCAAAAGTTGAAAAACTAAAGCCTAAAAAATTTAATGTGGGTGATAAAGTGCGAATAAGTAAATATAAAGGTGTATTCAGTAAAAGATACCTGCCAAATTGGACCAATGAGGTTTTTACTGTATTCAAAGTACAACCTACAGTACCTGAGACATATATTTTAAAAGATAATAAAGGACAATTGCTTGAAGGAGGGTTTTATGGACATGAAATGTTAAAATCAACAGTAGGCGATGTATATTTAGTTGAAAAGGTGTTGTAACGGAAAAAAGATAAGGTCAAAGTACGATGGTTAGGATTTAATAAGACGGAAGATTCTTGGATACCTAAAAAGGATTTGATATAACGATAGAGAATCATTTTAGGTTGAACCATTACAAAGGATGGAGATAGTACCACAAAAAGAGAGTTTTACTATTAATAATATAGATGAACTCACAGTGGATAATTCAGAATTCAATAGTGGGAAACATGGCAATTTGTTACCAAACACCGTTCGTTGTCTGGTTACCGGACCTTCCAACTGTGGAAAAACTAATGTAGTATTCAATTTGATTACAAACCCTAAAGGATTACGATTTAACAATCTATATGTATTTTCAAAATCACTACAACAACCAAAGTATCAATTATTGGAAAAGATACTGACTAATGTGCCTGAAGTTAAATATTTAAAGTTTAATGCAAGCGAGAGTGTCATGCAGCCACAAGAAGCTAAACCATTCTCCGTGTTTATATTCGACGATGTATCTTGTGAAAACCAAAACACAATAAGGAATTACTTCGCTATGGGTCGACATAACAACATAGATAGCATTTATATTGGCCAAACTTACAGCAAAATACCTAAACAACTCATTAGAGACAATGCAAACATGTTAATTGTATTTAAACAGGACGAAACCAACCTAAAACATATATATTTTGATCATGTAAATGCGGATATGACATTTGAACGATTTAAAGAGTTGTGTGGAAAGGCTTGGGCTGAAAAGTATGGGTTCCTAACAATTATGAAGGAACAACCGCTAAACAATGGTCGATACAGGATAGGATTTGATAAATTTATATTAATACATTAAACGTGGTATAACACATTCATTGTTGTACAACACGTCTTGCTACAAACATGGTTAACCAAGAAAAATTAGTAAAAGAAATAAAATCACTTAGTGATTCTATTCGGGCTAAAAACAGAGCATTGAAACTAGGTATTAGCGAGAGGGAGAAATTCCTTGAATCTACTTTTAAACCTATTACTGAACCCTTGAAACAATTAAACAAAAAATTTGCTAAACCTGTATTGGAAGGAGATGCGATTGCACCTATTACGAAGTTTGAAAGAGAAAATGTAAAATCAGAAGATTTTAGTGATGAAGACCTGGAATCCTCTACGTATAGTGGTTTTACCGGTGGAGAACCCGAAAGAGAGCTAGAATCACCGGACTATAGTGGAATAAAAGAATTATATGAAGTAAAAGCCAAAAGAGGACATGAAGTTGTATCAACTGCTAGTGAAGAGGAAAAAGAAGAAGAGACAAGGGAAGGTCCGTCAAACATAAGCTTGTTGGGTGAAAACATTCATAACAAAGGACCTTTAGGAAGGAAATACATGGTAAAAATGTTACTCGGAACAATTCCTAATAAGAATTACCATAGTTATGGAGCGAGATTAACAAAAGACGGTTTAATGATAGGTAATAGCCCGTTAAACGTTGACGAACATGATAATATTGTCATTGGTGATCAAAGGTATAAGGGCACAAAAGGATTATTTGAATTATTATTTGAAAATAAGCCTTCAGTATCGGTAGTGAAAGAAAAAGACATGGAAGCATATAAAAATATTTTGGAACAGACAAATGCATATAGAAGAAAGTATTTACCTGACCAGCCTCCTTTTAGATCTAAGTCTTTAAAATATAAAGAATTTGTATCCAAGTTAATACCAACTAGAAGACAAACAATGCCGTTAACACAAAGAAAACCTGTAAAACGAAGATTTATGGCATCCACTTTGGATGTAAGTGCTCAGGAACGAAGAAAAAGAAGTAAGTCCGTTACGGGTACAGGTTTAATGAAGGAACTATATAACACAAATGTGATTTATTATAATAACATCAATAAATTGGTGGATAGAATGAAACTAATACATGAAGCTAAAGAAGCGGGTCATACTGGATTGGAAAACGAATGGGTGGCTTTAGTGGATGAACTCCGAAACCGTGGGGTAATCTCATAAAAATGCGTTACTCCCTAGAATACTATTCAGTTGCACCATGAGTGTCGACAAGTTCGGACGTTACTCCTCGGATGGGTTATATTATGCCAATAGTTTAAAAAGAAGTGCTGGTTTACCACAAACACCTGATGGAGATTATGATATGAGTAATAAAAGGTTAAAAAACATAAAAGATCCTACGGATGAAAACGATGCAATAAATTTAAAAATATTAAAGGAAAAGATATCGCCAACATTAAGACTACAAAATAACACATATGACGCAGAAGATCATAGAATCATCAACGTTGGTAAACCAAATCAAAACGGTGATGCAATAAACAAAGGTTATTTGTCATCTGAATTAAAAAATACGTTAAAATTCAATGGGAAAACGTATAGTGCTAACAATAAACGTATATCCAACGTAGATGACCCTAAAGATGCAAAAGACAGCGTAAATAGACGCTATTTACATTCTTTGATACCTGAAAAGACAAAAGATGGATTTTCTTTTTATAAATTTGTTATTAATGATATAGGCTATCCAAAAACTGAAAACGATGCTGTAAATCTAAAATATATTAAAGATCATTGCATCATACGTGATGTAGGGGTTATAGATTGTTTTAATAATTGTTTAGCAAATGTTAAAGATGGTTCGGCGCCATCAGATGGTGCAACAGTGGGTCAAATGATGGAAACCTTAAAACAAGAAACAACCTCTTTTGTAAAACAAGATCAAGTAGTATCGAAGCAAGGGGATGAATTTGTTCAAGGTAATGAAAAATTTAATTTATTAACATACAAAAATGATGCTTGGGATTGCATGGATAAAAAGTTATCAAATATGGGATGGGGTTATGAAAAACATGATGCAGCTGCTTTATCACAAACCGTACATCTAGATCCAGATCGATATTTTAGATGGTTTACATGTAATAATAGAGTGATAAGAGACTTGGCACAAGGAATAGAAGCAAATGATGCTGCAACTGTAGGACAGACCATTACAACATCATTAAAGGATAGTAAAGTGTATAATTGTAATAATAAACGTATAACAAACCTTAAAGACCCTGAACATGTAGATAATGCTGTCACTGTTAATTTTCTTGTAAAAGTTTTAGGTAATGCGATATTTGATTTACACAATCATTTTACACCAGATATTCTTCAAGGAAAATCAGGTCATAATACTTATGCTGAATCCATGAGAGGTGAGTATATTAAACGAGAAATTTATAATAAATACTTTATTAACCCTAAAACAAAACAGTTTAGATCATCAGATTGGGGTGATATTGATATTTAAGTAAATAACTCAATAAATGACTTCATTTATGTGCAACCTGTCATAGAGTTAACACATGAGTTGCACATTGCCATTATAAAAGGACAATAATGACGTTCAAGTACATCAGTCCATATCGAGACACTGCAAGAAAAGGAGGTGGGATCACGTCCACAGCGGTTTCTCTGTTAAGTAAAGCTTTAAAACAAATTCCAGTAGGATCCATAGTAAATAGAGCAATAGACGCATTACCATACGAATTTCATATACCAGGAGGTTATCAGTATTGCGGACCAGGAACTAAATTGAAAAAACGACTGGAAAGAGGCGATCCTGGCATAAACAAGTTAGATCAGGCTTGTAAAGAACACGATCTAGCTAAAAGTATCAGTCACTATTGAGATGTCTTCCTATACGGTATCATTAACAGGAAAATCGTCCACTTTACGAAGTATCCTTTTTCCAGCGTTACGCTTGCAAAAAGGAAGGTTTTGGGAGGCGGCACTATTGGATTTTACAACGTACAACTCTATTCCCAATGTTACGGAAGGTAAAAATAACATATTGCATTATTATAAGGGAAAGGATGCCAGTGGAAAATTTACAGACTTACAAGAGTGCAGGTTACCCACAGGTTCTTATGAAATTGATCATATAAATGAATTTTTGCAAACTAAAATGGGAAAAGACAATATAACATTAAAAGGTAATAATAATACGATGAAAGCTGAAATTACTTCCAAATATTATATAGATTTCACTCAACCAAACTCAATTGGTGATTTATTAGGATTTTCCAACGATGGGCCTGTATTAGAACCAGATGTAACACATTCCGGTAAGAAAACAGTAACAATATTAAAAGTCAATAGTATAGACATAACTTGTAACATTATACAAGGTGCTTACAGGGATGGGGCTAACACCCACATCATACATACTTTTTACCCAAGTGTACCACCTGGATTTAAAATTGTTGAAAAGCCACAAAACCTGGTATATCTACCGTTGAACACCACTTTCATTTCAGACATCGTGTTGAGCGTATTGGATCAAGACGGTAACTTGGTAGACTTCAGAGAAGAGCCTATTACGATTAGATTACATTTAAAATCGACACTTTAATACAAAACCATGGGTTTAACATTTAAAAGCGAACAACCTACGGGAAACCGCATTAGTAGCTCTTCAGCTGTGGAGGAGTTAACACGCGAGAACATTCGTTTCTTAGAGAGAATTGGATTAAAATTAACCGATTATGGATATACTGGATATAGCGCAGGGTCCAACATTCGACGAAACCCTATGGGAAAAAGAATATCACACCCACAACCCTTACACTTCATCGAAATTAAACAATAACGATGAAATTCGTATTCCCATACAAAATCAAGACATTTACACACTACCATGTGAAAGTTACTTGTATATTGAAGGACAAGTTACTAAAAAGGACGGTACTACTGTTGGTACAACAGTTCCATTTATAAATAATCCTATGGCTTTCCTATTTGATGAAATTAGATATGAAATATCAGGTGTAACAGTTGATTCCACTAAAAAAGTAGGTATTACGACAACTTTAAAAGGATTAACATCTATAACACCCAATGAAACCAATTTACTTAAACCTGCCGGATGGGTATTACCTACGATTGACACGATCACTCCAAATCCAAATGGATATTTTGATTTTCATATTCCATTACGTTTGTTGCTTGGTTTTGCTGGAGATTATAGGAAAATAATATTAAACGTTAAACAAGAATTAGTTTTGTTGAGATCTTCTAACGATAAAGACATTATTAAAGCTGCAGATGCTACTACAGATGCGACTTTAGAATGGAAATTAAAATTAGACAAAATTGTATGGAGAGTTCCACATGTTAAATTGGCTGACGAGCATAGAATGCTACTTTTAAGAAAATTAAAAGCCGATCGTGATATTGTTATTCCATTTAGAAGTTGGGAATTTCATGAGCATCCCAGTTTACCTACTACGGATCGACACACTTGGACTGTTAAAACATCGAATTATGTAGAACGAGCCAGGTATATTATATTTGGTTTACAAACAGGTAGAAGAGACGCCATTACTAAACATGCAGGACAATTTGATCATTGTGACTTGAAAAATATTAAAGTTTATTTAAATTCACAATTCTTTCCATACGACAATTTAAATGTGTCATTCACTAAGAAGAAATACAGTATATTGTACGATATGTACGCAAGATTCCAAAGTTCATATTACGGTAAAACAAATACACCTTTATTATCACCTGACAAATATTTCGATGCCTACCCAATAGTTGTAATCGATTGTTCTAAACAAAATGAATCAGTAAAGTCATCAAGTGTGGATATAAAAATAGAAATGGAATTCAACGATGCTATACCGGCTAATACAACTGCATACTGTTTAATTCTACATGATAAAATCGTAACATACACACCTTTAACTGGAATTGTTAAAAATGTATTGTAAGAACCGGTTTTGTTTCATTCCGCGAGTATAAAAGCAGAGCGTACAGACCGCTCCTCATCAGTTTGTTGCCTACTGTTGTATGGGTAGCATCGTATTCAATATGGCTTCTCCTAGTGGTACACCTGAAAATGTGGTAGATATTGAGAAGGAGATATCTGAGTTTTTAGATCCTCAAGGTCACCAGGAAGGAGGTGAACAAAACGTTTGCGGACAACTTCACGCCAGTAATAATGTTGAAGAAAAAGGTAAAAGAAGAAAGACTATACAAAAGAGAAAAAGGGATATTGAAGATAATATTTCTCCAAACATATTGAGTGAGGTATTTTTGCGAATATTTTACCCAATCTCTTCCAGTTTGGATAAAAGTGTTTTAATCGGTGTTATGAAATCTACAGATTATTCCCCTACTGTAATTTTAACTCATGGACCCAAAATGATTTTGTTTACGGACAGTGCTTGGGAATCGTTTATGAAACATTTGCATCTACTAGAATGCTATTTAAGTAGTAACATGTTTGGAAGAAAGACAAGAGTAGGACTTTTGGATTCAAATGTGGAAATTGATATCATTAAACAACGTGGTGATCATCAGCTACGGTTTAGAGACACAACAAGACATGATAACAAAATTCAACTTAATCGAGAGGAGTTTTTCATTTTAACTTGTGCTACTGAACCTATAACAAGATACTTGAGACAACTGGTGTTTTCAAGTTCGATTATTAAAGATTATCTGGAAGACACTTTGGACAAACAACCGGACGCACCTATATTATACGGACCTGTGGATACTTCTATATTTAATAGAGTTCCTCATGAAGTACAGATGTGGAGACAATTGGAAAAGTACGCTCAACTACATAAGAGATCAGTAAAACAGGAAGAAGAGGAAGATGGAGGAGAAGAATCAAGTGTTAGTGATGAAAATGAAAATAAGGAAAATATAAAGATGGAAACTTAAATGACAATGGTTAGTTTTTAAAACAATAACCAACATTTTGTGGGGTTAGGCCTATTGGGGACGGTGCCCACGTTAAATATACACCAACGCGCCAACAACTGTACGGCCGGGTATAAAAGTAGTACCTACCGTGGTGTGGAAATCAGTTGACCTCCTGACTTCGTAATGAGCAGACGTGTGACCTTCAAAATGGACAAGGGAGAAGAACAACAAGTAAAGTCCAAGCCTGGTATTATTGAGTTTCAAGCGTTTCGTGGTAATGATGATAGATTCATTATAAAAGAACTTGTGTTTTTGGACATGAATACAAGTGTTCCTTATTCGTTTTTATTTAAACCACCATGTTCTTATTCGTCTTTAACTAGTAAAGCCGCTACTACCAACAGATGGATTTCAAAACACTTCCATCATATCGATTGGTATGATGGTTTTACAAGTTACACGGACTTGTATCACATTATGCATCACTTTTCAGACAAGTTTACCAATATTTACACAAAGGGGCTGGAAAAGAAAAGATGGATCGAAGGATTTACTCATGTTCCGGTTAATGATGTGGAATTGGATAAGAATTATCAATACATGCTGGAAACCATATGTATTTGTACAAAAAGCCCAGAACATGATAAAGATAGACATTGCGCTTTGAAAAATGCCTATAAACTCGCCTCTTACCTTCAAAATGGGGAAGTGGGGAGTGGTGGGGGTAACGGAGAGTATATAAGTGGGGAGCAGACAGGGACCTGGCATGAGTATTACTCGAGATTCCGAGACGACAACATCTCCGAGCAAGAAGACGATCTGTAACCTGACCATGGCATCTCACCAGTTCCTTCAGACTTTGGTCGAGCAGTTCAATGCTCACTCCAAGTCAACAATATTACCTGTAAAGAAGTGCTCGGAACTAAAAGACGAGAAGCACTACATAATCCATGCTATGAAGAAGATGGAGACTACAGTTGGGGAGGCCATCTGCTGCAGTCTCAGCGAGGCGCCATTTACTCCGGGGGATGAACCAAAGTTCCAGGTGTACCTGCCCAAGAGATTCGTCCATCTTCTACAAAACGAGGATCTTCGCTCTATTCAACCCGGGTGTCTATACCTGGTGTCGCACGGCTGCACGGGTAGCAATTCTACAGAGTTGACCATCCACATCGCTGACAAGCAGCAGTGTTAGATTTAAGTTTTAATGTTGTACATATGTTGTTGTTGTTGTTGTAATGTTTTATAAATAAACGAATCATAAAAGACAAAAAAATAAAAAAACAAAAAAAATGCAACATATCAATATGTGACAGACTTCACGTATTGATATGTTGCATTTTTTTTAAACTTCGCGGGTGACCTTGACCTTTGACCTTTGCATTTCACAATTACCCCCACTACCGTAATTACCCCCACTACCGCACTAGGATTCAAACCTGCTTGGATGCAAAGAACGGTCAGTCTGTTGCCAACTAGCAAACGATGAGCACCTTGTACGAGCTTTGCTTACAACGAGTTATAACTGACGCATCTTTATTCCAGACGGCTTTACGAGATAATATCCCTATAACAGTAAAGCAGGATATCGAGGAGTACAAGAAAGATAATAGAGGGTATTCGGGATACTCCTGGTATAGGTTCCAAGACGGGGAAAAGTTTTGTAGGCCTTGTGGCAATGCCGCCGTCAGAGACCTTCGACGGTTCGTACAGGAAGGTGGTAGAAAACAGTTTGGATTTCTAGCACCAATGTTTAGATTTGAAAACTACAAGGACACCTGTGCTATTTGTTCCATCCCTTTGTATCAATGGAAAAAGTTTAGAAGTGTTTAATTGCATCTTCCATACCCCCACCACCATCACCCCCACCACTTTTCCATGTACCTCCAAACGCTGTGCCTCGGCTTCATTTCTACTCCAGCAGCCAACCTAGCAACATCAGGATGTCCCTCAACGTCAGTTGCGCAAGTTACGAGGAGGTGAGCATCAAGACTCAGCAGGAGCTAAACGACTTATACAAGGAGTTGCAGCTGATGGTGGCACGAGGCTACCGTATAAATGTGCAAGTTTACGCTTGCAATATACGGAACACCCGGCAGTCAAAGGAAGAGCCTGGACACTCCTCGACGGCTTCCTCACCAGCGTCCATGAAGACCGAGCCAGACAACTTGGACTACTTCAGCTGACTAGCAGTTGTATTTCTTGTCCTAACCATTGTAGAATATGTATATTTTTTCATTATATTAAAGAAGTAAAAGAGCAAAAACACCTATCTTGTTACTGACATATAAGCTCAGTAACAAGATAGGTTTTTTTAAAACACAATTTGGATGACCTTGAAACTTCCCCCTCCACTGCTTTGTTACCCCCACCACTTGACTATTGGTGTACATGGCACATCGCAATTGGAAACCTCATTCCATCTTTAATAGCCACACCGACAACATCAACAATGGCAAACCTACCAACAGATGAAAGATGTCCTCACGCATGTTGTGACTTCGTCCACGAGTTGGAGAAGAGGATGCAGGAGAGGGCGATAAGAAGAAAACAGATCCACTCAGAAAATATCATGATAGTCAACGGCTATCTTTTATTGTTCGGCCTTATTATGGTTGTACTTTTCATACTGTATGGCATAGTCACATGTGTCGGCAAGGTTGCAGAAGAAAACGCTCGCCACCATCAATTGGAAAGTTTCAATGTTACTTTGTAAGTTTTCCTTTTTTTAAAACTCCGTTTGGATGACCTTGAAAATTCCCCCACTACTCCACCACACCCCCCACCACTTCACCATGTTCCTGCATGAGCATCACATCAACCGTCATTCCTTGTCCGACAAGCAACCATGGCAGACAACAACACCATCAGCCAAGCTGACTCCACTACTGATGTCGGTACAAGTACGGGTTGGACACTGTCGATCGATAGTGTACACTATTTGGAGTCAATTTGCGAACGTATGAAGGAAATACTGCGGGACAACCCTGGGATCATAATACAAATGAATTTAAATTATGATTGGTCCCAAGTTAGAATGCAAGGGGACGACAACAACGGTCAACAATCTCCACAATATTCGCCCATGTCCCCGATCTATCCTTACGGCGAGTCTGACGTCGATGAAGATGAGGCTGATGAAGATGCAGGGGACAACGAGGCTGAAGAGGAGTAAGCTTCATTCCTTTTTTTTAAAACCTAAATTGGATGACCTTGAGAATTCCCCCTCCACTATTTCCTTTTTTTAAAACCCAAATTAAATGACCTTGAAAATACCCCCTCCACGTACTTTTGGTTTACCCCCTCTACTTTTCAATACTGTTACCACAGTCTGTAGCTCACATCATTCCTTGCTTAGCTATCATGGCGGACAGCACTCTTTCTCGAGTTGACTCCACTACGGATGAAGAATGGCCATTTTCCTGGAATGTTCATCTGCAAGACTCGGCAGAAGTGGATATGTTGCATGAGAAATTGGTGTATGTATTAAACGAAAACCCCAACATTGAATGTAGAATGACTATGGATTTCGATGCGACAGGGGTCCACACTCAACCTTCCACTTCCAGCCAGCCTGAACCTCAGCTACAGCCGAAGAACTTTACACATCTTTACACTCCAATACGGCCGGAGGATGTGGTTATCAGCGAGGCAGACTCTACTACAAGTTATATTGAACCAACGAATTGGAAGCTTGTTGTTGACACCTTACACAAGGTCGACTTAGTATGTGACAAATTAAAGGAATTGATGATGCAAGATCCTGGTCTTCGTTTTAAAATTGATTTGTTTTTCATCTGGGGAGCACCTGCACGGGGCTCTTCGTCTGACAGCTCTCTAAGTACAACGGATGAGGAGGAGGAGGACGACTAGTTATCTTTTTTAAAACTCCGTTTGGATGGCCTTGACCTTTCCCCCTCCACTGAGTTTATTTAAGGTGCACTCTCAATGACTGCAGCATCATTTCATCGCGCACCTTCACCACAGCAACATGGAGAGTCAACTCAACTACTGTTGCGAACGGAAATGTTTTTTCATGGCCGAATGACATTGATGTTGCGGATGGCCTGGCGTGTAGAAAATGTGAAGCTTTTGGTCAATGCATGTGTAATTGCAAGTCTTGGAAGAAGCTGAAACCGGAGTTGAAGACATTCCATGTGTACCAGATGAGAGGGCATAAGTACACTTGTTGCCCTGAACGTTGCATTGAATTCACATTAAAACAGCTAACTGGCTGCAAATTGTGCAACAATCATTTTGCAGGTTTTTGCAAACATTATTTAGGAGCCTGTCAGTACAGATCAACTTGGCATACAGAAGCACTCACTATCAATGAAATCGCTATAGATACACAAGAGTAGTCTTTCTACTCTTTTCTTTTTTAAAACTCCATTTGGATGACCTTGACCTTTCCCCCTCCACCCACCTTAGTTTATATAAACCCCATTCCCACTGACCACAGCATCACTTCATCGTGCTCCCTCGTCAAAGCAACATCAACTATGGAAAGTAAGCGCATCTCATGTTGCGAGCATAGGTGTTTGGAGATACAAGGCGTCACATATTGTGCAAAGAAGCGTTGGGAGGAAGAGACGGGGACAACCTATTGCTGTGAGGATAAGTGTTTCCTCTTACCAAAGTGGCAAGTGGATGGGCTGGCCTGCCGGCAATGTGAATGCTTCGGATGTTGCAGGTGTAGATGCAAGAACCAACAGCTGCCACCACCGGTACTACAAACTTTCAAAATCTACAAATCCAAATACTTTTATACTTGTTGTCCGCAGCGGTGTATTAAATTTCACTTCTCCAATCTTACCAATTGTCGGAAGTGCTACGGACAACCTGATGGGTGGTGCACCTGTTTTCTGGACTCCTGCCGCTACAGATCGGATTGGTTTACAGATCCGTTGGAAATTGATGAGGTCGCCCAGGAAGCACAAGAGTAGTCTTTCTACTCTTCAACTTTTTTAAAACTCCATTTGGATGACCTTGACATTTCCCCCTCCACTTCCCCATATACCTAGAGTACACGGAGCCTGACAGTCAGTCACTCGGTGGCTGTCGTGGGGTGCGCATCGGTGTCGGCGCTCCGTTGTTAAGTGTTCAAGGTCACAGTAACATGAAATTGCGGGCGTTGTACTGGTTCAAGGTCACCTGAGGGATAACCGATTGCCCATTTAGGCAGAGTCATGTCAGAAACTCGAGTTTAACTTGGCACTTTTGCCGTTTCTCGTCGAAAATTCGCTCCAAGTGGTCAAGGTCACGGGGACTCTGACTGAAACTCGGAGCGTAGTGCGAGAAACGGCAAAAGTGCTAAAAAATTTTAAGTTTCTGCGTGACCTTGACCTTAGTGGCGTCGGTGACGTCGTTTTGATGACGTAAGGGGTGATGACGTCATCAGCACGTCATTTCTGGGACGTCATCGAAATGACGTCATTAGTGATGACGTCATCGATTGCGTCATCGATGACGTCATCGGTGAGGTCATTGACCTCGATGACGTCATCCCTCAGGTGACCTTGAACTGGGCCAGCGGCCGCAATTTTACACTACTGTCTTCAGTTAAAGACGTACAACTCAAGTTGTAAATGAGATTCAAGGTTCGTTTTGGTCTTAAATTACACGGTACATTATTGGCTTTAATTCCATATATTGATTGTTAAAATTGGATACGATTAAATTGTGATATTATACACTTGTCAATAAAAAATATTTCCATTTCTGAAATTTGGGTAAAGTTTAAAATTTACAAACCGTTTCAAACTAAGCCAATTCGAACAAACAAAAACTCTAAAGAAGCCCATTGATCCACTGAGTGATCTGATACCAAATTTAACAAATTATCTCAATTAGAACAGAATATATGAGGAAAAATAAGCAATAAATATGTTCAAAATTTGAAACGTCCATAAGAAATGTATATGGAGAAGAATTTTAATTTCCGTACATCTTTGAAATGGAAAAATATTTTCAAAAACGGATTGCGGCATTGTAATGAGCGAAAAAATCTACTTTGAAATGATGTGTCACAACACTATCTTTACATTAGAAAAAAACAACTTGTATCCAATATGGCGGATCCAAGATGGCGGCCAAAAAAAATAAAGACCGTTAAAAATAAAGTATTTAGTACCCAACAATTATTGGAGTTGGTCCCACAACATAATATTGAGGCGATGCACGTAAAAAATGAAAAAGGGAAGCTTTTTTCAAAATTTATTTCATTACAAAAGAACCGCCATTTTGAAAAGTGATTTTATAGGTGTAAAACAACTTTAATTTTTGGGGACTCATCAAATCTCTTTTTCTAGAGCTTAAAGGAAGGTCTCCTGAAAATTTCATGGACTCACATCAGTTGCCGATCAAAAGGTGGTTTTTGCCCTTATTTTACTGTACTATGGAAACTTTGAAGGGCTCTAGCGCGAAAACCCGATTTTTCCCAGCTATGAGACCAGCTCCAATCGATTTCTGGTGGCCAAAACCCCCATATTAATTAAAAAAATAAAAAATCCTTGGAGCGATAAAAAACTTTGCCCGGACAAACGGAGCTTGTTTTAGAGAATAAGATTAAGGCCATTTTAACAGAAAAATCGCAATAACTCCGTTATTTGTTGTCAAATAGTAACAAACTTGGTTTCATTGGTTAGATAATTTAATTTTACACCTTTTTTGTGTGTCGTAAATTTTTTATTAAATTTACCGATTTTCAGATATTTGAGTTTTAAAAATTTAAATGGCCGCCAATTTGGAAATATACAGTGGAAAAAAATAATTTTTTTCCTGAAAATGGGCATTGGTATGATAAAGGTTCATACCAAATATGAAGTTAATGCAACCATCCGTTACGGAAATAAAATTTATTATGTGTAAAAAACAAAATGGCGGCTAGCGGCTAAACGAAGCATTTTAGACCCCTATTTGTATGATGTTTTTTTTCTTGTCTCGATGCAAGGAACAAATATACAAAAGGGTTCCAGAGAGTTCCGGGACACCCTGTATAATATGAATTGTATACAAATTCAGAATTGGAGTTAGTCGAAGGACTTTGCTAATTTTTAAAGGGAATTTCAGCTTCATGAAGACTGGTGTGACGGGGGTAGCGGAATTCTACCCCCAGGAAAAGTACCCCCATGAAAAAACGCTACGTCATTTTGACGTCACGAGGGGCGGAGCTTAAAGTGGCATGGAGTTTTGGCTCGCGGCCGGAAAAGTACCCCCAGTTTTATAAATACATTATTATTTAATTTGGTCGTTCTAAATTAACATAACAGCAAACCAAACACCAGCCGGATTTCTACCCCCGGAATTCTACCCCCGGAATACTACCCCCAGCAAAACTACCCCCAGCAAAACTACCCCCAATGGACCAGACCCGGAATACTACCCCCGGAAAACTACCCCCGGAATTCTACCCCCAGCAAAACTACCCCCAGCAAAACTACCCCCGGAAAACTACCCCCGGAATTCTACCCTTAATGGACTAGACCGGGAATACTACACCCGCGAAAGTACTTCCACGTACACAATTCCTTAAGTATTTAACAATTGTTATTTTATGCACGTGTTCTGGTATTTAAAACATTTCTATTATAAAATAATAGAAATGTTAAGTTTATATTAATACAAACTTGCCCTTCGGGTGATCTCGTTCTCTACCCTCACTCGCCGTCAAGTTCTATAATAGGCCTATGCTTTAGTTGTATATAAACAATCTTTCCTCAATCCTTTACAGGCTTTAAGCTGTATGGTTTTATTGACATCAAATAAAATATATACATTACCGTACCATGATATACGTTGATATTAGGTTTATAATTTTCAGTACCTTGAGGCCAAGCATTAGCTCGGTAAACTTAAACAGTAATATGTTTTATAGTAATGTAATTTACAGACATCCCGGCGCAAAAAGGCTTATTTCT
Source organism: Neoaliturus tenellus (assembly GCA_030545055.2). Lineage (NCBI taxonomy): Eukaryota > Metazoa > Arthropoda > Insecta > Hemiptera > Cicadellidae > Neoaliturus > Neoaliturus tenellus. The sequence goes on along the minus strand of CM061534.1, from coordinate 78,212,530 downwards.
TGTTCAAGACGAACTCGTTCGCTCCACTCACTCGCCTTTCAGCTTCCTTTTTCTGAGCTTTCAGACTTTTTCAATGTATTCAAATTTGTATTCTTAAATTTGGATAGTTATTGAAACTTGCACACTACAGCATAAATATTGCGATATGAAAGTGGTTATAAATGGTTTCTCTACGTTCTATCTTACCCTAATACCAATATTTGTTAGGCCTAAAGCCAACCATCATAAGTTACAACACTGTAGGCCTTTCCTAATTCTTGAAAAAACTGTTAAGAACAATTTATCCAATAGGCCTACAAGTGGATATTGGTCTACTTATTTCTGATGTTGTTGAACCTAATAGAACGGTTTCCTTAGGCTAATTAGGTTTGCGCCTACCTAAACAATCAAATTGACATGTTTATAAAATATTAAAGAGTAGGGCCTATAAGTACAAGGATGCAACATTATATTGGTTTTAAGGAATAGGCCTACTTTTCCGACGCTCCAAATAAAATCGTAGTATATTTTCTGTAAAATATATTATTGTTCTTGGTATGGCAGGTCAAAGAAGTACATTTTATAGACTACCTTACATGTTTGCACAATTATAGCGTTTCTTTTACCACTAATGGAGCTATATCCGTCGAATATCGACGGGCAACAACTAGTTATTATTTTGTAATAGAAATAAAAAATAAAAATAAACAGAACACGTACATAAAATAACAATTGTTAAATACTTAAGGAATTGTGTACGTGGAAGTACTTTCGCGGGTGGAGGATTCCCGGTCTATAAGCCATTGGGGGTAGTTTTGCTGGGGGTAGGATTCCGGAGGTAGTTTTCCTGGGGGTAGTTTTGCTGGGGGTAGTATTCCGGGGGTAGAAATCCGGGGGTAGTTTTGCCGGGGGTAGTTTTGCCGGGGGTAGTTTTGCCGGGGGTAGTTTTGCCGGGGGTAGTTTTGCTGGGGGTAGTATTCCGGGGGTAGAATTCCGGGGGTAGTTTTCCACCCCTTGTAAACTTACAAAACATGGCTTGAATTGTTAATTATAGAAATAAATGATGAAAGTGCGTAACCAATGATTGAAGTAGAGTATAATGTATTCTCTTCAAAAGTTCGCGGCCGGAAAACTACCCCCATACCTGTGACGTCAAAATGACGAAGCGTTTTTTCATGGGGGTACTTTTCCTGGGGGTAGAATTCCGGCGCCCCGTGTGACGAGTCGAAATCAATTGCTTAATTTCAGCGTTTTTATTTAAAAGAAATATTTTGTATGGCTTAATGATACCACTTTAATTGAAAATCATTCCACCTTTAAAATTTGTTTCAATTAGTAAGTACAGGCTATGTCAGTTTTCCGTTCAAGTCATATTTATAATTTAATAATTTTAAAATTGTTATTGTCTGCATAAATCTCAACGACCTTCCCCCACCTTTAAAAAAGGTGAGCCTTAATGGGGGCCTCACAAACCCTGCCCCAGGCCACAAAAGTCTCTCGGGGGCACTGCTATTAACAATCAACAGCATTTTTCCAATAGCTATTTTCAATTATTGGCATGATATGGGTGCAGTTTAATTTTCTTGAAATTATATATTATTAGGGAAACGTTATATGTGCATAAGAAAATTTTTTTAATCCGTTAATATAAAATTATTTTTTATTTTTCTCCCATATAGGTTTAAGTTCTGGCTGCCATGGCTTCAACCTCTGCTGGTACTTCCAAAGATGTCAGTAAATCAAACGTAAAAAAGACCCGTATTAAATGCAGTTTCCTTGGATGTGATTTAACACAAAGTAAAAATCCAAACCTACATTTCTTCAAATTCCCTGTAAACAGACCAACCATATTGGAGCAATGGGAAAAAATTTCCCGTTATGGGAAAAAATTATTTAGTGTAAAAAGCAAAATGTCGTATATCGGCTAAACAAAGCAGAAATCGATAATTTTTACTGAATATTTTCGATTTCTTATGATGTGTTAAATAGGAATAAGAATAGTCAGTCACACATTTTTGTGATACCCTGTACATGTCAAAATATGTGTGACAAAAAGACAAACTATTTTTTATTTAAACATAATTGAAAGAACAGAATACAAAAAGAACCCTTAAATTTATAGGTGATCAAGTGTATCAGCATCAACTCTACTCGTTGAGGTGTCGCATCGCCCCGCGAGTGATGACTGGGCCGTGCGCCGTGAACAATGTACAGCAGTGTCAGCAGTTAGTAGTCGGTCCGGAGGGGTCTGTTGTGAGAGGGACGCAGAAGGATAGAGCGAGAGGGAGCGAGCAGTGTGCGCGCGGAAAGTGAGGAGAGGTTGCGAGAGAGCGGTGGTATTTAAGGGGGAGGGCGAGAGAGCGAGAGAAAGACCGGAAACGAAACCGCTAGCTAGGAATTGGCTTAGTTGATATTTCTTCGCAGCAGTTGCAACTGCAAGAGTTACGGCCGCGTATCAGTTTCGGGCACCAGTTTCGGTTGTAACTGTTAGACACTAGCGCTGCCCTCTGGCAGGTGACACAAACAACGCACCGGATGACAGTCCCACTCGCTACAGTTCTGCCATAAGGATGAAACGTCTGTTTGTGTATTCATAGTCAATGCTCATAGGTACTCTTGCATTTGCAATTACGATCAATAAGATACAAGGCAAACTTTGATTATTCTGGGTTTATTTGCAAAATGCCTGTTTATCCTTTGGCCTTAGAGTAATATTAATATACTTACTTTCTATTCAATTGACTTTTTTGTTATATTAAAAACCTTAAACTTAACTTATCTTTTTTTGTTATATTAAAATAGCTTTATTTATGTAAACAACTTAATTTGAGCGCAGCAACGCGCGCCGGGTAACTGCTAGTTTACTACTAAATCACTTGCAATTTGTATATCGTATTAGGTTACACTATTTACAACTATCTACAATCATGGCAGCATGAAGCAAGCAACCCACTTACTACCCCAACTCCAGGTTGTCCTCCAGGAACTCAGGTGTGCTATAATACGGGCGCTCCATCAGCAGATTCTAAACTGCCAGCTTAAACTTCCGGTCGTCATGGTTCCTAATTCCGAGCGGCAGTATGTTGAAGAACTTTATTGCTGATGTTGGGTATGAGCTTAGCGTTTTGCTGAGTCTCGCTCGCGGAACATCCAGCTGGTGCCTACTTCTGGTGTCATGGTGATGGAACTGGCCTCTAGTGCTCAACAGATGCACAGTTGGGTGAGGCATGCCAAGATGTAGTGGCTAACAATAGTCAGAACAACTATTCTAATGAAGATTGGTTTGCAGTGGTCTCTGTAACCGGCCCTGGTGATAGTGCGGAGAGCTGATTTCTGTATCTTGAGGATGTTGGCTACATCCGTTGCATGTCCCCAGAGATGAGCCTTTTTAAAAGACGCAAATTGATCAGTTTGTTGTATCTCCTTAAGCTGGTGAATGGGGCGCTGGATGACAACAATCTCTTATCTTGGACTTTGCTGCCCCTATAGGCCTGGCTCTCGCAGCAGACTGTTATTTGCCGTCCGGTTTTCAAGAACCAATATTGGTTATTTTTCACCGTTGAATACAATGTACAGATTGTACAACAGCTTACCTCACTCAATCGACATTTTCAAGTTATTTTTCATCAGGGTTCATTTTCAAGGCTGGGTAGCTGAGTGGTTAAAGAGCTCGCCTTTGAATCTGAAGGTAGCCGGTTCGATCCTGAGAAAAGTTAGTGCTTTTTGATGGTTCGATACTGGACCCAGCTGCCTTTGGTCATTGGGCTATTAATTAATGATCCTGACAAATAAAACAGCTGATATTTGTCAGTAACAAAGCTACACCTCATCTGATCCATCACAATCATCACACTCACCCCTTCAGTCATACTCACCTTAAAATACGCACCACAGAGTGCGTTGGTGTTTCAAATAAAGTATCTAAAGTAAAGTATCTAAAGTAAAGTATCTAAAGTATCTAAAGTATCAATGATTCTATTTTCTGTTTCAAAAAACGTTTACTGTCAGTTATAGATATATATCTATAAAAGTCTATATATCTATATTTTTGTGTTATCTATATAGATTAACATAATTTTGTTCATTAATTATTTATATTTTATCAAACTTTCGGTTATACTGTATCAGAGTAATATTATTGTTATTGTTGTAAACTAAATTGTTATTATGACTTGTTATTGATTGAAACATTTATATTTTGTTACATGTTACTAATTTTATTCATGTTATTTTGCTTCAGCAACTGCAACTATGGACTATGTGTATAAGAAAAAAAAAACTCTAGTATGTTTTCTCTCTGTTAAATTTGTGTTACCTCCCTAGTGAAAATGTCAGTGAAGAGTTTTAATGATATCAGTTGACATCAGTTGACTTTTGGATGATATCACCTGATATCAGTTGACATCTGTTGACATAGGCGTGCCCACGGGTGGTGCCACTGGTGCCGCGGCACCACCACTATAGATCGAGATTTGATTTGTCTAAATTGCGATTTTCACGTAGTAGAACAACAGAAAATAATTATATTAGCGACTCTATTTCAAAACAAATTCATATATGATAATAAAAATTTAGCTTTTATTTAGTAATTAATCAAATATAATTTATTAAACTAACTTTCAATTTTAAAAAAATGCGACAAATACGTAAATGAACCATCAGTTCACCGCTACTAGCGAGGTGTAGGGGGCGTACCGTACCAGCGGCCGGATTGCCAGTTATACCAAAAAGCACAAACATAAAAAGAAGAACTGAAATTGTTTACTTATTATCCTGTTTTGGACCGCCTTGTAGAAAGTCTAAATACTAGATTCGATCAAGAAACAAAAAGAGTGATTTCCGCTGCAGGAAAATTGATAGGATTGAATGTTAATGATTGTTACAAGTGTGAGAATGAAGACTTTGATATTCTACCAAAACAATTCAATGTAAATTATTCAGAGCTAGCGGCAGAATTTAAGCTGTTAAAAACGCTTGTGAAAACGGACACAAATTTCCCATATAGCACAAGTACAGCAATTTGATGTAAAATTGATGTAAAAGATGTCAATGTCATTGATATTGTTGATGTCATATTGACTTCAAATGTGACAAAAAAAACGTCATTTTGATGTCAATGTGAAGTAAAAATGTCCCGATTTTTTATGTCAAATTGATGTCAGTAAATTGATGAATTATGACGTCAATTTTACATCACATTGATGTCAAACTGACAAACTAATCTTGTCAAAATTGATTCAAAATATCCCCAATAGCAAAACAAAAGTAATAAAATGGTAATTTTTAACCGATAAACAACTATAGTAGCGGCAAAAAGTTTTTGTCACTGGCAGGATTTGAACCCATGACCTCTAGGTTCCCAAACCGCGACCCTACCTACTACGCCACGCTGCTCTCTGTTTCACCAATGATTTGTTACACTACTTGGCCAGTTGATACTCAAGTTTCTTTGCGTTGATCAAATCAAACGCATTTCCCGTGGCCTAATATATTTTTATGTCTTCCGAAATAGGTCTTAAACTAGAGTTCCCTCACATGTTTGTTTTATGTGTAAATGTTTAACAAATTGCAGTTATCTCAATTGATGTAAAACTTTTGACTGTGTGATCAAATACTTTACATAATTTTTACATTAAAATAATGTCAAGTTTTTAACGAGTTCAATTGTTTTAAACAAATAATGATGATCTCTTGTTGTAAAAGACTTAAAGAAATGTTTTTTCTTTATTTATTACACTAACTTTTAAATTTAAAAATGCAAAATTTTTACATCATTTTGACGTCAATACTTGATCTAATATTTTACTTTGACATCACTTTGACGACTTTGATCACTTTTTGACGTCAAATTGACAACGTGTGCTATGTGGGTTTCCTCCTAAAAGTGTCTTGGAATGGATTGACTGGTTTTCAAATGTTAAAAGAGGTTCAACCTTTAAAAATTTAAGTACGGTTGTCAACAAATTTTGTACGATGTCTGTGACCATCTGCACAAGTAAGAGCCAAACAAAGTTGTAAAAAGAGCTGAGTTTGGAAAAGAGCATTTTCCAAACTCAGTATTTAAAAATCTAAACTCAGATGCGTCAAGATCGTCTAGAAAATACAATGATTCCATTCATGGAGCAAGATCCTGGCTGCAAATGCAACAACAAGTGATATCATTGACATGTTCAAAAACAAAGGTGCGTTATGACGCTATAAAAAATGTGAAACGTGTATGCCTACTATTTGACATTTTTTTAGATACGTAGCCTAAGCTTTTGGACTCATTTTTATGTTTTAGCTCGTTTAGGCATTTATCAGTTTATTTAGGCCTATTAAACGATAATTTGTCTTAATTTTAGAGATAGCTTTTCTTATTTATTGATGGTAGTTTTTATCTCATTTAACGATAATTTTTGTCTGATTTTGCTACAGGCCTAGTTGTTATCTTATTTTGTAATATTTTCAGTTTGCGATATTTTTTAAGTCAGACTCTATTTTTGGAATGTATCAAAAATCGATTATTATTAGCGATAGCTCGGCCACCAAGTTAAACTAAAGTTATTGTCTTTTAAATTTAAATAACAAAACAACTCAAACCTTTTTAACTTGATTTTTTTTACATAAAACAACTTGCTTTTTGGAATGCAGCAAAAATCGATTATTTTTAGCGATAGCTCGGCCACCAAGCTGAACTAAAGTTCTTGTCTTTTAAATTTAAATAACAAAACAACTCAAACCTTTTTAACTTGATTTTTTTTACATAAAACAACTTGCTTTATTTGTCTATTATTATTATTATTTCTGTGTACTTAGATTTGAATAAAAGTTACTAAAATAAGGTTGTATACTTTATTGATTTATTATTCAAAACAACCAATCCATTGATTTAATATCAATTCAACCATACATACATACATCTATAGCATTAGTAAAGATTCAATTCTTCCCAGTTGGCACCACCACTACTGAAGTCCTGGGCACGCCTATGTCTGTTGACCATTGGTTGATGTCATCTGATATCAAGTGAATTGTTTAAATGATATCAGCTGACGTTTCTGAAGGTTCACTGATATCATCTGATGTCAATGAACTGTTTAGGTGATCTCAGCTGATGTTACTAAAGTTCACTGGTACCAGCTGGAGTCATTTAATTGTGTTTAATGATATCAGTTTCCATCATATAATCAAAACTGTAGGAGGGGTATTTTATGGGAACCGATATATCACTGACTGACCTGTAGTTTAGTTTAGAAAATAAATATAAGAATTTGGTAAAAATATTAATCGGATAACGATGTTTAAGTTCAGCACTGATACATAAAAATATGTATTTTAAAAATAAATATACAAAATCGTGGTATAGTTTTTAATTTATTAAGAGTGGTAATTTAAAATTATTTTAATAGAAACTAATTATTTATTTTAAAAAATTATAATTTGTTTAAGAAAAAAATATATATTTCAATCAGCACTATAATTTCCCTTCCTTGTACTTAAAAGGTTTTGAAACATGTATTTATACACGGTCAGTTTAAAAATCATCCAATAATTTTGTGCTATTTGCTTATTCAAATTCAAAAGTTTGGCGCCAAAAGTCCGCGGGTTTTTATTTCTTTGCTATGCTGTTTGATTGGTTCACCCGATACAGGTACAGGTGGCGCTAACGGCTAACAGTTACACTTTTAGAATTTGACATTTATTTTCAACCGTCTTGTTCATTTCAGGATTTCAGGATGCTAAAATCTTCTAAGTTAATCTAACAGAAAATGTAGTTTCAGACAACTGCATATTTTTTGTTGGCTTGAAATAATTAATTGAATTACGCATTTATTGTGGTGTAGGCCTACGTTACGTTAGACTGAGCTGCGGACGACTCAGAACACACATATTACATCTAGGGATTGGATTTCATGTACCGTACTCATATTTATGCATACCTTTGCAGGTGAGTTTATTGAACAGTTTAATACTAGGTATTAAAAAGTATTATTAAGGCCTGTGCTTTATTATTTAATTAGGAGTCTGTATTGTTTTTTAGCCCTTTACAATCAATACTGCAACAAATTAGGCTAACTCTCAATTGGAGGTTAAGTTTTAGTAAAACTTTGAGATTATTTTTTTAATTGTAGCTGTTTTTGCTAATCACAATTTTGAGTGAAACCAGCAAATTTCTAAAACCAATACTTAGAAACAGTGTCCATTTTTATAGAACCCTATAGGAGACTATAGTCTATACTGGTATTTCAACTCTCCCCTTCTAACTAACAGGCTCAAGGATATGTTGTATACTTCGACCTAAAGGCTAAAGTTCGTTATCAGACCCTATTTCTGTTATCGGTAATTCCAATTTTGTGTTCATCTATAGCCTACTTCCAATACCATTATTGGTAGTTGAAATCAGCTAGCCCATAAGGCCTAAACTGCAATTAGTCAACGATCACAAAAATTCGGCCAGGGCTTAGGCATAGGTTTGTTTTTGTTATTATATTTCTAATTTGCTATTCATACAAATATCCTATTTTTTACCCTTCAATATAAGTTAACAATGTTATGAATCGCATCTAAAAAATTGATTAGGTTACCTAATTATTACTTATAAGGTTGTTATATTGTTAGGCCTATTGTAAACATTGGTTAAACTTAGGGCCTAGTCGGATAATAAATTTTTGTCAACGAAGTAGGGTAGGCTAACATAATTTTTTTAAGCTAGGCCTATGAGTTTTTTTTTTATTCTTTTTATTTGAGGCTTTGTAAAACAAATACATGAAGCCCTAATAATAATTACATTAAATTTTGTTCACACAGTCATACAAATACAAAAAATATTATATATATAAAAAATCAGACACGTTTGCCAACTTCATGAAAAAATTTAACTAGTAGAGGCCAAGACACCATATTTTCCTCTTTCAAAATGAACTTGATATCAGGAGGTACAACAATTCCGGCGGTCATTAGGTCTTTGTACAAAGAACTCCTTGCGTCGCTGTATGCGGGACATTCTTTTATGATGTGATCCACAGATTCAATGCTCTCTCCACTGCAATGGGCACACATAGGAGAGTCAACCCTTCTCAGCTTATACAACCGCTCTCCCACTAAACAATGCCCAAATCGAAGTCTACAAATTAAAGATATATGATATCTTCGAAATGGTGATAATTCAAACCAAGGACGAACTGAGAATTTAGAATTTATTTCTTTGTACCAATTTCCTTTAGTAGCGCTAGAAAAGTAAGCATTCGCTCTTCTTCTAGTGCTTTTCCTTAAATCGAGCCAAACATCAGAATTTCTTAAAGGATAAGAATTTTCATCACACTGGTTATCATTTTGTCCTGCCAATTTTGCCAAGTAATCAGCCTTTTCGTTGCCAGGGACCCCCACATGTCCAGGAACCCATTGCAACACAATTTCTTTTTCGCTGTTCAAAACACACTGTACAATAGATAAACCCAACTTATCACTGATTGTTCCCAAAAAATAATTCTCGATAACTTGAATAGAAACGAGGGAATCTGTGACTATGGCAATTTTATCATCTGACAATCGTGTACTGTACTCTAACGACTTAAATATTCCAAACAACTCCGCAGTAACTGTTGTTGATATTGGGTGAATTTTAATTTTAATTTCCACATTGTTATCAGGATCATATATACCAACCCCTACATTTGACCCAACTTTGGAACCATCTGTGTATATCAACCTAAAGTCTTTCAGTTCATTATGCAGCACATCTAATGCGAATTGTAATAATACAGCGTTGTTTACCAATTTTTTACTAGTATTAAGACTTGGAATAACTTTTGTATTGAATGTAATGTTTGGATTCGACATGCATAGAGACGTGTTTAAAACAAAATTGGGATTAACATTATCCACAATGTCACCACACTCATCCACAATCTCGGGAATATACTTCTTAATTTGGTCGAAAGCTTGTACAATCATTGGTACAGGTTTCTTCTGCCAAAAAGGGTGGTGGTGTGTGAGCATGCTCAGTTCTTGTAGTCTTAAAAATCCAGGGTGAGTTACATCAGAGTGAATTTTTAGAGCCAACTTTTCAGTCAATTCTTGCCTCCGGATATGCAGTGGAACAATAGCTGTTTCAGCATGCAAAACTTCGATAGGGGTAGTTTTCAAAGCACCAATACAGAATCTTAGAGCACTGTTTTGTATGACATTCAACTTGTTTTCATACTTTCTATTTAATTGGCCAAAAAGAAAACTGCAGTATTCCAATTTAGGACGTATTAAAGCTGTGTATATTTTTAAAAGAAATTTCGGGTGGGCTCCTTTTGTTCCAAAAGCAAGATATTTTAAAACATCCAATTCTTTTGAACATTTCACAACAGTCTTGTCAATATGCTTATGAAATTTAAGCTTCGTAGGCTATCAATCCATACACCAAGAATTTTATGACAGTCTACACAATGAATTATTTCATCAAATATTCTGCAACAGCAGTCAATTGGTCCTCTCCGCCTCGTAAACACCAAAAGTTTGCATTTTCTGGGGTTGAATAAAAGTCCTGACTGTAATTTTAAGGTTTCTGCTAAGTTCTTTAAACTGGCTTGCAACTTACGTTCCGCTAATACGATGGATTTTGCAGATGAATAAACGAGAAAATCATCTGCGTATTGCAATGTCAGTACACCACTTACCAGACTTTTGTTGACGTCAGCAACATATAAAGAAAAAAGAAGAGGGCTAAGTACACTTCCCTGTGGTAAACCTTTGAAAGTAGTTCTTCGCAACTCCACGTCCTTAAACTGAACTGTAATTGTTCTTTCCGTTAGCCAATAGAAACAATATTTTATGAAAACCCTCGGAATATTCATGGCTAACATTTTAGAAATGAGTGTAGGAACAAGCACATTATCATAAGCCTTAGACAAATCCAGCGATGCTGCAATTAGCGTTTCACCTCTAGTAAGAGCGATTTGAACATCAGAGACAAACGTTAAAACATGATCGTAGCAGCCAAGACCTTTCCTAAACCCAAACTGTGTCTGAGGAAGCAAGGAGAAATGCTCCACAAACCACTCTAATCGGTTCTTAACCATAGTATTCATAACTTTGGCGAAACATGAAATCTTTGCAATAGGCCTGTATGATTCAGCAACATTTTTGTCACAATCCGGTTTTAACAGAGGGACGACAACGTGGTTTTTCCAATTACGTGGAATAGAAAAGCCTTCTGATTTCCAAATTTCATTATATGAGTCCAACAGCGTCTGTAAAGCACTAAGAGGCAAATTTCTTATCATCGAATATGAGATACCATCCAACCCAGGAGCAGTATCCTTATTCTTGCTAGCCAAAGCTATTTCCAACTCTTTCATACTAAAAGAAGCAGTCATCCTAGCATCAGCTCCTTCGGAAACAGGACATATTAACTCGTTTACTTCTGGAACATGGGCAGGGGCCAAGCTATCAATGAAAGCATTAGCCAGGTCCAAATCTTGGTTTATTAAATAATTACCCCGTAAAGATATGCCCTTAAAACAATTGACAATTTTCCAAGATTGCGAAAGATTTTTATTATGTAAGTCAGCACATAACTTCTCCCAAGACTGAATCTTTGCCTTTTGAATTATATTCTTAGCTTCTCTAGCACGTATTTTGTATGTATTATAATTTTGAGGAGTCATATTCAATCGAAAATTCTTAAAACTAAGTCTTCTCTGAGCTACCGCTTTAGAGCACTCAATGTTCCACCAAGGTTTATGCTGAAAGCCTTGTTTATGTCCCACAGGCCCGTTTTTTACAATAGGAATGGAAGTGTCAGCAGCATTATTAAGTAGAAGACAAAGAGCATCTAATTTGTCAATATCAGGAGAGGCATCTACAGAATTAAAATTATTTGTAATGAAGGAAGAATAACTCTTCCACTTTGCATTTTTGAAGTTCCTGCGGGGACCTTTACAAAAATTTCTACAATTTGTGTATGAACAAGAGTCAAGATAATTGAAAGAAATTAAAATAGGAAAATGATTGCTACCACATGCATCTGTTTGAACCGTCCAATCACTAACAAAGTTATGGAGTTGAGGTGAGACGAAGGAAAGATCAATAGCACTTGAGCTCCGAAACGGGGAAGGCACTGTAGTACGAGTTCCATCATTAAGTAATAGAAAACAAGAGAGGGTTAGTGCACTCATGAGATGTCTCCCTCTTGGACAAGACTTGCTACATCCCCACATAGTATGGTGAGCATTGAAATCTCCCAACACCAAAGTAAGCGGACAATTGTCATTTAAAACCCTACTTTCCCAAACGTCTGAATCAACCATACCTTTACCACAATAATAGTTGAAAACGTTAATAAATTTATCAAATTCTCTTGGACGAATTTTAATCCCAATTGATTCACAAAAATCACTTTTGAATGGCGGTTTGATGTGTTCCCAATCAATAGATTTATGGACGAACAGGGCTACTCCGCCATATCCGTCCTCTCTGTCTTCTCTTACAATATCGTAATCATTAATCTTATACTTAGTTTGTTTTTTAAACCAAGTCTCCTGTATCGCTGCCAGGTGAATTTGGTTTTGAGTTAAATATTCTGGAAACTCAGCCCATTTGGATGCTAAAGACTGAGCATTCCATTGCATTACTCTAAGATAAGATTGCATCATTTTTGAATAGTACAAATAAGCATAAAAAAAGCAAATAAATTTAAATAGAATCGTCCAAAGCACATTAATGTTCATTTTGGATCCCGGCACCATTTGGCCAATCACTCACTAACGCACTACATATAATTTCGACTACATTGGTTACGGTGTCCTGGTTGAAAGAGTGATTGCTACCCGAAGACGATGTGTTCATTTTTTCAATTACGTTATCAATCCAACCTTTAGACTTAATTTTAAATAAAGCTTCCTGGAACAAACGTTTAAGACCTTCGTCAGTACACTTAGAATTGTCCTGATTTACCTTTACAGCACCCTGTGGAGTGGGAGAAGTACTAGCGGGCATACCAACCTCATTGGGCAGTCCCCGGGGCCCACTCTTAGTGGTGAAGCTCCTTTGTTCAGAAGTAAACTTCGTTTGTTGGCGAATAGGCTTTCTAGGCTTGAGCCATACTGGTGAAGGCAATGAAGAAGTTGCTGCACTCTCCTGAGTATTCACATGACTCAAAATATTAAATCTATTGCTTAAAGAGTAATTATGTTCCTGAGACGCTGTATTAAGCAAGGCCGTACTCGGGGACGCTACCGATCCTGCATATGTGGCACGTGTTGAAACGTCCACACTCTGATTTTGCAAATATGATTTAGGGTAGTGACTAGCAGCAACCGTAAAGTTTTCCCTCATCTGGGCCATTCTTTGGTTGATGTTCCGCTGACGGATATACTCTGGGCACACTCGTGAATCACAAACATGATCCCCTTTACAATGCAAACATTGTGGCCGTGCACCACATTCAATGCCATGAAATGATTGTAAACAAACCTTACAAATCCTAACATTTCTACAATTTTTTGCTGAGTGTCCATACCGATAACATCTATAACACTGTTGAACGGGAGGCAAGTAATCTTTCACAGGAAGGACAACGTAATTAAGTTTTATCTCCTTTGGAATCCTGTCGCCTTGAAAAGTTATTTTCACCCAATTCGTCTTTTTCGGACCCTCAGGAGTGTTTTTTGTAATCCTGAAGGCATCCACTATGGGTAACGGGCTCACTGAATCTTCAATTATCTCATGTAAATCAACTTCTGATTCAATATTAATCAAGCCAACAACTTCTACTCTATTTGCCGGTATAAACAAGTCCAGATCGGGAAAGTTAGTTGAAGTTACCAATCTATTAGCTGCAGTGTGAGATTTACAACTGACCACTAGATTACGTCCGGTTCTCGTAATATTGTTAATGTCCAAGTGAAGACGTTCGATCATTTTTCCAATTTTAAAAGGGTTTATCTTTTTTCTGTCCTTAGAAGAAACAATTACCTCATAAGGACCCGAATTAAAAACATCATATAATCTCCTGGTCTTCGACACTTTGTCGCGTTTCGGTGGAGGTGACGTAGAATTGTTCTTTGACCTTGCATTGTCACTGTCAATCAACCCACTAGTCTCATCATGGTATCTCTTACGACTGGAACCCTCGTTTGAGCCCCGTAGATTGCTACCGACACTGTTCCCATGTTGAAATTCCAAGATACATCCATTTGATTCAGGTAAAGGAGGGAAATCGTTTGCCACAAGTTCCTGACCACGATTCACAACATCATTTTGATTTCTATGTAAATTTAGTCCGTCACCGCCAACATTACCATCAAACATTTCATCCACGTCCGTCATACTCCCTGAGTTGGGGCCACACGGCCCCAAATAAAAATTCACAACACTATCCAAAACAACTATAAAATAAAAAAATCGCTGTTGTCTATCAGTCCAGCCGTGTAAATAATATAGAAGAAGAACTTTGGTCTATTTAAATTAGTTTCATATTTAAAATCAACATTGAAAAATAAAACAAACAAAACCAAAATAAAACTAGTAAGAAATGATAGGTTAAACCGTATGTAAATATGCGACCGTACGCTTTGAATGTTTACACACAACTGAGGCCTATGAGTTTTTGTTGCTAATCCTTGTAAGTAATAACATGAGCCTATGGTAGGTTTCGGCCTACCATAGTAAATAATTTCGTAACAGTATGTGTAAATAATTTGTCATACAGTAATTAAACAATCATATGATTACGATCCATATGATCTTGAATATTCAAGTGCATTCCCCTGGGCCGGTTACTGTATATTAGGTCTACTGTCCACACCAAGGAGGTTATATTCTAATACTGGAGGTAACACTGATAGGTTAATTTTGGCGAAAAAGCGAGCCGGTGATTTTGTTTGGTTGGCAATCCTGAAGTACCGTTTTGTCGTTCTTTGAACGGTAGCGAAAAGATATTCGAATCAACGAAATGGTTCGAATCTTCTGGGAACGATGAACGATGAATTGGTACGGTACGGCTAACCAATAATTAGGAATCTAGACTCTGGAATAATAATAACGTGTGTCTTTAATTCTAACTTACATGAATTTAAACAATTTCATTCGTTAGGTATTGTACAGAATAAGAGATATTGATTTAATTTGTAGATGTGAATATTTGTTGTTTTATAAATAGTTCAAGAAAATAATTAGAACTAATAACTTATTTATACTTTATCTTAGATATATGTTAGGTCTTAGAAATGGTTACATTAACTTGCAACATTCCGTACTATTTCTGTACTCACAAAGGTATACCACGAAAAAAATTTATTCTCTTGTCTTGCATATTATACAAATTTTAATGCGGTACAAAATCATCAAGTAAATTAAATAATTTAAAAAAAATAAACATGTTTCCATAACTTGAAACTGATTACCAAATTTCCAAAATAAATTTTTATACTTATATATAATTTATTTTCTGTTTTTGTTTGTTTTCCCCTTTTAATGCATATTTGCTTACTAATAATTGCCCATTAACACCGATTCACCAGGCAACTGATTCACAATTCATTTGACTCCCTTAGCTGACTCGTTCATTTCGGCAAACAGTTCAAATTGGTACTTCAGGATTGCCAACCAAACAAAATCAGCGGCTCGCTTTTTTAGCATTGTGTGTTACCTCCAGTATTAGAATATAACCTCCTTGGTTAGAGCCGATAAGTTATACACAAGGAGGTTATATTCTAATACTGGAGGTAACACTGATAGGTTAATTTTGGCGAAAAAGCGAGCCGGTGATTTTGTTTGGTTGGCAATCCTGAAGTACCGTTTTGTCGTTCTTTGAACGGTGGCTAAAAGATATTCGAATCAACGAAATGGTTCGAATCTTCTGGGAACGATGAACGATGAATTGGTACGGTACGGCTAACCAATAATTAAGAATCTAGACTCTGGAATAATAATAACGTGTGTCTTTAATTCTAACTTACATGAATTTAAACAATTTTGTTCGTTAGGTATTTTACAGAATAAGAGATAACTTATTGATTTAATTTGTAGATGTGAATATTTGTTGTTTTATAAATAGTTCAAAAAATATAATTAGAACTAATAACTTATTTATACCTATGTTAGATCTTAGAAATGGTCACATTAACTTGCCAAATTCCGTACTATTTCAGTACTCACAAAGGTATACCACGAAAAAAATTATTCTCTTGTCTTGCATACTATACAAATTTTAATGCGGTACAAAATCATCAAGTAAATTAACTAATTTAAAAAAAATAAACATGTTTCCATAACTTGAAACTGATTACCAAATTTCCAAAATAAATTTTTATACTTATATATAATTTATTTTCTGTTTTTGTTTGTTTTCCCCTTTTAATGCATATTTGCTTACTAATAATTGCCCATTAACACCGATTCACCAGGCAACTGATTCACAATTCATTTGACTCCCTTAGCTGACTCGTTCATTTCGGCAAACAGTTCAAATTGGTACTTCAGGATTGCCAACCAAACAAAATCAGCGGCTCGCTTTTTTAGCATTGTGTGTTACCTCCAGTATTAGAATATAACCTCCTTGGTCCACACGGTCTGATCAAAGTTTCTTGGTTGCAGGTTGATCCTGAAAACATGGAAAACTGAGAATTAGCTGGAATCCAGCTATTGGAAGCAGAAGCCAAATGTGATATATATTTAGTGCGAACTCGGTATCTGACATAAATTGGACTGATTAAAAAATAATAACAGAATAAGTGTAAATGTTATTTATGAAATGTTTTAATTATTATTTTATTAAAAACCTTAAAAAATATTTTGTTAATTTTTAAGCCGACCAGTTTTTTATATACCGGTATTTATTTAATTTGTTTTTATCATACATTTTTGTGGGATTGAAAAATAAACTCTGCAGGGTAAGATTGTGGGTAAAAATAATTTATTTAGGCTATCAATAAAGTATTGTTTAGTTTAAAGTGTTGTTTTTACAATATGTGGTCACTTTCGTTTGATGTTTTTGTGTTATGAAAAGACAACTAACGTTTTTAATTTTTATTAATATTTAATTTTGATGATCTCTATTGATCATTTTAGTAGGGAAAGGGGGGGGGGGGCGAAATATCACTCAATACCAGTTGATACCAGTAGTCAAGTGGTTTTGGGTGGGCGAAATACCGCCCAATACCAGTTGATATCAGTGAGGGTCAGGTGGTTTTGGGTGGGCGAAATACTACCCCATACCATGTTGATATCAGTGAGGGTCAGGTGGTTTTGGGTGGGCGAAATACTACCCAATACCAGTTGATGTTAGCTGATATCAGTTGATGTGTAGACCAGTGAAGGTCAGCTGATGTTCGCCGAGATCAGGTGGGCGAAATACTACCTAATGTCAGCTGACCTTCACTGATATTTTCACTAGGGATAGTTTTAATGCTATGATGTAATTGGCTCCGCCTGTATTGTGGCATTGTAAAAATTGAATAAATAAATAAATAAATGAAGTCCATATGAGATGTGGGAATGGAACATGGCGTGATAGTCCTTTCCGTGGTAAGGTTCCGTCATGCATTTCCTCAATCGTCTCAGCAAAAAGTTCACCCGAGCAAGCCTCCCAATGACGAGGACAGCGTGGTCATTCCAGTCCAGTCGACTGTCCAGTTGGAAACCTAGGAGTTTCACAGGTTTGTTGTCAACCAACGGTGCTCTGGAGAATGTACATAAATAAGCAGTTGTTGGGTCTTGGACTCATTGCCCTTCAGTTTGTTGGATTGAAAGCAGGCCTGCTCCTCGCTACATTGGATCTCAGCGGAAAAGAATATCTCAGGTGTATAACCCAAAAAGTCTCAATAGCTGGAGCAGATTCCAATGAAGTACGGTAGTGGTGTCCCGTGGAGTACCCCAGGGCTCGGTCTTAGGACCTTTCCTGTTCCTCGTCCTAATAAATGACGTAGACGAGAGGACGGGGTATCATAGTAGCTACGCACGTAGCAACTACAAAGTGAAAATAAACGTAGCAACTGTAATGTAACAAATAGGCTTAGCCTAATTTTGACACTACCATTTTGTTTGTTTACCTAATATTGCATTACAAGTAGGTCTAGCCTATGGGTTGATTTGATAATACTGTTAATTGAATATTACAATAGGCCTAGCCTAAGTAACATAATTTGTTTTTCATAAATGAAAATAATTGCCAAACGTAGCAGTAAAAGTAGGCCTAGCCTAGACAAATTTGGTCAGAGTTGTAAATAGATAGACTAGATTGGATTTCTGTGATATGAACATTTTATTAGTTGAAAGTATAATGAATTATTTATTGTTAATGGTAAATATTAGCATAAACAATAATATTTAATTGTAAATGGTTTGTAAATATTGTATTGTACTTACAGCAGACGATAGGTTATGTCAACATAAGAATTGTATAATGAATTGGTAGATTTGTAGGAATAGTTCAATCATTTCATTACAATATATAAATAATATTAAAAATATAATAAGTTAAAATAATACATACAAGATAGTTAAGAACACACATAATTGTATTTTGATAAGCGTTTATTATTGATGTTGACATTAGTGCGTCGTCAGAATCGCCGCCAGATGTTGTAGCGCTGTCAGCTGTTTAGCGGCAAAAATGACCGGGCCGGTGTCGCTATCCCAGTCACGTGACACCCCGGCCGGCTCCGCAGGTATATATTTGGCGGCCCAGCGGCAGCTCGACACTTGCTCCGCGCGGTCGCTGCGTGCACGTCTACGGACTGTGCTGTGGCTGGATAGCTTAGGGATGTTAGGCTAATAGATGCATTGTATGTTATTAGTAATTGGTTAGTTGATTAAGAAGTAACTTATGGAGGAATATTTATTGTAAAATGTGTGTTGTTTATTACAGAAACATTAAATAAAAGGTCAGTACAATTTATTCTGTCTTACTCTTTCATTTCTTTCATTAAGTTAATACAGTAAAATAATAAAAGGTTACATTGTCCAAATCATTTCTAGGCTTTCCTCAATTTTAAATTAAACATATTCATTTCACACCAACATTAACACCTACACTTTACACGGCTGCGTGTCACGTCTTCGGACTGTGCTGTGGACCGAACTCTAACACCTACACTTTACACGGCTGCGTGTCACGTCTTCGGACTGTGCTGTGGACCGAACATTAACATCTACACTTAACACGGCTGCGTGTCACGTCTGCGGACTGTGCTGTGGTCTAACACTTACAAAAACACTAATCACAAAAATTTTCCTTTCAATTGGATCAGCCTTGGCAAAGAACCGCCCTTGAGATCTCATTGCTCAGAGTTTTAAGAGCTAGTTTGAGGCATCACAAGTGAATAAAAATAAAATTTATACAAACAACCACAAAGGTAATTTTATATATGGCGCCCAACGTGGGGCAGTCACAGAGAGTCTGCGTAGAAAAATATGAAAAAATACAAAGATTACTCACGTAAATTTTACATTTGGCGCCCAACGCGTGGCTAGATCCACACAATTAACTGTATGAATCATTACAATTTATCGCAAGTAGGCCTACCTGAGGAAATCTTGGCGGCAGGAGATAATATAGACATAAATAACATACCTAGCCCACCTAGGACACATTCTCCAAACATGGAACGAATGATGATGACTTTAACAAATCAAATTAAAGCAATGATGGAAAGTTTTAGAGATTTCAAAATTGAAATGCGTCAAGAAGTGGAATTTGTAGTACGACAAGAACTATGCCTACTGCGTAACGAAATGACTGATGAAATTAAATCAATGGAAGTCAGGATAAATAATAAAATAGATGACAGAATAAGCGAACTTAGAGATGAACTTAACAATAAAATTGAGGAAAAATTTACAAAATTACAGGAAGAAAGAGAAAATACTGAGCATCCAGTAGTTAGGCATGTAAATAATGAAAAGAAAACATTAGGCCTACATATTACATGTCCGGCAAATCAGAATAATGAACTGCCAAAATTTGATGGAAAAATGAAGAATCCAAATGCTTTCCTCTCAAAACTAAGGAATTATTATTGTAGAGAAAATGAACGTAGGGCAGCAAGACATGAGGACAGTTTAATTTTAGAGGAAGTTTTAGACAAATGTTTAAAAGGAACATCGGCTTGCTGGTGGGAAATGATCAAATCTAAAGTACAAGATTTTGAAGACTTTGAGAAGTTGTTTTTAAATAAATATTGGAGCGATGAAATCCAATACGGAATACAAAGAAAATTAGATTTGGAAAAATACATCCCACACAAAGGAGTATCTAGAGCTGAATATTTTATTCAAAGAGTGGTACTTATGCAAAACATGATACCAGCCTTCACAGAAAGAGAAATCATTCGTCGACTTGTTAGACACTTTGACAGCACTATACAACAAGCATATAGAGTGCAAAATATAACCACAATACAACAAATGGAGGAATTATTGAATAGAGAAGACACAGAGGAGACAAACGAAAATTTAAGAAGAGAACTAGAGAGAAATGAGTATAGAAGTGGATATAATAATTATAAACAATTTAGGGACAGGGAGCAGTATGACAGGAGAGATGACTACAAAAGAAGAGAATACCCTTCTTGGCAAAATGATAGAGAGAAAAATAGAGATTGGGATTCCCGATCACGGAACCCACAAAACAGGGATGAAGAACATCGACCAGGTCATTTAAACTAAATGGCACTGGAAATGCTAAAGGCCTGAGAAATATTATTAAACCCCCTGATATGACAAATAATAATGGATTTCCAGTGCATGAAAATAATGATAGGCCTAAAAATAATATTGAATATTGTGACAAAGAAGTTGTAAATGAAGATTACAATATAATTATCGACAAAGGAAATAATTCTGGAATAGAAAGAGATCTACCAGAAATAAATAATGTTAATAGTAATGAAGACAGTATTAATGTTAAGGGTGAGGTAAATATTGTTGAATTAAATGTTAGCACAATAATACATGAAAATAAGGAGCTGAATATAATTAAGGAACAAATGTCCAGTGAAACTGGAGTACAAATTGAAAATATGAATAATAATGATGTAAATCCATGCATCACAGTTGAAGACAGTTTAGTAAATGAGTGTTTACGTCAGAAGATTGAACACAATGCATCAATAAATAACACAACAGAAGATGACGATGTAGATAATTTAATAGTTGGCATAATAATGTGTGGAGATATACAAACAAATATTAAAGAGACATATATCTACCGGCAAGTAACATTAAAACCAGAAAATGACAGTAAATACAAATATGACAACCAACCTGAGAAAGAAAATTATTATAATGAACACTATAAGGGATATAATTATGAAGCAAAGTCAGAAGAAAATAATCTACAACCAATAATAAGACCATTCGACCCTGGAGGGAACATAAATTAAATTCAAGAAAAAGTAAGTTAGTAAAATGGAATGGCATGCAACTACCTGCATTCTTCAGAAGATATGAAGAGATTGGCGCCTGGACTGCTGAAGTGGTGATGTGAACACTATATGGTAGTGAGTATTGTGTTTCATTTTAGTGACAGTTAATTGAACATTGAAGAGACTTTTAAGTGAAATGAAAAACTAAAGTGAAGGGTAATATCTTGATAAAACATAGATATTAAGACATCAATTTAATGAAGTAATTTTCATAAAAATTTGTAATTTTACAAATTCAAATTTTTATTCAAATTAGGGGGCAATGTAATGTAACAAATAGGCTTAGCCTAATTTTGACACTACCATTTTGTTTGTTTACCTAATATTGCATTACAAGTAGGTCTAGCCTATGGGTTGATTTGATAATACTGTTAATTGAATATTACAATAGGCCTAGCCTAAGTAACATAATTTGTTTTTCATAAATGAAAATAATTGCCAAACGTAGCAGTAAAAGTAGGCCTAGCCTAGACAAATTTGGTCAGAGTTGTAAATAGATAGACTAGATTGGATTTCTGTGATATGAACATTTTATTAGTTGAAAGTATAATGAATTATTTATTGTTAATGGTAAATATTAGCATAAACAATAATATTTAATTGTAAATGGTTTGTAAATATTGTATTGTACTTACAGCAGACGATAGGTTATGTCAACATAAGAATTGTATAATGAATTGGTAGATTTGTAGGAATAGTTCAATCATTTCATTACAATATATAAATAATATTAAAAATATAATAAGTTAAAATAATACATACAAGATAGTTAAGAACACACATAATTGTATTTTGATAAGCGTTTATTATTGATGTTGACATTAGTGCGTCGTCAGAATCGCCGCCAGATGTTGTAGCGCTGTCAGCTGTTTAGCGGCAACAATGACCGGGCCGGTGTCGCTATCCCAGTCACGTGACACCCCGGCCGGCTCCGCAGGTATATATTTGGCGGCCCAGCGGCAGATCGACACTTGCTCCGCGCGGTCGCTGCGTGCACGTCTTCGGACTGTGCTGTGGCTGGCTCGTAGGGTTGATAGGGGTCGCTGCGTGCACGTCTACGGACTGTGCTGTGGCTGGATAGCTTAGGGATGTTAGGCTAATAGATGCATTGTATGTTATTAGTAATTGGTTAGTTGATTAAGAAGTAACTTATGGAGGAATATTTATTGTAAAATGTGTGTTGTTTCTTACAGAAACATTAAATAAAAGGTCAGTACAATTTATTCTGTCTTACTCTTTCATTTCTTTCATTAAGTTAATACAGTAAAATAATAAAAGGTTACATTGTCCAAATCATTTCTAGGCTTTCCTCAATTTTAAATTAAACATATTCATTTCACACCAACATTAACACCTACACTTTACACGGCTGCGTGTCACGTCTTCGGACTGTGCTGTGGACCGAACTCTAACACCTACACTTTACACGGCTGCGTGTCACGTCTTCGGACTGTGCTGTGGACCGAACATTAACATCTACACTTAACACGGCTGCGTGTCACGTCTGCGGACTGTGCTGTGGACCGAATACTAACACCAACACTCTACACGACTGCGTGTCACGTCTTCGGACTGTGCTGTGGTCTAACACTTACAAAAACACTAATCACAAAAATTTTCCTTTCAATTGGATCAGCCTTGGCAAAGAACCGCCCTTGAGATCTCATTGCTCAGAGTTTTAAGAGCTAGTTTGAGGCATCACAAGTGAATAAAAATAAAATTTATACAAACAACCACAAAGGTAATTTTATATTTGGCGCCCAACGTGGGGCAGTCACAGAGAGTCTGTGTAGAAAAATATGAAAAAATACAAAGATTACTCACGTAAATTTTACACAACTAAAACTGAATGTTCTCATAGCAACTACGAAAAGGCGGGAAAAATGAAAATTCAAATAATCGATTAGCGCCTACACAATTATTAAAACTTCTCGTTAGTGCCTACGATATCGCAGCCGCTAAAAGTGTAGTTGCTAGTAGACTATTTCGTTTTTACGTAGTTGTTGTTAGATTTCTTAAATTCTCGATAGCACCGAACATCTCAGTTTCTCGATAGCGCCTACAATAATGAGCGGTAGGTAAAAGAACGAATCTTTAATGGTTCGTTCATTATCTTTACATTCCTTCTAGAGAGCAACAGCTCAAATTGGAAATTTCATCATCCTTCATAAAAATCCCATAAAACATCATAATTATTCCCGCTTATCCCAGCAAGCAGCAAGCCCCATAAAATCCCCAAACGCAGGGAAAATACCCATCTCTTGACAACCCTGGTGGTTGCAGGTCATGGCAGGGAAGTCGTTCAAAAGAGCTGCTCTGTAAAAGAGCTGTTCACTCCGAACGACTCTGTAGGCGCTATGTTACAAATTCAATTTTAGTGGCTATGTAGAGTAGGTGCTAATCGAGATATACAGAAATTTGTCGGACCTAAAAGCTTTTTTCACTTTTAGTTGCTACAATTTAAATATATTTTACAAATCGAACATTCAAAATCAATGTTCTAAAAAAGTATAGGTCATATTCTCGTTAACGCCTACACAAATTTGAAATGTTCTACCAGCGCCTACGAGTGTAGGCGCTAATTCACACTGCCATTTTAGTACCTATGTCAACATTCAAATTGTAGTTGCTATGAGCGTAGCTATTATGAGACCCCACGGACGAGAGCACTGAATATATCCTCTTTGCTGACGACACCACATTACTTACCAGTAGAGCTGCCGATCCTCTGTGGATGCCACAGCTGAAGTTGTTGAGCGGTATCTACGGAAACCATGTTGAGAGTCACTAGAAGCTTACGGTCCTCGAAATAGCCATAAATCTGATGTTTCATCACCGTCTCCAGTACTTTGCCCAATATTGAATGGAAATGAGCGAGCATCCCTAGTGAAAATGTCAGTGAAGAGTTTTAATGATATCAATTGACATCAGTTGACTTTTGGATGATATCACCTAATATCAGTTGACACCTCAGTAATATCAGCTGATGTCAGTTGACATCTCTTGACTATTGGTTGATGTCACCTGATATCAAGTGAATTGTTTCAATGATATCAGCTGACGTTTCTGAAAGTTCACTGATATCATCTGATGGCAAGTGAACGGTTTAGGTGATCTCAGCTGATGTTACTAAAGTTCACTGGTACCAGCTGGTGTCATCCAATTGTGTTTAATGATATCAGTTGCCATCATAATCAAAACTGTGGGAGGGGGTATTTTGGGAACCGATAAATATCACTGAACTTCTGTCAAACAATTTAGTTTAGAAAATAAATATAAGAATTTGGTAAAAATATTAGTCGGATAACAATGTTTAAGTTCAGCATTGATACATAAAAATAAGTATTTTAAAAATAAATATACAAAATCCTGGTATAGTTTTTAATTTACTAAAAGTGATAATTTTAAATCATTTAAATAGAAACAAATTATTTATTTTGGAAAAGAATAATAGTAGTGTGTTTTGGTTACTTCTGCGCCGGAAGTCGTGCCATCCGCCCGAGCAGCTGCTCGAGCAGATGGCGTCAGATGCTGGGGTGCAGATGGCGAGAGCATATGCCCTGAATTTGAAGTAGAATTGGGCATGAATTAAGAGTTAGTTGAAAACTAAAATTCAACTGTGTTAACTAAACTCTAAAAGTTGAACAAAAATTAAGAGTAAGATTAAAACTGAAATTCAACAGTTATAACTGGGGGCCTGGAAAGTATGTCAAGGTCATCCAGAGTAAGTTTAAAAAAGCCTACCCAACTACCACCAAAAATAGTTTAAAGTTGAACTAGTTGGTGATAGTGGGATAATTCATTCGTGCCATGGGAGAGGTGTTTATTGTTTGAAAGTTGGCGATCGAATGAGAAGCGCCGCCTAGGGAGAGGGTTTATAAAATGGCAACCTTCCCCCACCACCCCTTCCCCCACTCCTTTAGACCAATAACCGGTTGCCGACTCTATGTGGTGAAACTGAATTAAACATGGCGGCCGCCATGGATAATTCTAACCTCAAACCTTAGCTCAGCTGAAGAGAATAGAGGAGCATGAAGTAGGAATTGTGGTGACAGCGCTTATATGAAGAATAGTAGGGGTAAAATAAAAAAACTTGTTGAACACAGTCGATAGGTGTAACAAGTTCAAAGTTGTTGAATTGTAACATAGAATGCAAAATGTTGTAAATAACACTATCATCAACATTAACCTGCGAAGTCTTTGAAGAGTATAATGGGTTAAAACTGTACTTCTTCCTAACTCTATTTAAATTAGTTCTACACTTTGAAATTGAAGGTTTAGAAGTACTTTGTAATATGTGTTGTGTTCGCAAAAGCTTTAATTTTAAACATTGTGCAGTCATCATAACCGATGTGTTAAGTTCAGAAGTTAAAAGAAGACTGAGATATAAAATGAAGTGTAAAAGAAATTGAAACAGAAAGCCAGAGTAGTAATTTTATAGGTTAGAATTTACGAAGGCTATTCCATGGATAATTCTAACCTCAAACCTAGTAAGTGAAGTAGTCATAACATAAAACTAACGAGAGATGATGACCGAGCGGATGCGAGGCAATGAATGTTTGTAGCGCGATAAACTACCCACCTTTATAGAGGCAATAACTCCAGCCAGATGGCGGCAGATGGCAAGCAAATGACTGGTTGACCGACTTTCACCTGAGTAGTAAGAGAAGTAGGGTTCTGTGTCTATCCCTACTCCTTGGGGTCAATGACCGACCGGAAAGGTCAATGACCTCCCCCCCCCTCCCCCCTCCCCCCCCCCCTCCCCCCCTCCCCCCCTCCCCCCCCTCCCCCCTCCCCCCCTCCCCCCCTCCCCCCCTCCCCCCCGAAAAAATGGAGCCCCCCCTTCCCCCTTCCCCCACTCCTTCCCCCACTCCTCCAGGTCAATGGCCGGTCACCACCGGTTGTTGACTTTATGTGGTGAAACCAGACTAAATATGGCAGCTGCCATGGATAATTCTAACCTCAAACCTGCTGCGCATGCAACAAGTTCTCCGGATCGGAATGAGTCTATGCTATGCGCATGCGCCTAGTCCTGTATTACTCACTTTAGCGCTACTGCACATGGATAATTCTAACCTCAAACCTTGGATTTGTGTTGTTGCGCATGCGCCGCTCCCCACTCCTTTGCCTTCCTTTTACACTGCTGCGAACTGGACTGGATTGAACACTGTACTGGAGTGAAACAACTTCCCCCACTACTCGAGAATCCGAGGAGCAATACGAGCCTGATCTTAGCGTCAGTCGTCAACAAACTTTCATAGCGAAAGGTTGTTGGCGACTCAGCAAGAGGTTTCAAATATATAGTAGGCCTATATATATTTGAACTTCTTCTACTACGTTGCGTTTTTTAATGCAATGTGGTATGTGTGTGTGTGTGTTTAGTTTTAAGTTGTATTTAATTTAAGAAATAATTTGCGCATTGCGATGTTAGTTATAAGTTGGGTTTAGCATTAAGGTGTATTAATTTTAAGAGGTGTTTAGCATTAAGGTGTATTAATTTTAAGAATAATGATGGTATTTGGTTGTGTTGAATTATTTGGTTTTTAATAATGATGTGTTGGTACTAATAATTTATGTTTGTTTTGTGCATTTGTTTTGCCTTACAGCTAGATGTTAGGGGGTAGATTAACTGTAAATTCAGAAGTTCAGTTGAACTTCATTTAAAATGGGTGGGACATCCGCAAGCCGGACTTTTTTTTGCATTTTGTTTAGGAATATGATAGGTGGGATTAGTTTGGGTGGGGTTAGAGTTGCGTTTCTGCATTAACTGTTCCAGTTTCCCTGAAATTAATGGTTACGCTTTGATGCGGACGGGAAGTTACGCTTTGATGCGGACGGCCCAGGGACCTCCCTTGCAGAACGTAACTAGTGGGTTGGGAGTGGGAACCGCTAGGCAAACAGGGTGGTGGGAACAGTATTACTGTTCCCATCACCTTGGATCATTATAAATCTTGAATGACCTTGACCCACTTTCGGAAGGGTCAATGACCCCCCCCCCTCCCCCCCTCCCCCCCGAAAAAATGGAGCGCCCCCCCCCTCCCCCCCCCTCCCCCCCGAAAAAATGGAGCGCCCCCCCCCTCCCCCCCCTTCCCCCACTCCTACCCCCACTCCTTCCCCCACTACTCCGGGTGAATGACCGATCATGACCTGAAAAATTAAAATGGCTATAACTTGATAACGGATTGACGGATTTGGACAAGCGATACATCATTGAAAAGGTCTATGTAAGACAAACATTTTAGTAAAAGAAGAATTTGGTTATTTTATTTTAGTCAAAAGTTATGTGAATTATTTGAAATAAATACCTTCTCTTTCCCCTTTTCCCCCACCTCCCAGGTCAATAATCAGTCTTGGCCAGCTGCTACCCCTCTCATTTGCATATTGTTATAAAAGACGCACCGACTGCGGCTAACATTTCATTCTGATTCCAGACGTTACGCTGCGAACTTGGAGCCACAGCCATGTCATCTCTGCCAACTACAACTTCTACTTCAACTTCTACTTCTACTTCAACTTCTACTACGGCTGTTCCTGCACCTAAGAAAACTCTTCGCCTCAAAAACCTTCCTGATTGCTACAAGAACCGACTTGCATCTCAACCTTCAACTTCTGGAGCTATTCTTCCGCCAACCAACACTTCTAGACTTCGTAGTATTTTTTCACCGCCTTCGCCTTCGCCTTCAACTTCGCTTTCAAATGACTCCGCACCACCATTAACTACTATGCCGCCACCGCAGAAGCCAGTTCACCACCGTCCTAATACCCCTTCCGTTGAAACCATTGTTCATCGTCTTAGCACACCCATTATCCCACTATCACCATTGCCTCCTACCCCACCACTTAGTACACCTGAAGATCATACCTATCACAAAACTGAATCCTCTCAACCTGCTACTAAATCAGCTCCTAAATCAGCTCCTAAACCAGCTCCTAAACTTACTCCTAAACCTACTCCTAAACCCGCTCCTTCAGAGCAACCACTTAGTACACCTGAAGATCATATCTATCACAAAACTGAATCCTCTCAACCTGCTACTAAATCAGCTCCTAAATCAGCTCCTAAACCAGCTCCTAAACTTACTCCTAAACCTACTCCTAAACCCGCTCCTTCAGAGCAATTTCAATTATTACAAGAACGGCGTCGTAGGGCATTTAGCCGTCCCACTACTTGCCCTGAAACGCTTACTAGGGGAATTAAGAAAGGATCACCTTGTGGGAGGAAATGTGTAAAAAACGAAAGTTTTTGCCGTGTACATGTCGTAAAACACATTTCTGAACCACAAGTGACAGAAACCCCCACTGTTGAATACCAATCCAAAATTATTGGTGTGAAAGGAAATAGGCTTAAGAGAGGTTGTGTCTATTTTTTTGAAAGTGTTATTGACAACGAACACATTTTGGCAACTTGTAACGGCGTAAGATATAATATTAAAGTGATTGAATCCTTGCGCAAAGAGAAATCCGTTTATGAGTTAGACTCTAAAGACTATCTCCTCAGACACAAACTGGATGGTATTACAAGGTGGGGGCGTAGCAAGTAAATTCACATAGTTTTTTTCCAAATTATTGCTTAAAAAATACTGGGGGAGAAACACAACGCGTTGTAGCGTTGTGTTTCTCCCCCATTATTTTTTAACACTCTAAGTCCCGTGACCTACTAACCTACTTCCATTTGAGTAGTAAGAAAAGTACTTCCCCCACTCCTTTGGGTTGATGACCGGTTAAGGTCAGCTCTTACCCCTCATTTGCATACTGTTATAAAAGCGGAGCGAGCGTTGGTCACTCCTTCATTTTGCTTCTACACGCCGCTCTTGTTGTTTCGTCTCTGCTGTTTACAATATTACCTACTTAAAAATGCCTCCTCATGTGAATGACCATATTAATTCTTCCAAAATTTCCGATGTTTTTCTACAACCTGAAGACATTTTAAATAATGATAGTGAGAGTGAGGATGATGATAATTATACTGTTGAACTTAGTGAAGAACGTAAGGTTATAGCAATTGATCCACAATTTCCATTTGATACAATAGAAAAGTTTATAGTTGAAGCTAATAAATGGTTAAATTTAGGATGTTATGTACGAATTGACTCTTTTATATTGTATGGTGATAGTCATTCTTTCCTTGTCACACCAAATGACAGAGACCGCATGTTGCAGTGGGCACAATCTATGATGGAGTGCTATGAACAAGGTGTGGACACTGGCGGCTATTTTCTTGCACAACTAGTGTAATAACAAATTACCCTTCCCCCCATGTAGTGAAAAAGGAAAAGAAATATTAGGAATCTAATTATAATACTTCCTTCCACATATAAAGAAGAGGGGGAAAGGAGTGGGGATTATAAAGTGGTGGGGGAATGTGTATAAATGCAGGTTGTTTGAAGAGACTTTTATTATTATTGTGGCTTTAGCAGAAACAACATGGAGTTTAAATCTTCAGCAAAAATAAGGAATAATATAATAAAGAAAGAAATTCGCAAGAAAGAAAAGATTGAACTTATAAAATTACAACTTATAATACCTTCCATTGAAATTGGATGTAGCAAACTAAAGACTTTGGTGAAAACTAACGAATATTTGTTACAATTGCTAAAAACAATCGAAGAGTTGAAGAGAAAGAATGGACATTATACATAGTAAAATTTGAACATTTTAATATAAATAAGTAAACTGAAAAAAGTAGATGTAGAATAGAGAGCGAGGAATAGATCACTTTGTGGTAATGGACTAACATGCCACTTAGTGCTCTATTCCTCGTTCTCGCGTTAAATTGGATTACCTTGACCTATTTGTTTGACTGTTAGAATTTGGTTAACACTGTTGAATTTCAGTTTTGAACTAATGTTTATTTTTATTCAACTGTTAGAGTTTTTTAACACTGTCGAATTTTAGTTTTGAACTAACTTTTAATTTATGCGAATTTTCAGTTCAACTCTAGTTAATTTATGCGCAAATTTAGTTCAACCAAGTGCCTGTGCTCTAGCCATTTCCACTCCAACATTTGTTATTTTAACATCTGTCCCATAACATCTGTCCTAACAGATGTTAAAAGAAAGTTTGTTAAAGTTTGAATATAAAGAAGTATATACTAAAACTCCAATGGGAATAAAGAACACAAATGAACAATTAGTTTGTAGAAGGTTAATATTTTGTTGAAAATGTTTGATTTCCTAGGATAGTGAAGAGGATGAAATAGTGGTGGGGGAACCATTATAATAGGAGGAACGTGAGAGCCCACTTCATTTCTTGGTGAAATTTCGAAGAGTAAACATCTCAACATGTATCGTTGCGATAAATGTTCGGAATCGTTTCACGATGAAATTCTATTAGACTGTCATAAAGAACTAATTCACAACAACCCAGAAGAAAAACAAGAACAACAAGAACAACAAGAAGAACAAGAACAACAAGAAGAACAAGAAGAACAAGAAGAACAATATGAAATAACAGCAACATCTTCAACTACTTTACCAAATCTACAAGTATTTGCATTACCTGGTAAAGTAGTAATGCATCATAAGATTCAAAATGAAAACTTGAAGCTAGAAGAATTTATTAGAGAAGCAAAACCAATTGTAAGTAAAACTTTAAAAGAAGAATTAAAAAGATTGAACTTTCTTAAATTTGGTTTACTACTAGAAGCTATGTTTATAAATGTACAAGAAGAATTATCACCAAGAGGATTCAAAACAAAAAACCGAACCATTATGGGAAGTTCAAACATTGATTCAATAGTAGAGAAATGTATAGAAGAAATATTAACAAAAATTCAGGAACACGAAGGAAGAGGATCCGGATGGAGTCTTACAAGTATTGAAGTATTAGATATAAGAGTTCACAAACATGGATATGGACTAATGGGATCAAGTTACATTCCTCTGCCAAAAAGAATTGAAGATACAAAATCTTGTATTAATGTTAAAAATGAAGACAATGAATGTTTTCGTTATGCAATGACAACTAAATTTGTACCACATCATGCGAATAGACCTGACCAAGAATATGAAAATCAAAGATTTAGATACAATTTTCAAGGAATCACTTATCCTGTATCACTGAAAGATATAACAAAATTTGAGAAGAAAAATCCCGGTACGTCTATCAATGTTTTTGCATTAGATAGTTCAAACAAAGTGTATCCTTTACGTATTGCAAAAGAAGAGCTACCAGATCATACGGATTTACTACTACTAACGCGAGGAGATGTGTCTCACTATGTGTACATAAAGCAATTTGATCGTCTTGTTAACAAGCAACTTTCAAAAAATCGAAACAAAAAGATAATTTGCAAGAGATGTTTTATTTTCAACGAGAAGGAAGAGAAGGAAGAGAATGGTTACAAGAGCACAAAAGACTATGTAACAATAATTATGAAGCAAAGATTAATTTACCTGCGGAAAACAGAGCATTCGTTAAATTTGAAAAGGTTCATTATCAATACCGTATCCCTTTCGTTGTGTATGCGGACTTTGAATCAACACTTGTTCCTGTTGAAGATGAAAATTGTGAAGCTAGAAAAAGTGTCAAGTATCAAATGCACAAACCAAACAGTTTTTGTTTAATGGTGAAATCGACATTATCAGAAGAACATTTAAACAGATATGGATTAACTTCAGAACCTCTAGTATATCGTGGTGAAAATGTAGAAAAAATATTTCTTGATCACTTATATTCAATAGCTGGAAATGTACAAAGATTATATACAAATATTGTACCAATGAAAACGATGGAGGAAGAAGAAGAAATTCAACATGAAAATGCAACTCGATGTTTCTTGTGCAAAAATGATTTTACTATTGAGAATTATAAAGTTAAAGATCACGATCACCTCACTGGTTATTACAGGGGTGCTGCTTGTAATAAATGCAACTTGAGCTATCGTTTACCACTATTTATTCCTGTGGTTCTGCATAACCTCAGTGGGTACGATGCTCATTTCATAATACCCGAATAAGGAAGAGACGATGGTAAAATTGATGTATTAGCTGAAACTTCAGAGAAGTTCATCAGTTTTTCCAAAGAAGTTGGAAACATGAAATTAAGATTCTTAGACTCCTACAGATTTATGCCGTCGAGTTTGTCCAAACTTTCAGAAAATTTAAGGAAACAAGATTTAATCGAAACAAAGAAGATTGTAAATAACGACAAACTGGATTTGGTACTTCGGAAAGGTGTGTTTCCATATGATTACATAGACAGTTTAGAAAAATTTAATGAAACATCACTTCCGGCTAAAGAAGAATTTAAAAGTAAACTTTACGACATGGACATATCTCAAGAGGACTATGATCATGCATGTAAAGTATGGAACGAATTAGGATTTAGAACATTAGGAGAATATTCAGATTTTTATGTTAAATTAGATGTAACTTTATTATGTGATATAATGGAAGAATTTAGAAATACGTGTTTTGCAGCTTATGGATTGGACCCTCTTCATTCGTACACTTCACCTGGATTAGCATGGCAAGCCATGTTGAAAGAAACAAATTGTAAAATACAACTTCTTACTGATATAGATATGGTTTTAATGTTAGAGTCAGGAGTTCGAGGGGGATTGACGCAAAGCGTTACACGACATTTCAAGGCGAACAACAAGTATCTGCCCGATTATGATGCATCAAAACCAACAACATTCCTGGG
Organism: Neoaliturus tenellus; assembly: GCA_030545055.2. NCBI lineage: Eukaryota > Metazoa > Arthropoda > Insecta > Hemiptera > Cicadellidae > Neoaliturus > Neoaliturus tenellus. Next base: position 78,179,507 of record CM061534.1, on the reverse strand, counting down.
TTATTTTGATGCAAATAACTTATACGGATGGGCAATGTCAAATCCCCTTCCATATGATAATTTTAAATGGATAGATCCAGAATCGATTGGAAACATAATGGATATACCGAAGCATGGTGAAACTGGTTACATTTTTGATGTGGATTTTGAATATCCTGAACATCTTCATGATCAACATTATGATTTACCACTTCTTCCGAAGACTGAAATTTCCCCTACTGGAAGATGGCCAAAATTATTGATGACTTTAACCGACAAGTCTCGATATGTTGGACACTACTGGATGATACAACAGGCTTTAGACTTAGGACTGAGAATTACAAAAATTAATCGAGTACTACAATTTTCTCAATCTTGTTGGTTAAAACCTTACATCGACAACAACACAAGAAGAAGAGCCGCCGCTACATCAAGTTTTCAAAAAGATTTTTTCAAATTAATGAACAACGCAATATTTGGCAAGACTTTGGAAAACAAAAGGAAACATAAGGATATCAAATTGGTAACTGATCCAGTAAAATTACAGAAATTAGTGCAACAACCAAACTTTGGTTCATCTGTAATTATTAATGAAAATCTAGTTGTTATTTCCATGAACAAGAAGTCAGTTGAAATGGATCGTCCTTTGTATCTTGGAATGTCAATCTTGGATATTTCAAAAACACATATGTATGAGTTTCATTATAAGAAGATGGTTAACTATTATGGAAGAGAGAACATTGGTATTGCATATATGGATACGGATGCACTCATTTACTGGATTAAAACAAATGACATGTATGAAGATCTACGCACCTTTATATATAAAGATGATTTCGACTTTTCCGATTATCCTAAGGATCATCCAAATTACGACTACGACAAAAACAAGAAAGTATTGGGAAAATTTAAAGATGAAACAAATGGTGTGCCGATGATGGAAATTGTAGCATTAATGTCCAAACTGTATTCATTTCAACTGTACATAAATGAAAGGAATGAACATCAAGTCACGAAAAAAGCCAAAGGAATAAAAACTTCTTTCCTGAAGAAGAATGTACAGTTTGAACATTATAAAAGATGTTTGTTTGAAAATGTTGAAACAACTGCAACGTTCAACACTATTAGAAGTTATAATCATCAACTTTTCAGTGTCAAACAAACAAAGTGGGCATTAAGCTACAAAGATGACAAGCGCCATATTTTAGAAGATAAAATTAATACTTTACCATTCGGCCACTACTCCCTGAACCCTATCGACCAGTAAACCTATTCTTCGTCCTCTACCTTCTTCCTTTTTCCTTTCCGTAAAGAAGAGGGGACATGGCAAGCCCAATGCCATGTTCCCTCTTTTTTACACTAATATGAAATGGCCTTGACCTATATTCAAACTATATAAATGAGAATTAACTATTCTATGGGTCAGTATTTTTACAAGCGGTGTACAAGAAACATCTGAAGATGGAAAGTGTGAAGGACAAGATTGTAAATGAACTACATAAACCAGCAAGAAGAAGATTTCCAAGAAGAAGTACAATCATTAAAGGAATGAATGATCTTTATCAAGCTGATCTCATTGAAATGATACCGCACAGTAAATTAAATAAAGGATTTAAATATATTTTAACAATTATAGACTGTTTTACTAAAATAGCTGACGCTTTACCATTGAAGGATAAGACTGGTAAAAGTGTTACAAAAGCTATGGAAACCACAATACAAAGAAATAAATTTAAAATTAAACATCTACAGACCGATGATGGAAAAGAATATTTTAATAAAGACTTTGGAGCTTTGATGAAGAAATATCAAATAAATCATTATTCTACAAATTCTGAAGTTAAAGCTTCAATAATTGAAAGATTCAATAGAACATTAAAAGGTGTGATGTATAAACAATTTTCAAAAAGAGGATCATACGTGTGGTATGACATATTACCACAACTTATAAAAGAGTATAACAACAAATATCATCGTACCATTGGAATGAAACCTATCCAGGTAAATAGTGCTAATGCCAAAATTGTATTACAACGCATTAAAAATAATACAACACCAAAATTGGAAAAATTGCAACCAAAGAAGTTCAAGGTCAACGATAAAGTTCGTTTAAGCAAATACAAAGGTGTATTTAGTAAAAGATATCTACCAAATTGGACTAATGAAGTATTTACAATTTATAAAGTGCAACCAACTATACCTGAAACCTATTTATTAAAGGATAACAAGGGTGAATTACTTCAAGGTGGATTTTACGGACATGAATTGTTGAAATCAACAGTCGGTGATGTATATCTTGTCGAGAAGATTTTACAAAGGAAAAAGGATATGGTTAAAGTCCGGTGGTTAGGGTTTGATAAAAGTGAAGACTCTTGGATTCCTTCAAAAGACTTAGTATAGTTGTTTAATAGCTCATTGTGTGTTTAACCTTTATACAAGATGGAGATTGTACAACAAAAAGATCGATTTAATATCAATAACATTGATGAATTGACAGTTGACAATGATAAGTTAAATCATGGAAAACATGGTGAATTACTACCAAATACGATAAGATGTCTAATAACTGGTCCTTCAAATTGTGGAAAAACTAATGTTGTTTTTAACCTTATAACTAATCCTAAAGGATTGCGTTTTAACAATATATACATTTTTTCAAAATCATTGCAACAACCAAAATATCAATTATTGGATAAAGTACTTGCAAGTGTACCTGAAGTAAATTTTTACAAGTTTAATGCCAGTGAAACAATTATGCAACCAAATGAAGCAAAACCATTTTCTATTTTTATATTTGACGATGTTTCTTGTGAAAATCATGACACAATAAGGAATTATTTTGCTATGGGAAGACATCATAATATTGATAGCATTTACATTGGTCAAACATACAGTAAAATTCCAAAACAACTTATAAGAGACAATGCAAATATGTTGATCATCTTCAAGCAAGATGAAACAAATTTAAAGCATATATATAATGATCATGTAAATGCGGATATGCCATTTGAAAAATTTAAAGAGATGTGTGGCAAAGCATGGAATGAGAAATATAGCTTTCTCGTTATTATGAAGGAAGAAGATATTAAAAATGGTAGATATCGTATAGGGTTGGATAAATTTGTATTTATGCGTTGAACTACTGATGCTACATCTAGTTACACGTTGAACTTCACAGTGTAAACATGGTGAATCAAGAAAAACTATTAAAAGAAATAAAATCACTCAGTGATTCTATTAGGATGAAGAATCGTGCATTGAGGATGGGTTTAAGTGAAAGAGAAGAATTTCTAGAGACTACATTTAAACCTATTACGGAACCTTTAAAACAGATATCAGAAACTATTGGTAAACCTCGTTATGAAGGAGATGTTTTACTACCAGTCTCTAAACAAGAAGTACAAGCATTAAAAAAAGAAGAAGATGATGATTCATATACAAGTGCTAGTGAGCAAGAAGAAACAAAAGAAGAAGTACCAATTGTTGAAAAGGAAGAAGAACAGCCAATACCTGAAGCTGAACAATCTATTCCAAATTTAACTCAATTGAGTAGCGATATATTACAACATGGACCTCTTGGAAGAAAATATATAATGAAAATGCTACATGACATGAAATCAAACCCGAATTTGAGTAGATCACACGTATACGGAGCAAGAATTGATGGGAATGAATTAAAGATCGGCAATTCAAAGCTTGAAATAACACAAGACGATTACATCATTATTGGTGAGCATAGATATAAAGGAACAAAAGGATTATATGAATTAATTTTTAAAAACATACCACTAAGATATTCATCCAAAGATTTAAGTGTTTTTAAGGAGATTCTACAAAATACTAACGCTCATAAAAGAAACTACTTAAAGGATGCAATGATTAATCGTTCACGTGCAACAAAATATAACATTGTTATAAAAAAGTTGTTTCCTCCACGAAAATTGCCAACATTACGTACTGCACCAGCGGTGAGACAACCACTGAAAAGAAAATCTTTATCACTTATGGATTTATCACTTCTTGAACAACATGGTAAAAAGAGTAAAGGAGATACTTCAACATCTGGTAAAGGATTGATGAAAAATCTATACAATACGAATGTGATTTACTACAACGACATCAATAAATTGGTTGATAGAATGAAACTATTGCATGAAGCCATGGAAGCTGGTCATACAGGTTTAAATAATGAATGGGTAGCTCTGATTGACGAACTCAGGAATCGCGGCATAATTGTATAATTGTCCGCGGATATATAAGAGTTGCAGGCATATAATGTGTCAGTTCTAACATGAGCGTCGACAAGTTCGGACGATACTCCACATTAGGAGTGCAAGTTGGAGAAAACAGAAAAAGAAGTGGATTGCCGCAAACACCCGAAGGTGACTATAACATAAATAATAAACGTTTAAAGTTTGTTAAAGATCCAGAAGAAGATGGAGATGCAACAAATTTAAAAACAGTAAAGGAGGAAACATCTACAAGTTTAAAACTCGACAACAACCAACTGTATGATGCAAAATCTCACAGGGTTATTAATGTTGCAAAACCAGTCAACAATGGAGATGTTGTTAATAAAGGCTATTTGCTATCTGCGATGGATTACGCTTTACTGTTGCAAAAGACTAAAAGTGGAAAAATGTACAATGCTTTAAATTATAAAATAACTAATGTGGCAGACCCAACCGATGATACAGATACAATCAATAAGCGTTATTTGCACTCTGTAATACCAGAAAAGAAAAAGGATGGATTTTCCTTTTATACATATACTATAAACGATATTGGATATCCTAAAGAAGAAAGTGATGGTGTTAATATAAAGTATATTAAAGATAATTGTATTTTATATAATGATGCTGTTATTGATTGTCATGGAAAAGTGTTGTCCAATCTGAAAGATGGTTCAACTCCATCGGATGCTGCTACCGTGAAACAAATGAATGAAAGCTTAAAAAAAGAAACATCCACTTTTGTTAAACAAAATCAAGTAGTGTCAAAGAAAGGTGATGAGTTTATGCAAGGAAGTGAAAAGTTTACCTTACTACAACTACAAAATGACAAGTGGGATGGAAAAAATAAAAAATTGTCAAATATAAATTTAGGCACGGAAGAACATGATGCTGTTATTTTAAAACAAGTACCACAACTATCAGCTACTGGTGTTAACTTTATATGTGGAGGCAGACGATTAACCGAAGTTAAATCTGGTAAAGATGATCAGGATTGTGTTGTTGTAAAACAAACTATAGTTAGAGATAAAATAAATAACGTATATGATGGAAAAAATAGAAGAATATCTAACATATCAGCAGGAATAGCTCCAAATGATGTTGCTACTATTAATCAAGTTATAGCAACCTCTAAAAACGATCCATCTGTGTATACATGTAATGGTAAACGTATCACAAATCTTAATAATCCTACACATGACAAAGATGCTACTAATATAGAGTATGTAATGAATCTTGTAGGTAATGTAATTATTGATATGCATAATCATTTGATTAATGCATCGATGAAACACAATAAAATCGAAGATTCTCGGAGAAACCAATGGATTAAAGATGAAATCATTGATAGATACTAGTAAAACTTTTGAATATTTAAGTATGGAATACACAAAAAAGGATTCATTATCATAAAGTATTTCATAGAGTGAAGACGTTGGTTACATAAAACAGCATAATGAAGACCGTATCGCTCAGTCGTCGTCAAGACAGCGGCAAGAGAGGACGTGGTTTAACATCAGCTGCATTATCCCTGCTCAGACAGATTCCAATTGGTGCTGTTGTGAATCGAGCGATAGACGCTTTACCATACGAATTACATCTGCCCGGAGGTTATCAATATTGTGGACCTGGAACTAAGTTGGCAAAACGTTTAGCAAGAGGAGATCCTGGAATTAATAAATTAGATCAAGCTTGCAAAGAACACGATATAGCATATTCAAAGTATAAAGATTCAACAAATAGATCAATAGCGGATAACATTCTAGCAGAAAAAGCTTGGCAAAGAGTAAAATCAAGTGACGCAAGTATTGCAGAAAAAGCAGCGGCTTGGGCAGTAACTACAACCATGAAGACGAAAGCAAAGTTAGGTGGTGGAAGACGCAGAGGAAAACCTACAAAGAGAGGCGCTCCCAAAAGAGGTGGAAACATTAAAAAAGGGCGTCGTAGAACTCGCAAGGCAAATGTAAAGAAGACTTCTGTTTGGCAAATGGTAAAAAACGGAGCAGGTTTATACCTAAAACCGTACCGTGTGTACTAAATAAGAAGAATCAATTGATAATTCCTTAACCAATTAAAGCCTTAACAAATCATCAGTTAAATGATTATGTAAAATGTTTGAAAATACCATTCTTTCGAGGAGTTTTTATGAAAGATGCATTACCAACTAAAATATGGAAAAATGAAACTGGAATCGTAAATTTGGATTCCACCTATGGTCCAGGCACTCATTGGGTATGCTATAAAAAACTCGGACAAACCATTTACTACTTTGACAGTTTTGGCAATCTACCACCGCCAAAACAACTGCAACATTATTTTCGAAACTCCAAAAACATTTTTTACAATTACAAAAGAGAACAACCTAACAATACTGAAATATGTGGGCATTTATGTTTGGAGTTTCTAGCGAAGAGTGTCAGTCAGCTTTAAGATGTCATCGTATACAGTGTCACTGAGTGGAAATTCATCCACATTGAAAAGTACGCTGTTCCCAGCATTGCGTCTATCCAAGGAAAGATTATGGGAAGCGGCATTACTTGATTTGACTACCTACAACTCAATTCCCAATGTTACGGAAGGAAAGAACAATTTACTACATTATTATGAAACTAAGGATGCTTCAGGAAAATACTCAGAATTGAAAATAATTACATTTCCTACTGGAGCATATGAAATTGATGACATAAACCAATTATTACAGAAACAACTTGGAGAAGACAATATCACCGTTAAAGGAAACAATAATACTTTAAAAGCAGAAATAACTTCCAAATATTATATTGATGTTGGCTTGGAAAACTCTATTGGCAGTTTACTTGGATTTACAGATACCAAAAAGAAAATCTTAACTCCTGGAACTACTCATTCAGGTGATTCAACTGTAACAATATTGAAAGTAAATAGTATTGATGTCACGTGCAACATTATACACGGATCGTATAGAGATGGAGTTAATCAACATATTTTACATACATTTTATCCAACAGTAGCTCCCGGTTTTAAAATTGTTGAGAAGCCACAAAACTTGATATACCTACCGTTAAACACCAGTTTCATTTCAGACATCATACTGAACATATTGGATCAAGACGGTCATAGTGTTGACTTTAGAGGAGAAACAATTACTATACGGATACACATTAGAGCAGCAACATAAAAGTCAACATGGGATTATCATTTAAACCAAAACGGAAGAGTCGGGAGCTCAGTAGCTCCTCGACATTGGAAGAGTTAACATCGGACAACATTCGTTTTCTACAGAAGATTGGATTGAAACTTAACAGCGATGGATATCCTGGATATATCTCAAGGACCAACATTCGACGAAACACTATGGGAGAAGGAATATCACACGCACAACCCTTACACTTCATCAAAATTAAACAATAACGATGAAATAAGGATTCCCATTCAACAACAAGATATTTACACGTTACCATGTGAAAGTTACTTGTACATCGAAGGACGGGTATTAAAATTGGATGGAAAAACTGCTTCAACAGTTCCTTTTATAAATAACCCGATGGCATATCTTTTTGATGAAATAAGATATGAAATATCAGGGGTGACTGTTGATTCAACAAAAAAGGTTGGTTTAACAACGACATTGAAAGGATTAACATCATTAACACCGCATGAGAAGAATTCAATAGTCACCGCCGGATGGGTTGCCCCCGATAAAGACACTATAATACCAGCTTCCAACGGTCACTTTGATTTTCATGTACCTTTACGATTGCTTTTGGGATTCGCTGAAGATTACAAACGGGTAATAATAAATGTCAAACAAGAATTAGTATTACTCAGATCTTCAACTAATAAGGACTTAATACTTGCAGACCTTGCAACTACGGAAGATAAACTGGAATGGCAACTACAGTTGGATAAAGTTGTTTGGAGAGTACCTCATGTAAGATTGGCCGATGAACATAGAATCCTATTATTGAGAAAGTTAAAATCTGACCGTGATATTGTAATGCCATTCCGAAGTTGGGAATTTCATGAATACCCTACACTACCTCAGACAGAACGACAAACATGGACTGTCAAGACATCAACTTTCTTGGAACGAGCAAGGTACATAATACTCGGTTTTCAAACTAAGCGAAAAGATGTTATCACTGCAAATGCTGGTCAATTTGATCACTGTAAAATAAAGAATTGTAAAGTTTTCCTAAACTCTCAATTCTTTCCCTATGACAATTTGAATGTCATGTTCAGCAAAAAACGTTTTTCCATTTTATACGATATGTATGCAAGATTTCAATCGTCATATTATGGAAAGACTAATACACCACTATTATCACCTGACCAGTATTATTCCAAGGCTCCAATAATTGTAATCGATTGTTCAAAACAAAATGAAACAAAATGAATACGTAAAGGTAAAATCATCAAGTGTGGATATAAAAATTGAAATGGAATTTGAAGAACCAGTAGCAGATGGAACTTCGGCATACTGTCTAATTCTACATGATAAAATAGTTACTTACACACCGCTGACCGGAATTGTGAAGAATGTACTTTAAGAAGAATTGTACAACAACTGCAAATTTTTAAGGTTAGAATTATCTGCTTTAATTTTTGAGGTTAGAATTTCATTTGTGAAAGACAAGTTGAAAACAAACAATTATGTAATTGTATAAATTTCAAGGATTTTACGAAAAATATAAAAGCGAGAAAATAATTAGTAGAAACTTCATTCTATCTTCAACCGTCGTATGGGAAACATCATTCGCAAGATGAATTCTACTAACGGAGAAGAAAATACACCTCTAATGGATGATAATAGTTCAGATATAGAAAAACAAGTTGAACGAGAAATGGACGAGTTCCTAAAATTCAACAAACATAAGAAGAGAGAAGAAGAAAAAGCTGAAAAAGAAGTAAAAAGGAAGAAGGTTGAAGTTAACATTACAACCAATATTTTAACAGAAGTATTTCTTCGAATTATCTACCCAATTTCTTCATGCATGACAAAAAGTATATCAGTTGGAATTTTAAAATCAATGGATTATTCACCAATTGTTATTTTAAATCATGGAAACAAAATGGTTACTTTCAGTGAAACTACTTGGGAATCTCTCATGAAACATTTACATCTTTTGGAGTGCTATTTAAGTAACAACACATTTGGAAGAAGAACAAGATTAAGTTTATTGGAATCAAATATTGAAGTTGATATAGTAAAACATCGTGGAGGACAAATTGTTCGCTTCAGAGATTTAACTACACATAATGTTAAATTATATTTCACTAAAGAAGAATTTTATACTTTAAGTTGTACTACCGGTCCCGTCACCAGATATTTGAAACAACTAATATTTTCAAGTGCAATAATTAAAGACTATCTAATTGATACATTGGACAAAAAACCTTTTGTTCCAATTTTATACGGTCCCGTGGATACTTCAATCTTTAATAGAATACCTCAAGAAGTTGAAATGTGGAGACAATTAAACAACTATCACACCAATTTTAATATTGATGAAGTGGCACAAGAAGTGAAAGAAGAAGAACAATCCTGTCTGTTATAAACATCGGCTCATTTAATTTTTAAGTCAGTTGTTAGTAAGACTTCATCATGAATAAACGGGTTTCGTTTTCTAATGCGCCACATATAATGGAAGTCAAAAGAGGTATAATTGAATTTCAAGCTTTTCGAGGAAATGATGGTAATTTTATTATTAAAGAATTAGTAATCTTGGACATGAACACATCAGTAGTTTATCATTATTTGTTTAAACCTCAAGTACCATTTAATAGACTAACAACTAAAGCGAAAGTTACAAACAAATGGTTGAACAAACATTTTCATAACTTAAGATGGGATGAAGGTTTCATTAATTATAACATGATGCCGCACATTATGAATCATTATTGCAAAGAGTTTAAAATTATCTACACAAGGGGATTGGAAAAAGCAAATTGGATACAATCATTTACAAGCAACGAAGTGATTAATGCAATTATTGATAAAGATTTCCAATGCTACTTCAACGAACTTTGTATTTCATCAAAAAGTTTTAAACATCGAAGGTCACAGTGCGCTTTAAAGAATGCCTACCGCTTGAATAATTTCCTTCAACAAACTGGTGGGGGTAGTGTCAGTGGTGGGGGTAGTGTCGATTATAAAAGTGAGAGCGCTACCATGACACAGCATGAGTATTACTCAAACCTCCGAAGAGACAACATCTCCGACGGACATTCTTATTAACAAGAAGATTAACAACAACATCAATATGGCATCACAGAACTTACTTCAAAGTTTAGTTGATCAGTTCAACGCTCATTCTAAATCATCAATTCTACCTACGAAGAAATGTTCTGAACTAAAAGAAGAAAACACTACATCATTCATACTATTAAGAAAATGGAAACTTCAGTAGGTGATGCTATAAATTGCACTTTGAGCGAGGCACCTTATACAATTGGTGATGAAGCAAAATTTCAGATCTTCTTACCAAAGCGCTTCGTACAACTACTTCAAAATGAAGATCTTCGTATAATTCAACCCGGCGCACTCTATTTGGTATCACATGGACCCAGTGGAAACAACTCTACTGAACTTACAATTCATGTAACACCTACTACTGATTAATTTGTACATAACATTGTAAATATTTCTTTGTATTTGTTTTTTCAATAAATATGATATAAAACAAAAAAAATAAAAATAAAAAAAGCAACATATTGTAATGTCTTTGTACATTACAATATGTTGCTTTTTTTAAAAATTCCACAGGATGACCTTGACCCAATTCTGTATAATTATAAAAGGGGAAATGTACTTGCAAAATTCATCAGTCTACTGCTACCTTTCATACCGTACACATCTCGCTCTTAATCCCTGAATATAAAACTGCAACATGTCCCTAAAGGTCAAGTGTGCATCTTACGATACTAACACCATAACAACTTTTGAACAACTCGAAGATTTAACCAACGAAATGCGAGTTTTACTTACCGGTGGTTATCACTTAACTGTTGATGTTAGTGCTACTAATACAAGGATGTTCACTAAAACAAAATATTGCGATGATGAAATATTTATTTCTACACAACCTACAACTTCTTCATCGCCAACTGGTCAACATAACATCAAGTTCCAAAAGTATTACCAATGTTGAATAACTTTTGACAGACAAAGCTACAACTAAAGAATCACGTGATCAATGTGAGTTAATAAAAAGGATGTGATACTTGTATAAATAATCATTCGCTTCTTAGCTCTCACCACGACAAGACCTATTTAAGAAAATGTTGTACAGAATGATGATTCAACTTGATGGAAAAATCTATGGAAAAGATTACAACACTGTTGAACAAATGACTAAAGATATAGATGTATTAGCTAAAGAAGGATACCAAGCTAAATTAATTTTAAAATTTCCTGAAGTACATCCACTATCAATAGAAGAACTAGTTGCTATGGCTAAAGCTGAGAGAGATAAAAAGTCTGAAGAAAACAAAGAGAAACAAACTTCCTAAATTTTAATAATCCTTACACTTGTAAGGTATAATTTTTTAAAACTCTATTTGGATGACCTTGAAATTACCCCCACCACTTTTCACAGTACATAAAACTCGCTATTTAACACTATACACTCTTATTCTTTCACTGGACTCCGCAGCGTCAACATGGAAGAGCAAAAATACAAGTACAAACCTCGTTACTGTTGTGAACAACAATGTACAGATTTAGGGCCAATGATGGTGGATGGGTTAGCTTGTACTAAATGCGAATTCTTCGGATCTTGTTACTGCAAATGCAAAACAAAACAACTACCGCCACCGGAATTGCGAACTTTGAAACTTTACAAATCAAGATATTTTCATACATGTTGTCCTTAAAGATGTTTCAAATTTCACCCTCTCGATCTTGCTCATTGTCAACGCACCAATTCTCATCAAGATGATTTTTGTACACATATGATAAAAAGATGTAAATACAGGTCAGATTGGTATTCCGATCCTGTAGAACCATCAAATGTGTAATTTCAGTTTTACACTCTTTTTTAAAACTTCATTTGGATGACCTTGAGATTTCCCCCACCACTAGTTCTAATTTTTATATAATATTAAATCATTCCACTTCCAACACTCTAACTAACAACATGGAAAACAAATTTATCAAATTTGAACATATAATAACTGACAGGGAGGAGATGGAAGAATTGTTTCAAAACTTACTTTCTGTCATTGACGAATATCCTATAAGATGGTTCAGAATTGTACTTCAATATTTAAATCCTGGTGAATTGTTTTCTTCATCAAGTGAAGAAGATGAAACAACTACTTCGGTTCAAATAATTGAATTAAAAGATGGAGAAGAAGAACTAAACGTTTTATTCAATCATAAGCTCAAGGTTCCCTATATAAAAGCCCCCTCCCTAGACAGCCCCCCTCCCTAGACGCCTGCTCAAGGTCACCATTATATAAGCCCCCTCCCTATGCGCCGATCCTCATTCCATCACCGACTCTCCAATAATGAAAAACTCTCCATTGGCCCGAATGAATTCTAGTTTTGAAATAAACTCTAAAGAAGAGTTACAAGACATTTTTAATATTTTACAAGAACTTGTAGATAATTTTACAACCATCAAAATGAATTTGGAAATAACAGACGATTGTCCTATTTGTGATAAGGTTGAAAGTTTGGACGAAGACAGTTTACTAAATCTAACTCCTGCACCATCTGACACTACTGATGGTAATAATGAAGAGCAACGTCTTTCCCCCACCACTTCTTTGTAATTCATCCTTCCCCCCACCACTTCTTTATTTAACTAACATTTCTCCCTTTCACTTCTCATTCCGTCTTCGACTTCTGAACAACATCACTTGTTTTAAAATTTCAAACACTAACACAATCATGATGGATATGATGGATGAAGTTCCCTTCATAACTAGAATGGAAGAGGATAAATTGAAATTGGAAATTAAACGATTGGAAATGGAACGGGAAAACCAATTCGAAATGTTACGTTTGTTCAAGCTTTTCAAATACATCATCTGGGGACTCTGCGTTTACCTTCTCATCGTCGTTGGTGTTTGCATTTACAACTCTGTAGTTCATCACAAAAGTTCAACTTGTTTAAACTCTGCTGTTGCACATTAATTGTATGTTCACAAATAAAATTCAAAAGTTACTTCAACCTATCCCACTATCACCAACTAGTTCAACTTTCAACTATTTCTGGTGGTAGTTGGATAGGCTTTTTTAAAACTTACTCTGGATGACCTTGACATACTTTCCAAGCCCCAGTTATAACTGTTAAATTTCAGTTTTAAATTAACTCTTAATTCATGCCCATTTCTACTTCAAATTCAGGGCATATGCTCTCGCCATCTGCACCCCAGCATCTGACGCCATCTGCTCGAGCAGCTGCTCGGGCGGATGGCACGACTTCCGGCGCAGAAGTAACCAAAACACACTACTAATAATTTGTTTAGCAAAAAAATTCCAAACAGCACTATAATTTCCCTTACTTGTACCTACTTAAAGGGTTTTGAAACATGTTTACACGGCCAGTTTAAAAATCATCCAATAATTTTGTGCTATTTTCTTAGTTTAAATTCAAAAGTTTGGCGCCAGCAGTCCGCGGCTTTTTATTTCTTTGCTATCCTGTTTGATTGGTTCAGCCAATACAGGTGGCGCTAACGGCTAACAGTGGCACTTTTTGACATCTATTTTCAGTTTCAACTTCAACCGTCTTCCGTCTTGTTTATTTCGGGTGGCTGGAATCTAATCTAACAGAAAATGTAGTTTCAGATATTAACTGCATAGGCCTATTTTTTGTGGGCTTGAAATGATTAATATTGAGTTACGGATTTATTGCGGTGTACGTTAGACTGAGCTGTTGACGACTAATAGCACATCTTACATCTAGGTGCTGGATTTCCTACACTCATATTTTTGTGCCTACCTATTCAGGTGAGTTTATTTAACAATTTAATATTACGTATTAAAAAGTATTAGTAAAGCCTGCTTTATTATTTTAGCAAGCCTAGGACTTTGCATTGTTTTCCATCCCTTTACAATCAATACTGCAACAAATTAGGCTAACACTCAATTTGAAGTTAATTTTTTCTAAAACTTTGAGATTATTTTTTTTAATTGTAGCTGTTTTTGTTAATCACAATTTTGAGTGAAACCAGCCAATTTCTTAAACCAATACTTAGAAACAGTGTCCATTTGTATAAAACGTACCCTAGTCTAGACTGGTATTTCAACTCTCCCCTTCTGATTAAGAGGCTCCTAGGGATAACTTATGTTGTATACAATATGTTGTAGGCCTATACTTTGACATAAAGGCTTAAGTTCGTTATCAGACCCTATTGCTGTTACCGGTGATTCTAATTTTGTGTTCATCTTATATTTCCAATACCATTTGTTAGTTGAAATCAGCTAGCCTAAACTGCAATTAAGAAGTCAAAGATCACAGAAATTCGGTCAGGGCCTAGGCAAATAGGTTTGTTTTGTTATTGTTTTTAATTTGCTATTCATACAAGTATCCTATTTTTTACCTTTCAATATGTTAACAATGTTATGAATCGCATTTAAAAAATGGATTACCTATTTAGGCCTATTGTAAACATTGATTAAACTTAGAGCCTAGTCGGATAATAAACTTTTGTCAAAGAAGTAGGGTAGGCTAACATAAACTTTTTTTAAGAAGAGTTTTTGTTGCTAGGCCTAAGCTAAAATTGATGAAAATCGGACATAAAATAAGGGTGCTGTACATAAATTAAAATTGAAATTTTCCCATTAGAATAACATTGGGTTTGGGTGGAAAATTTTAAACATCTGTTAATGTACAGCTGTAAATACATGCGTAGTTTTTTGTGATTACTGATATTCACAATATTGGATTGGTCGGATGTTTTTATTTAGAACTAGATGTTACTTTTGTATTGTATTAAAATAAATTGCTCGATTTCGAGCAATAAGTAGGCTAGTAAGGAATAGAAAGAGGCATCTGAACATAATCACCTGATTAGCTGACTTTCTGCATTTGTTATATTAATGTTTACAGTTTGGAATTTATAAACAGATCATTCTTTGTGCATTGCACCTCTTGCTCTGCACATATTTTACTGTTCTTACAACTAATTATATCCTCAATTCAAGTCATAGTAAAATTCTAAACTGTGTAAAGAGCTACAAAGTTTTTTGTTTCAGTTCCAGAAGAAAACCTCTGACATAAACGAAAGAGAATAGGCCTATGCTTGGATCATTCGGAAGTAGCCTGGTAGTGATACTACCTTCAAAATCCTACAAGCTTCAAAATCAAGGAGTAAGTAGATCTATCTTAATAGTTTGTAGACCTTTTACTTAGGCTGATTGCTTTATAGTTATTATCATGCCGTTTAACTTTATAGTAGTAGCTGAAAGCCCTCATAACAATTAAAATTTTAATACGTAGCCTATATCAAATAACAAACACTTTATTTTTTTAAGCAGAATGAGTGAGGAATTATTTAGTTTCCTTTCCCGCTTAACCTGAGTTAACCATATACACTTTTTTCAAGTCTTAGAGGTTTGATGAAAAAGTATTACAAAGCATAACGTTTTTTAGGTGAAATTCATTTTGAATTAAATAATAAAACTCGACTCCCGATAATTCAACACTCTGGACAAGCTGCGACCGTCATTCTCCGACGAAATTGACATAATGAATTGGCTTTTTTGGCCATTTAGCTACCAATTAACTACTGCTTTTCATCGGCCCGATCGTCATTTAGAGCCAAAAATACAAGATTTGAACGAGTGAACGACTATTATATCGGCTCCTGGAAAATCAATTTGTTATTATTTATTAAGTCTTCAACACTTGATACTAATATGTTTGGATTTGTCATACAGTAATTAATCAATCATATGATTACAAAAGAAATGTTTATAGAAAATGATACTCAACAATTATGGATTAAAATTTTTAAATGTGATCCATTTTGATCCATATGATCTTGAATATTCAAATTTTCGGTTACTGTATATTAGGCCTACTCTTCACACTGTCTGATCGAAGTTTCTTGGTTGCAGGTTGCTCCCAAAAACATGGAAAACTGAGAATTAGCTGGAATCCAGCAATTGGAAGCAGAAGCCAAACGTGATATATTTTTAGTGCGGACTCGGTATCTGATATAAATTGGACTAATTAAAAAAAATAATTACGGAATAAGTGTAAATGTTATTTATGAAATGTTTTAATTATTTTTTATTAAAAATCTTTAAAAAAATAGTTTGTTAATTTCTAAGCCGACCAGTTTTTTTATTTATTAAATTATTTGTGATTTGTTTTATCATACATTTTTGTGGGATTGAAAAATAAACTCTGAAGTGTAAGATTGTGGGTAAAAATAATTTATTCAGGCTATCAATAATTACTAGTACATTGTTTAGTTTAAAGTGTTGTTTTTATAATATGTGGTCACTTTCGTCTGATATTTTTGTGTTATGAAAAGCCACCAATCGATTTTAATTTTGATTAATATTTGATTTTTTTAATCTCTATTGATGATCATTTACAGTAGTGGGGAGGGGGGCAAAATACCAACCCGCGCACTATACTGGCTCCAAAATTTTGAATTTGAATAAGCAAATAGCACAAAATTATTGAATGATTTTTAAACTGGCCGTGTTTAAATACATGTTTCAAAACCTTTTAAGTACAAGGAAGGGAAATTATAGTGCTGATTGGAATATTTTTTTGTTAAACAAATTATACCAGTTGATACCAGTGAGGGTCAAGTGGTTTTGGGTGGGCGAAATACTACCCAATACCAGTTGATATCAGTGAGGGTCAGGTGGTTTTGGGTGGGCGAAATACTACCCAATACCAGTTGATGTCAGTGAGGGTCAG
Source organism: Neoaliturus tenellus (assembly GCA_030545055.2). Taxonomy (NCBI): domain Eukaryota; kingdom Metazoa; phylum Arthropoda; class Insecta; order Hemiptera; family Cicadellidae; genus Neoaliturus; species Neoaliturus tenellus. Next base: position 78,162,427 of record CM061534.1, on the reverse strand, counting down.
GTGGTTTTGGGTGGGCGAAATACTACCCAACACCAGTTAATGTCAGCTGATATCAGTTGATGTAGACCAGTGAAGGTCAGCTGATGTTCGCTGAGATCAGGTGGGCGAAATACTACCTAATGTCAGCTGACCTTCACTGATATTTTCACTAGGGATAACTTATTTGTTTACAAAAATTAAAACAATAACGATAAAACAAATTAAACGTCTGCAAAACTATTCTAGCGATCTGTTTCCATTCAATAAAGCAGCAAAATCCCTAAATAAAAATTAATATCTTCGTGGTGCTATTTGTATTTTTGGGGTGGCGTTCTCATTTCCCCATAAGGATGTAACTACTTATTTGGTTTTGTATACATTGAATATGGACACTAACGTGAGTACATAGTCACGCTAGTGTATATAGTCAATGGTTATACAGCAAATCTTTAGCAAGCATTCATGTTTTGTCTTCCAACGATTTGGATACTAAATATAGTTTGAATAAAAATGATTAGTTTCTATGTTCAGATTATAAAGGCAACGTCTATTTTCTAGTAGTTTCACTGTTTGGTTTTAAGATGAAAAGCAGTGTTTTGACAAAGCTTTAACCAATCAATCTCAATAAATAACGTTTGAAATTAATTTACGGCTTTGACTTCAACTAGTTTTCGATCGATTTCAATCTCTAATTCTCGCGCCTGTCATGTATAGCAGACGACTCGATCCTAGTGGCAGACGACGCTCTGCCGCATCTAATGATGATGGGAAGGGGGTTAGATTGAAATGTTATATAACAAACAAAAGTGGGAAATATCATAATTTCAACATCAGTGCTTCGCTAATACATTAATTTGGTTGCTCAGATAGGTTTACTTCAATGGCAAAGTAAGTTTTTTATTTATTTTCTACTAACTATTTCTAAATTAACACATGACATGTTCCTTCTATTTGTAAACAAAGACAGCCATCGCACCTTATCCAAATAAATTCATAAATATTAACGTGAGTTTAGTTATTTCACCATTCAGGGTGTAAGTTAGTCTCGTTCTGACACTAGGTTATAATCAGAAGAGTGGGTTGGACTAAAAAAAGAACATTAAAAAATTATTTACGCCTAGGTCTAGGCCTGTTTATTTCAAATTAATCAACACATTGACTGAAAATTCTTGATTAGTTTTAGATACTACAACTCTCAGGTAATCTTGATGAGTTTGGAATTGTGGTTGTTTAGGAAACCGCCAAAATCTTACAATCATCCAGGACTCAGGCCAGGGCCTTAAAAAACAAATGGGCCTGCATATCCCTCCCCCCCCCATACGAAAGTCACATGACTTCAGGTGGCTGATTTGCAGCACAAGTTTTCATAAGAAAACACTGTGTAAACACTCTTCCCTCACTTATTTTCGATCTCTTAGAAGTCAGAGCATCGGTTATCTGATGAGATTTAACTCTTTTTATAAGTTACGTTTATTCTAACCTGCGGGTTTCGAAGGACCCGCTCAGGCTGGGCTTCCAGAGCTTTGAACCAGTTGACTCTGCTACAATGGAGGTGGTGTGTCTGCAAATTATGGATCTAGGAGGAATTATAATAGGAGTGGCCAAGCAGGTGTCTAGTGAATCGGTCGCACCGCGCGCCAAGTGGTGGGGGCACTACCGAGTCTATTAGGTCTAATTTTAACTTTAGACCTAGGGTATTTTGAATGACACTATATAAGTTTTTAGAACATACTGTTTGAAAATAATGCATTGAGGGTTATGCCTACAATATTTGTCAAGTTGATCGATAATTGTATTTAAGAGTCCACACACTATCGAACAGCTCGACCTGACGGCTCGACCAACATGTCTGTCGGATGCTCGGTCGGGTGGTGTGTCGGGACGGGCACTTTTTTAACCCAATTTGTCAGGTCCGTTGCCGGACTCAACCTTGGGTCCGACATCGGGCCTGACGTTAGGTGGGACGTCGGGTTGAGAATGTTCTATAGACTAGTGTGTGGACCCCTTAAGACTAGCCTATAAATTATTCTTACAACTTTGACAAAATCCATGGTAAGTAGCCTATCAAAATATACTTATTGTTATATTATCGTAATTTAACTTATAATTTTACTTATAATTTTAATTGTAAGTTACTTGTTATCGTATTGTAATTAACTTTTAATTGGATTTGATTCAGAGGTTTGCTGTTAAGTTATTTTCAGCTTATTACAGCCTAAATTTAATTCAGCTTATTTTACTTTTTTTAAATATCATTATTTCATTAAAATACTTAAGTTAGGACTAACTTATTTGTTAATTATTTTATAACAAGGTAATATAGACTAGGTACCGGTACCAGTAGGCTACCGTGTGAAAAACATAACTGTTATGGTTATTAACTTAAAATTTACTTTATTTGCGGAACCAATACATTAAACATTAAGACTAAGTTAAGGTAATCTAAAAACTTGTGGCTAAACAATATTTGCTTTTTGTAGGTAATTCATAAATAAACTTAATATCCTCTAACATTTATAAGCCAACTCTTAATTTGTAACAAAGATATCCAAGATAGACCCAATGGTGATCTTGCAGAATACATTCATTCAAATGCTCCGAAAGGGCTTGGTGACTTGGTAACCGATAGATTCGGCTTAACCAGAAAATGATTTTGCAGGGAGTTACTCATAGTATTTGTCTATGACTGTGAGCGATGTCAACGGGAAGAAGATGACCCCCAAGATGCAGTTGTTTATTTCTATCCAAGCTGGGTTAGTGAGCAACAACGACTTGCTTTATGTGGACAGCTGATAGGCGTCAGTCAGTGTTTGGGCTCTATGTTCTCTTCTCCAAATATTTTAGCTTTGCAAACCGGAAAATTTGCAATTAAACCACTTGGAAGATTTATTTTGGTAAGTTGGACCTATGTAAGCATTGGACCTCTTTTATTAATTAACTGACCCACTAGCTTGCGTAAATTTAAGGTAAACTTTATTGAGTTTTAGTTGATTTTGTAATATTTAATTTCCGTTGTAACCTAAATTTCACTAATAAAGAAGGGCAACCAGGACCGGCTTTACGAATTTGCCGCCCCCAGGCCCAAAGAATTTCCGCCCCCCCCCCTCTTCCTCACACAACCCTGAGACAATGTGTTAAATTAAAAACAATATTCTTTGTGCAACCATCTCCTCAAACATTAATTAAAATAACATCTTATGAAACATGCCCTGACCTCACTGATATCGGTTCAGGCAGAATGAAAATAAAGCTTTTATGTTATTTGGGACATGAACAGATAATTTATCATTTCTTTTGTTACTTTTTCAGGATATCTCTTTTATTAATAATCAATTTAATGGTCTGGCAAAGCATAATAAACTACAGTACACTCTCGTTCATCCAACTCAGTGATACGGAATTCCGCTTCATCGGAAGTGATGATCTAAATATCATTAAAAGTTTTTTCTTACAAAAAATAATTGTTTTGTGCCTTCAATTTCCAATTTGTTAAACTTTCAATACAGTAATTTATCACAATTTGCATCACTTGTCACCGGACGCTTTTCATAATCTACATTTCTAGATGTGATTTACGAGGCTGTTTTCACACAGAAATAGGAAGAGCAAGGAAGTAAACATCCATTACCTAAACCGTTTTTCTGTCTATCTCGCAAGTGCACCTGGGTTACATGGAATGTCAATAAACTATTTTGAAATATGAATGAAAAGTGGTAAATGCTTCATTTGTTTATTGAGGGTAAACTTAAAGCTATGGTATTAGAAGAATCGATGCCGTTGAGTCAGCAAAATATATTGCTATAGCATATGGAGTGGGGACAGTGTGGAGATCTGTATTTCCTGTGTGTTTTTTTTTTTTTATTTCTATAAAATTTTTGTTATCATGTTACAAAGTTTGAGTATTTTATTTTTAGAAAATCTCTTGTGTGATAACACCAACAATAGTGAATACAACCATAAATTGGTTGCAGGAACGGCAAAAACTACAACTCCTGTTCATCCGAATTTTTTGACATCTGAACTGGCCTAGTACTAACTGTACAAAGTTGCATATAATCCTGATTTCAGATTACATAAGAAATATGTTTTGTCATCCCCAAAAAATCATTGTTCCAATTTTCAAGAACAAGAATCTAGCATACAGAAATCTAGAGGGATTGCCTAGGTATTGATAACTCAGCATTTGTGAATTACACAGGTGCTGGTAGGCTATCATAGTTCACTAAAGAGCTCAAAATGTGTGTTTTTTTCTAAATTTTAACAATATTACATTTTTCAGTGTGTTGGGACAGATCGCAACATTCCTGATATTGTATTAGATACACGGATAAACACACTCTTCCGTCTTCTGAGATTCTACCACAAAGACTTTGAGACTGTTTCAAACAAAGCTGAATCTCAGTTCTCAGAGAAATTAAATCAGATTTTTGAAACTTACCTACCAATTTTACAGTATGCCAGCAACATGTTTGGTAGCATTGCCACCTTCAATTTACCTAAGGTAAGTATTTGCCAATCACAGTTATTGAATTGATTTGGAAGTAATTCAAAATAATACCCGCATCCTTTTTTTATATCTTTAAATTAGAGCTACAACATTTTAGAGAGACAAACATTCTTTTGGAAATTGATTCAACCACATAATTGGAGTGGACATCGTGAGACTTGAACTTGTGATTACTTGAACCAAAGTCTAAGATATCATATGTTATATAGGTAGATAGGCTAGCAAAATGTCTATTTTCAGTGTGTTTCAAAGCAAAACTTTTTGTCTAATAAATTTACTCTTGGCCTATCAACAGTTCAGAGTTGATCCTGTAATTTGATTGAGTAAACTTAGGCATTGTGAAAAACTCAATAGTTCATCACAATTTTCTTATTGAGGCAGATTGGGTTTTTACCAACCCCTTTACAGGTGACACAACAGAGATTCTCTCCAGGTGCTTTTATTTTTCTAGAAAAATATGCATTGTTGCCTGTCGGCAGTCCCAGGAGTTACAGTACCTCACACCCCTCTTTCCACGAACTGACATGACCTCATTACGCTCCCCAAAACCCTCCGCACTACCCCTTCTATTCAGTAGAAGCATGAGTCGCATAACATGGAGACCACTATCTTGTGTACTGCTGACTACTAGGTTCCCTGAGTGTGGTTCTGTGTGTCATCTATTTTGTTGTTTTTTGTATAAGTATTTTATTAAATTAATTAAATTAACACTTTTATTGTTATAACATGGTTTTTATACAAATTTGTAATATTATATCAATCTATAAAATTACACTGTTTACGTCTATTATTTCCATATCGGGAAAAAACTCTGTGAGTCACCCTTGTGATTTGAATTCAAAGACTCCCATTAAGGGTTCAAACCATTTGAATTGTTTGTTTGTTTTAAACACTTCACTTTTTTAATGGTTTATATTATTTAATTTCAAAATTGGCAGTTGAACAATAAAAATAAACTAATGTTGGAGAGAAAATTAGTGTTTCAAAAAGTCTAGTCAGTTATCATTGTTTTGTGAAAACATTACTTGTTTTCAGAAAATGCTGGAATGCTTGACCTAACATGTTTTCTTTAAAAAATGATTTTTGAAATTTCTTTTTTCCGTGTCTGTTGCAGAGTGCCAGCAGTGTATTTTTGGAGGCTATGCAGATCCTACAGTGTTTCCAGGATAAGCAAGGTGTAATGGGAGGGGTTCTGCTTTACCAGAACAAGTAAGTGTAAGCAATGTTACTATAGAGACAAGTGTAAAATTTATATTAACATAGTATTCATTAACCCTTTTCTCAAACAGTCATTGAATCTACGTCCAGGCCCTTGATGATATAGGAAGTGGAGGTTTACTGAATTTTGTTTTAAAAACAGTACTTCTAAGCTGTCGGTAGTGCTCTATTCTCAAATAATGAGTTGCATTAAGTTAGACTACTAGGCCTACTAAATTTTAGTATACTTAGTCAGTAAAAAGCTTATAAACTATATTGATTACTAGTCAATGTTTCATTTAGCCTAAATTGAGTTAATTTATTTTCAGAGTTGTCGCCTCTCAGTTGAGTGCAAAGCTAACTAAGCTTCTCGTCATCAGTGATCCCTACAGGATAAAGGTAAGTTGGAGTTTGTTTTTAAATATATGTTAGTGAACATTTAGTACATTTAGCTATCATACAAAGTTTTAATAATTGTAATCTTTTACGGTTTACTCTCTTTCTCAAACCGCAATTACTTCAAATATTTGGTTACTAAAAAATTTTTCAATCGCCTGAAAGTTAACCTGTCTAAACTGATAAATAAATTATACATAATTAATTTTAAATTTACATTTTACCTCTATAAGTCAAAGAGATACAAAAATTACCACTAAAAATAAAGTAGATAAATGGAATTCAATTTGTAGGCCCTACATTATCACCCAAATTCAAAGTATACCTTTATAACTAAATTTTTATCTACAGACCTCTAAGTCGCACAGGTAACACCTAGTTGGTGACACATCCCATGCAGCGATCCGTTTGCTGTCACAATCCTGCACGTTACCGCACTAAATTGAACTTTACAAAAAAAATAAATAAAAAAAATACCTCTCCAACAAAGACGAGCTATTCCTAAGACACACTGTACAAAACTCAAAGAAAAACCGTAGTCCTGTTAATAGAGAGTTAGTGTGAGTTGATTGTATATTATTTTTAAACAGGAGTCGGGGCTGGATAGGTAATGCAGTTATGTGTGTTGCCTTTAACACAAAAAAAAAAAAAAAACTAAGAAACTGATTGTACGGCAAATTTGTAGTTAAGTTTATTTTGGGTATGCATAGGCCTATAATGTTTTTGTCCCTTCTAATCTCTATGGAATTTTAAGTTACAATATTATTCTTATGAAAATAAATTTAAATTTATTGGATAATTACTGAGATTTAAACAAATTTATGTAATTGTTTATAGTGTTCGCTACAGAAGGCAATACTTCTTAAATCTAATGAAAATCAAATCCTCAAACACAGACTGATTTTTAGTCTAATTAAAATTAGACTAGATTTAAGTCTAGTAAAATTACTGTAGCTAAAATAATGGCTGAACCCGGAAGTAATTGCATACTAATATATTTTGACTGATTCTTATGTAAAATTACCTGAAAAACACGATGGTGAAAAGTCTACCACTCTCCAACGCTGCGCTCGCCTGCTATGGCCGATTTTTCAAAATGGCGGCTGTAATTTTATATGTTTTTGCTCAATATCTTTTGAACTGTTATAGACTGCTAAATTTTGCAAATCAGTAAACTTTAGAAAATAAAATTTTGCACATTTTGATAAATAATATAATATGTAAAACTTATTGGTTGTTATATCTAATAAGGGTGATATTGCTCTTTAAAGCTACTTTCAATTGTGCGCTTTTAAGTGAATTTATTTTATTGGGAAAACCATATTACCGTGGTGCTAAAGGTTATATATATAAGTCTTTAACCGTGTTAACTTTTCACTACATGGTCCCCAGATACCAAAAACACCATTTATTAAAATTTTCATATCTGCATGTATATCCTTATTAAGATACATTTATAAATATGTACCTAAATTCTGTTAAGCCGGTAAACCTGTTAACGAAACGCCCAATTTTTATCAAACTTGACATGAAGGTGTGGGACTAGGTCTATTTTCTTTAGTTATGTCGGTTGGGGTTATCGGACTGTGGGAAAAGGGTGATATACATTTTTAAATTTGTCTAAAATCGGTCCAAAATTGGGGTTTAAGCTTATTTTACACAAATTTGAACCTGTATATTACCCTTTTCCTATAGTCCGATAATCCCAATCGACATAACTAATGGACATAGACCTAGTCCACACCTAAATGTCAAGTTTGATCAAAATTGGACATTCCGTTAACAGGTTTACCGGCTTCCCGGAATTTAAGTACATATTTATATATTTATCTCAATAAGTATATATATGTAGATATGAAAATTTTAATGAATGGTGTTTTTGGTCTCTGGGGAACCTATAGTAAAGAGTTAACACGGTTAAAGGCTTATATCTAAGTAGATTTTAGGAGCAATATCTCCTTTAATAAATATAACAACCAATAAATATTTATATATATATATATATATATCAAGAGGTGCAAAATTTTATTTTCTAAAATTTATTATTTTATCAAATTTAGCCGTCTGTAACGGTTCAAAATACATTCAGGAAAAACTTATAAAACTACAGCCGCCATTTTGAAAAATTGGCCATAGCAGGCAAGCGCAGCGTCGGAGAGTGGTAAACTTTTCACCATCGTGTTTCTCAGGTAATTTTACATAAGAATTGGTCAAAATATATTAGTTTGCAATTACTTCCGGGTTGAACCATAATTTGACTATTTTCACAAACCTTTTAAATTTTGTACGTTATAAGAGGTGGATTGAAGTGTATATTGATATTGATTACTTACCGTAGCTTCTTTTACAGTGATGACTACATAATTGGTTGGTGACACATTATGGTAGCGATCTTATCGGTGATCTTCTTATCGGAGCTTCTTTTTAATTTTTTAAGTAGTTCATTAGCATATTCTGAAGTTGTAATCAGTTAAATTCTATTTGGTCCAGTATGGCACACTTCAATTTTATAGTAAATTCAAGTAACAGAAGACGGTTCAATACAATCTTTTAGTTTTAATAATTAATTGTAGATTCTTTCAATTTTTAAGGCATTAAATTTCAGTGATTGGAAAATTTGAAGATTTTTTCTTTAGTTACCAGAGTAACTAATTGATAATCTGTTATCAATTAGTTACCCTTAGTTTGCTTTAGCAATTAAAGCATTTTTACTTTAAAAGGCCATGATTGATATAAATATCTATTTTTAAAAGAAGGTGAAAGGGCTCCTCTCAGAACTTCATGCAGTGCTTCGCAACTCGTATTTAGTGCCTTTATTAAAGGCCGATAAAAGTGAGAGAGGTTTTTGAGTATAAGTTAAAGACTTGGGCTTGATGATTTTCTTTTGATTAAAAAAAAAATATATTTTCAATCCATATTAAGCTATAATGGTTCAAAGCTTATAAACTTTAAACCATTTAAACCATTATAGCTTCTGTCTGAATTAATATGCAACAAAATTTTAAACCAACTAGTCTGCTGCAAGTCATCATCTTCTATTTGACATTTCTCTCAAATTTATCTGACTATAAATATGAGAGTTATAAAATTAGAGCGGTTGAAGCACTGCACAATAAATTTTTGACCCTGATACTGACAGCCTTTTGAGACTGCTGGGAACGCAAGCTATGGATGCAGTCAATCAAAGGATCTATTTTGAGTATTTTGTGCACAAAATCTCCTCCTTCCTTACCACCATTTACCTGAGTCTTGAGTCCCACATGCTAAAGTGCAGCAGCGTTTCTTGGACCACCGAGTACTAGATATTTTGGCTACGCCTTCTAAACAGTTGTGTAACTTTTTTAATCATATTCAGGTAGTCCCCGCAACGGCCACTTGACTGCACAATGCAAAATAATCGCTCTATCCCTTTAGCACCCTCATAAGAAATAATAATACTTATTCTTTTACATTGCAATGCTGACAATATGGAAATAAAAAAATATATATATATACTAAAATAGATACCGGTACTTGAAATTTTATTTCCACCTAGGCCTATTGTTAACCGTCTTGCACCAGAACCTTTTACCAGTTCTAACTAACTTGCTATTACAGTAGAAGCTCTCTTAACTGACCAGCTCTTGGGACCAGACTATGGTCAGGTAACGAAGAAGCTTGGTTAAACAAATTAATATCGGAATTATGTGTAAATAGTTATCTATGCAGCAATTCTATCATTACGCCTTTTAAGCCACAAGTGTTCTATATACCACACAAGTGGCTCAAAGACACGAGTGGCAGTGGCTTAATCGTTGTCTACTTTATCTAGGACCAACTTAAAATTGAGAAGGAGTCTAATGTAGCATACAAGCTTTGTTGATATCTTAAAAATTATTACTGTTGTCCTCCATACTGAATATCTGTTTCAATTTGTTAACGAACCAGTTGCCAGGGGAGAACGTTGTGACACAGTTTCGACTACCAGTTGGTGTACAGCTGTTGACGGTTTATGTGGAACAATCTGAAGTAGAGATGTTGGAGAAAGAATCTTCCCAGTTGAGTGCAGCACTGAAAGCAACCAAGCAGCGTAGGCAAGAGAGCCTAGGCAAGGTAAATAAGCAACATAACTTTCCACTTTTGAAAATTTAATCTGTAAATGAGTATGGAAAGCAATTGACAAGATGCGAAACAATTAGAAATATTTGTTTGGTAAACAATTTTTTAATGTGTGCGATTGTGACTATATAATAACGTTAAAGCTTATTTAGAGACATTCCACCTTTTATAGGTGAAATAAACAGGAGGACTTGACAATGTGCATTTTAAACACTCTGAAAGGTTTGATTTAAGAAAATCACAAATATTGTCGATTTTTAATCTAATTGGTGATATGTATTAACTACTCTTACATTTTCTTTAAATATTATCACTTAGTTCAAATAACTGAACTGTTTTAAAATATAATTGCAAAATACAATTATAATAATTGTTGGATTTATTTTGGTTCATGTTGTTGTTTGGTTTTATTTTGTAGGAAAAGACTATAATAAAAAGTAATAAAGAACCAACATCTGGGATGACTTTTGGCATGAAGAGGGATGTGTCAAGAATATTTACCACTGTGGTTGAGGAAACAGAGGGGGAAGTGGAGGGGGAAAAGGTGCCTGATGTTGTGAAAGATGCAGTCAAGGCTCGCAAGGCAGCTCGGCTGCTGTCAGTTGCTCCGTCCGGGTTTGTCGTGCCCGATCCCACCAATGAGAAGGCCGGCAAAGCTCGCACTACTGATGACATTCCATCCAACGAAGACAATAAAATATGTGTAAGGTCAGTGATAGTTTGCCTTGATTTTACCTTATTAGTTTTAATCTAACCTAATTAATCCCTTACCTTACTTTTTCCACTTTTTAATGTTTAAGAATATTCTGTAGAATTTCACAAGGTAAATATTAAAAATGAAAATATTAAAGTATTAGCCCTTATTTAGACAATTTATTCTAAATTTTCAATAATTGCTGATCTTAAAATAATTTTCTACTCAGTCTCTCAATAGGAACTTAACAAAAGAAAAAAAAACATGTCTATGGTACCACAGAGAAGAAGAGACTAGATGTTACAGTACACTCTCGTTCATCGGAACTAATGCGGCGAACGGCCGGTTCGGATGTCAAAAAACTCCGATGAAGCGGAGTCCGTCGTGAATCATCATTTCCGCCCTTACGGTGACCTATCGTGATTGTATTGACTCTGGGATTTTAAGATAACACAAGAGATTTTGTGAAAATAAGGCACTCAAACTTTGAACATGGTAACAATGAACCTATAGGAATAAAAACAACACAGGAAACAAAGATCCAAAATTGTTATCTTATATTCCATATTCATATTCCACTCATATTCCAGCAGTCAACTGACTTCCTTGTAACACAGGTGCAGTCGTGACGCGAGACAGACTGAATGACAGTTTGGGAAACGGTCGAAACGGATGTTCACTTCCTGCCCCCTTCCTCTTTCTATTTTTGTGCGAATACTCCACGGCCTCGTAAATCACATCGATGTGTACAGATTATGGAAAACGCCTGATGACGTTTGATGCAAAATGTGATACTTTACTGTTTGGCGGATAGAACGAATGGAAATTGAAGGCGCTAAAACGGAAAAATTATTTATTTCGTAAGAAAAAATATTAATGATATCCAGATTTCAGTTCCGATGAAGCGGAGTTCCGATGTCGCCGAGTCCGATGAACGAGAGTGTACTGTACATTGTTACAGTGGTCTACGCATAGTTCTCAGATTAGCTGGTACTTAGCAGGCACTTCATGTCTCGAGATAGAAAGAGGGCCGATCAGGAACAACATTGATGGTGGTGGGAACTGCCTTTCTCTTCTCCACCCCAGTCGCGCAGTGCTGGACCAAGGAGGGTGGCCGAGGAGGAAGAGAGGGGCCTAATCTAGGCATTACAAATACAGACTCCTGTGTTGTACTGTAAATAGCCAATTCACATACATACCTGATGGATCCTCTGATTTAAAAATGACTGAGTCTATTTGTAAATTGGCAAAAAATTCAATGCTAAACACTTTTAATACCTATAAGTAAACCGTACCATAGATTTTTACCCTGATGATACCATGTCTTTCCAAAAGATGTGGATACAAAATTTGCATGTGTTAATACTAGCTACACTTTGCTGTTTTATTTTTGTATAAAAAAAGACTTGAGTTGTTAACTCCTAATTGTTGGAATTTCAGGTACCTTAGTTTAGGAATCGCTGATGCAGAATCAGAGGAAAAGGAAAAAACTGTTGTGTTGAAATATTGCAACACCATATCTGACCCTACATTCCCCCTATTCCGTCGAAACGGACTGCCTGCCTCGCAAGCTCTGTACGACTCCCGAGTGGACAGACATTATCGCCAGCTGTCACAGGAGACTGCCAAAGAGAAAAGTGAGTCTCAATACAGTGTAGCCTACCAGTGTCTGTTGGGCATGTCTCATGTTAAGGCACATGTGGGTATTTAGGGGTATTTAAGGGGTTAATTCAAGGGGTTAGTTTATTGGTTGAATTTCATTCATCTCATAAAGATAAAAACCCATTGACTTAATAAATATTTTAATGATTCTAGTGTCAGTTAAAAGTTGCCTTTGATTGTTAACCTCATTGATAGAATATTACTATAGCGGCTTAACATTTCTAAGGCGTGGAATGTTACTGTAAACAATTTAAAAATCACAATTTATCTGTATAACTATAAGTTTTTAAGATAACTGTATGCAATTATTGCATTTCAAAACTGCATATACTGTTGCATTTAAATAAAATATATTTCATACTTAAGTTTACTTTGAGATATTCCATTCATGTAAAGTGTCGTTCATTATGGTGGTTAAAAATAAAATGGGTTTTAGTTTAGAATTAAATTAATGAAATGTTTAAGTTTCTATGGCTAAAACTGACACAGTTGACAAAAAGGGCACTTGTCTTTTTATGTGGATACCACTAGTTTTTAAGGACTTTTTACTGGTATATTTAAAAAAACGCATAAATTGGAAGGAGAGTTACTCTGTGTATAGATTACTTTATTCAATGTTGAAAGTTGAGTTCTGATTCACAAAAGGCAGCCATGACCTCAAGGATCTAAGTAAATGCATCTCTGCCCTCAGCTGCAACACACTCAGCTGCCACATGTACTCAGCCAGCTTACACTCAGAGAAGTAACCCTTCTCTTGTGTCGTGGTTCACAGCCAGCTGCTTCAGATAGGTTGGGTATTTTATTACTCAATGTGTCAGGGGTACTTTTAAATGTCATTTTACAGCGCAGATAATAAAAACAACACTCCCACGAAACCAACTATACTTGCGGAGCAGCGGAAGGATGCTCCAGACTTTGGCCTACTTAAAGCTGTCCAGACGGATGGACATATAACTTATTGCTACAAAGTGACAAGTTTCGAATTAGTTGAAGTATTTCCGATATATTAAGCAATAAAATATCTATCCTAACTGCCAAAGCACGCTGTAAGCTAGTGGCATCAGTGTAACAATCAAGTACCACAAAAAGAATCCCTCTATTGGTTAGTTTTTATTTTTATTAATATTAGCTTTATTTGCTTTATGGGCCACCTAGGGTGCTTCAGATTGTAAATACACTGATATTTAAAGGTTAAAATATGTTTAGTTATCATTTTTATATAGCAATATTTTTCTTATTCACCGCTTAAAAAATAGAAAATGGCTTAAGCTTAGAAGCATTTAGAGTGAAACGGAATAAATAACTTTTAAGCACACAGGTAATACAGTAGAAGTCCGACTATCCGAGCTAAACGGGATGGGAATTACTACAGGTTATGGAAAACTCGGATAGTACAAAGGTTAAAAAAGAGGTGAAAATTTCTTAAAACACATTATAACCAAAAAGATCCAATTTACTGTATTAAAAAATAAAAAGTAATTGTCAAACAATAAAATACTTTTGTATGTGACAATCATGTTCAATAACATGTTTTCATAACAATACAAATACAAATACAAATTCTTTATTGTGTAAACACAACATGTTGTCGTTGGGCAATGTTTTAAAAAACAATAATTTTGATAGTTTTTTACTTATACTACTGGAGTTAACAAATTCAGGTGATATGCATTTATAATTTTTTTTTTACATTATTAATTTTCTTACATTTTAAAAGCACAAAAAATATGACTAAAATACATTTTCTCAATTTTCATTGTTTATTTCTCAAAATTTAGATATTCATTTACTGAATAAAAGCATTCCCTTTGAAGAAAATTTCCAATTTCTTTTTTTATCTTTCTTTCATCATTTATATGTTTAATTTTGTTGGGTAAAGAATTAAAAAATTTTATACTCATGTAAAATGGAGAATTTTGAAAGAGATTTGAATGGTGAGCTGGATAATGAAAGTTTATATATTTATGTCTGGTATTAAATTTATGATCATTATTTAAATCTTTAATATCAATTTTACTGTTGAAGATATTCATAATACTTTTGAAAATGAATAAAGAGGGCAATGGCTGTATATTTAACTTTTGAAATAACGGTTTACAATGGGTTCTAGGATGTTTTTTACACATTACTCTCACCATTTTCTTTTGCAATTTAAATATTTGTTTACTTTCAACTGAATTCCCCCACAATTCAACTCCATAAATTATTCTTGAATGAAAATAGGCGAAATAAATCATTTTTAGGGTTTTTAAGTCGGTTATATTGGACAAAAAATGAATAGCGTAAAATGCTTTATGTAATTTTTTCAGAAGGAATGAAATATGAGACTTCCATTTCAAATTGTTGTCTAATTTTAAGCCTAAAAAATTTGTATTTTCTACTGTTTTTATTGATTGGAAATTATTTAAAGTGATTTGTTTTGTTCCATAGGTTTTATTCTGTCTTTTGCTTCATACTTTCATTCCTCTTTTGCTAACATCAGTCTCTTTTCAGCATTCTGCTAACATCAGTCTAGTATCCTTATTGAATAATTTCCCCTTTATCCAACCTTTAAATTTAATTTATTTCTTTTTCCAAAGATTATACAATTCTTTTATGTTCACCACTCATCTTTTTCAAATATAAAACGACTGAACTGACTTTAACACGGCACTGATACTAAAACGCACTACTCATTGGCCTAGCCCAGCTCCCGCCACCGCCAGCGTAGAGTAAGATGAGAGAAAGAAACAGAATAACACAAACAGAAAAGAAAACTTAAGATCTAAAACTAAAACTAAATTAAGGATCAGAAACTAAAAAACTAAGAATACTCGACAGCCAGTGAAAGTAAACTCACAACCAAACCGCAAATAGCCATTTTATACAATAGCTTCATTTCTCAGTATATTGATTAATTTAACAAAATACTTTGTAAAAAATCTCCTAATTTTTTAATTTGTCTTGGTTAACTCGGTGGCTTGGATAACTGGACGATGGATAGCCGGGTTTCTACTGTATAGTATTTGTTTAAGTCTCTATTTATTCCTCCCAAAGGAAGAAACTGACTTTTAGTTGGTAAATAAGACGGAAGTAAGTCCAGTGACTGATGACCAGTGTTGCTCTGTATTATTTGCCAGAGCCACGACCGAAGAGTTTTGCTTTGGGTTTCGGGGAAGACTCTCGCAGCAAGAAGGAGCGAGTGAGACGAGCGCTCAATTTGCCGCTCGGCCCGTCCAACGCTGACTCGCAGGGTAGTGACACTCACCACTGCTGCCGCATGACTGCATGTCGCACAGCTGCATGATGCTGTTTCCCCTCCCCTGATAACCTCATTCTGTTGCAGGATTGCTGAAGGTTTTCATGTAGATTGAATTCCAGTAATACTTTGGTATTTGACTTTTTAAATGTGAGACTTGTTTTGATTGAATTCGTTCTGGATGTTATCTTCTTATTTCTGTCTTCATTTTCTTTTTGTTCCCCTTCAAATTTCTTTGTGAGTCTTAGGATGTTTTATAATTTAACAAACCCTATTTTGGATGTGGTTTGAACATTTATAGAGTTGTTTTAGTTTAATTCGCTTTGATCAAAATACATCTTTTCATTTAAAGTAATTATAGTTCTTCTTTCCTGTCAGTGTGCAGTTTGAAATATTTTATTAACAAAAACAGTTTTAAATTGAATTGTATTGCATGAAGAATTAATGTTTTATATTGGTATTAATTTACTTATTTCTATAAGGGTTTCGTCTGTAATACCCTTTTTTTCCTCAACATACTTAACAGATTTTTAAGATTGAAGTGTCATTTCAAAGCTTATGATGTAGCGCGTGGGCGAATGATGATTAAAAATTTAATTTCGTTTTGGGCTTTGCCCCCCTGGCCGTTGATTTATTTCTAGAGGGCGCTTTAAAATGTTGACCAACTTTTATTACAAGATCTTTAATGTGGATTGTAATTTAAAAGCTTATTACCTTGAGATGAATTTTATAGCCAGATAGTAAACGAAAATAGATCTCTATCCACTTCATAAACAACATTCACGTACTGTAGGTGAATTTCTCTCATACAGAATCATAAATAAATTCAAATTCAATGTCAGGAATATACGATAGTTTGAAAGATTTTTATAGTATTCATTGTGACCCTGGATTGGATTTTTAATATTGGACTGCTAATTATTGCTAGAAAAGTATGAATGCCTCCTAACAACTATCTTTTTTCAAATTAAAACTGCCACTTAACAAATGTAAAAAAAATACTGTAGAAAAATGCAAATGTTCCTAAAATATTCTCGAGTAATATTCATTGGCCCTTTTTGGAGCAGGTTTTTCGCATTTTAGCGAATTTCCCTATAGGGAATACGCTATTACGGTAGTAGTCATGGTAAGACTTAAGCCCGGGACCATGATACTTTTTCGTTTTGAGGTCCCTAGAAGCCAAAAACACCGTTCGTTCAAATTGATATATATGTATATATATATCTATGTGTCCGTGAACACGATAACTTTTGAACGGAACCTCCGATTTTGATGAAATTTGGTACAGGGGTGTAAGCCAGGATCTACTAGGTTGAGTTCGCGAACCAGAATGATCGGACCATTGGAACGGGGTTTTATGGGGTTTCAAAAGGGTTAAAAATGGGTTTTTGGCATTTTTCGACCTTAATTTTTAAAATTCAACAATTTTAACTGAAACCATTTAAAAGAGCTTAAAAAAACAAACAATTTGGTATTTTGAATTTTTATCTTAGCATAACTGGTTACGGGGAAAATAAAAAAATGTGTTTTCCATGTTATTCTTATGGGAAATCAAGAAAAGCCTATATCTTGCTTATTTATTGACATAACTTAATCAAATTTGGTATGTACATTATCTAGATAAGGTTTAACTTATAATTGCTTACAAAACCCATATGGCGGCAAACCTACATACTCACCCCCATGGGGTTTATGGGGAAAATAAACAGAACACCATAACCTTATAAAATTTGGTATGTACAATCACTAGGTAGGATTTAACTTATATTTACCAACTAAACCCATATTATGGCGGCAAACCTACATATTCTCATCCCCATGGATTTTTTGGGGAAATAGAAAATATACCAAAATTCCATTGGAAATTCGCTGAGTACGCAGGTCTGCTGCGACGGGGTTATTTTTACAGACTTATGCTTTAGCTCGGCATCCAGTTGTGGAAGGTGACAGGTCTTGTATTGAGAATTTTTTTATGTAGACTATTTGCCAACACATATTTACTACCAACTATATTATACTGTTAGAGCTGAAAATATTTTATACTGTGGCGAGTGCAGGATCTTTATTTCAAATCGCCTATAAAAAATTTCCTTAGTCAACTAAGGTCATAATTATATGGCCAACTAAGCTGACAAAACTCATTTGTTGATGTGTCCAAAAAAACAAATTCTGCAGTTTGCATCTTGTAATGGCGCATGGACAAACATCTTCTATCTCATCTGTTGAAAATAAGAAAAAGCTAATTGTCAGATTTCATTAAATCCTAACTTTAAACCATCATCAAACTATAAAAATCACATAAATTTACCAAAACACTCTTCATCATGCTCCATTTATTAATTTTTTATCCAAGGTATAACTTTAAAAAGTAAAATTTTAAGGATCTCAAAATTTGTATTTGTTATTTAAAATAAATTCTTCCTTGCATGGTATTAGATGATTACAGAGTTTAAATAATATTTTTAACAAGTTCAAAAAATCAAAATTAGTTTTTTTTGTAATATCAAATATAAGTTTTGTGTCATAGTACTAAAAAAGTGTATTTTATTAAGACTTTACTTAGACTACAAACACTCTTTACTTTAAAAGTGTATTTTTATATCAAAGCAAAATAAAAAATATAAAAAATTTACCAATACACATGTACCTCTTGTAAAATTTTTTTATGAAAATTAATAATATCTAATTATTTTTTTCAGATATGGTCCCAATGATGGAGCTTAGGTCGAAGAAACCAAATATGTCGATACCTCTGACTCCCCTGATGGCTAAACTGAGCCTCTTGGCCATGGAACAGAGAGTAGGCGAGGTTACCACACCTGCAGATAAGGCTGTTAACCTGACCACACCATTGGTGCCAACCCTGCCACTCAAAAAGACCCGCGCCGAAAAAGAGAGGGAGAAAAGGGATGTCGGTCCTCTGGACGAAAACGTTTTGTATGTCTGTGGTTACCAGGACATGACTCTCTTACTTCTACTAGACCCTAAAACTGGCCAAGATCCTGATCAAATACATTCTTTGGTAAGTTACCAATGAGATCTGGGTGAAAACTTATGAATGAAGCGAAGAAAGAGTCTAATGCTTTCTGAAACTTAGTTGCTGATTCCTAGGTAAGGATTATTATTTAATAGCCCAATGACGTCTTTTGAGCTATATAATATTGCTCAGCATCTACAGCGGTCCAAATGTTTCAAAATTCCCAGGGGCATCACCACATATTCGTCATGAGGTTAAAATATGGTTGCAAATACAACGTTCTTGTCACATACACAAACATAATTTTAATTCATATTTAACATAATATAAGCCTAAAAGTCATATATTATGCCCTAATACATTCACATATTGCCTATGGAATAAGTATTTATGGTGCTACAAACAAAAAAAATATGGATAAAATCTTGATCCAACAAAAAAAGGCTTTAAGAATTATTTTTAAATTAAAACCCACTGAATCAGTAAAATTTCTCTTTTCCAACTTGAATATTTTAACGGTCTACAGTTTATATATTTTTGAAACAATTAAGTTTGTGTTTATCAATAATCAAATTTTAGAAGATAAGAAACATCAATACAATACAAGAAATCATCGCTTTGTTGAAAAACATAAGTTAGCTCTATATGAAAAGGGCACTGGGTACACAGGAAGAAAGTTTTTTGACTGTTTGCCTGAAAAATTAAATTAGAACCAAGTAGAACCAAATTTCTGAGATTAACCAAGACCTATTTGTCTGATTCGGCTTTCTACTCCATTGATGAGTTCAAAGAGAATAAGCTAAATTATGAGGGCAAAGGAAATGTGATAAAATTAAATTAAATTAAACTGTATTGTACATTTGAATTAGCATTTAAGGGCATGTATTATATGTGTAATATGTTAAGACTGTGACTCTATTCTGTGTATTTATAATGCAACTACGAATAAAGATTATTTTGATTGATTGATTGATTGAACATACTAGGCAAGCATAAATGCCCCCGTCGCAGCAGACCTGGGCACTCAGCAAATTTCCAATCGAATTTGGTGTTTTTTATTTTCTCGATATACATGATGGGATTGAGGATGAAGGATAGCTGCCATGGGGGTGTTGTAAGCAAATGGACGAAAGTTCCTTCCCAGTGCAGGTACATGCTAAATTGCATCAACTTCTGGTATTTTTTATTTCCCCACTAAAACCCCAAGAGGGTGAGTATGTAGGTTTGCTGCCAGGTGGGTGTTGTAAACAAATTTAAGTTACACTCTACCTAGTGAATGTACATACCAAATTTTATCAAGTTATGTCAATAAATAAGTGAGATAGAGGGATTTGTTGATTCCCCTTAAGAATAATATAGAAAACATATTTTTGGATTTTCTCCGTAATCTGTTAAGCCAGGTTAAAAATTCAAAATACAAAATTGTTTGTTTTTTCTAGCTCTTTTGAATGGTTTTAGTTAAAATCATTGACTTTAAGGTCCAAAAATGCCAAAAACCCATTTTTGACCCTTTTGGAAACCCATAAAACCCTGTTCCCTTTGTCTAATCAAGCTGGTTTTCTAAATTAACCTGGAGAATTTGATCTTACACCTCTGTAACAGATTTCATAAAAATCAGAGGTTCCACTCTAGAGTTATCGTGTTAACGGATACACACACAAATATATATATATTTTATATACACACGTATTCCCTATAGGGAAATTCGCCAAAAGATGTTTTATCACTTTACTAACGTATACTTCTGGGCCTCTGACCTTGTTTTTTCAGTAAGCACTTTAAGATTTGCAAAGATGTTTTAACCTCATGCCTGTGCTTGCTGATGATGCTCTTGAAACATAGTCCACAACTTTGGAACATTTGAATTGGTGTAGACGTTCAGTTCATTACCAGATAGAGAAAGTACCTTAACAAGTTATGTTTTTTATCTAACTAGGGACTAGGGATCGCCCACTGATCAAAATTTGATAAAAAATTAAGTTTATCTGGCCCAATTAGTTCAGAATTATTTATAAGAGTACAACAGTTTGTTGTCTAGTGATTCAACTAATCACCCTTATTCGATAAGATACATTGAAACTTTGAAAGCATGAAGGGCATAGCCTGGGCCTACGGAAACTAACAGGCCTCCTCCCAACACTAAAGTCATGTGACTAAATGCGGCACATTGTGAAAACATGACATCCCTATTTTTTTTCCATTTTAGGGATTAGATCGTCCCTAAAGGTCAAGACTTACATTCCACAAGACTTATTTTTCTAATTTAAAGATAATATGGAACAAAACTATACCATTATTGTAAAATTCAAAAATATTTTAACACCCATTATTAGGAGGTAAAGTGAAAACTTTATTCAATTTATAGTTTTGTTTATACTTTTCATAAGCTGTTTACATACAATAATATTTCATTGCTAATGATGAACTTTTAGAATCTAAAATGTACAATTTAACTTGTTTTTATCAATTATTAAATTTTAAAATAAATAAAATTTGTTTTTATTGGCAAACTACTAATTTATGAATTTCATTTCATGTCTTATTCCCATAAATATCTTCAAAACATCGAAAGAAAACTGTTAAAAAAAAGACAAAACAACCTAGAGTCGTAGAAATTCAAGTTTTGGTTTTGCTTGAAGAGTGAGTTTTAAGATTTGTAAAGAATAACGTTATAAGAATCATTCAATTCTTAATTTAATTAGGATTAGAATGACATGCAATACTTTTATAACTTGATTGACTAATATTTAAAACTGCACGTAAAATCTGGCATTAAGTCAGGCTATAGTAATGCTTTTAAAGGGAGTAGGCATCTGAAATATGGCCGCTGCTGGTCATGTAATCAAAAATGTATGCAGGCGTGTTAGTTTTTATAGGCTTTCTGTGAGTAGATATGAAACAGGCTTTCTGGGCCACCTCGTACTTCCGATTTCTGACCCTCCGAGAACTTCATTTTTGACTGGTTTTGGGCCAGTTTGTTATCTGATTGTAGGCTAATTACAACCATTTACAACATTTTACAACATTTTCTCAGGTCTTGCCAAGGGTGTTTTTAGGAAGTACGAGGGAAGTACGAGGGAAGTACGAGGAAGTACGAGGGAAGTACGAGGCGCCCTCTTAACCTACCCTTGTAAACCTCATATTTGACTGGTTCTGGGCCAGTTTGCATCTGATTTGGGGTTAATTTCAGCCATTTTTCAGGTTTTTCAAATGGTGTATTTAATCCAGAAAAAAATTAATCCAGAAATTTAATCCAAGGAAGTACGAGGCGTCCTCTTCACCAAACCCTCGTAAACCTCATATTTGACTGGTTCTGGGCCAGTTTGCATCTGATTTGGGGTTAATTTCAGCCATTTTTCAGGTTTTTCAAATGGTAAATTTAATCCAGAAAAAAAATTAATCCAGAAATTTAATCCAAGGAAGTACGAGGCGCTCTCTTAACCTATCCTTGTAAACCTCATTTTTGAATGGTTTTAGGCCAGTTTGCTGTCCCGGGGAGATGAACAAACGCTGATTCCTGTCCCGAGAGCAGGTGTTGTAGTAGATGACTTGGGGCTTTTGTAGATTATTGTAAGTTAGTTCTGCGTCATCTGAAGGAAAAGCGGTCTGATTGGTGGAAACGGGGCATGTGACAAGGAAGAGCGTTTTGATTGGTAGGAAGAGGTCATGTGACAAGGAAGAGCGCTCTGATTTGTCATTACCGTTACTTAAAATCTGAGGTTGAAAAAAAAATCTCGAGACATTTTTGATTTCCAACATCATTTTTTATAATTTAATCAGTTTACACCGGTGCTTCCGAATCCGTCTTTCCGTTCAGTCTGTTCGACTTTGTCCAACCTGATACACGGCGGCTTTTTGTACATCTCGCAGATGATCTGCGCAATCCTATCTCCACGATGCACATGAAAATCGGTATCGGAATTATTTATCAAGATAACACCGACATTCCCAGTATAGTCCCGGTCTATGACCCCGGCGTTTACACTTATACAATGTTTTAAAGCCAAGCCAGATCTTGGCGCTATCCTCCCGTAGCACCCATCTGGGAATTTGAAAGTCAAGTCAGTTTTTATCAACTGTTGACCACGTTTTGGTACAACATAATCATACGCGCTTCTGAGATCCAATCCGGCTGCATCCGGAGACCCGTTGTACGGTTCAAATGCGTTTTCAGTCAAGCAATAATAACCGTAGCTTTCAGCCATTATTGATTCCTAATGCATGTATTACGGATTTCCACAACAAATAAATTAAACGGGGCATTTTCAAAAATATATTTAAATTATGTTTTTTAAAAAATGTTTTTATTCGTCAACCTTAAACTCCATACTGTGCTTGAATTTATTATCTGAAAGTGTTATTTTACCGTTGTACAGCACATAGAGTTTCCCCTTAAAATTCAACAGTTGTTTGATATAGTTATTCGTCAACCTGTCATTCCAGCTTTCGGGAAGATAGAATTTCACATCATCGCATGTGACTAATATTCTCATACCGTATGATGAAGAGATTTTATCCATATTTTCCACAAAATATTTTTTACCGACTTCCAGGTCACCCACCCTGATGTAAGACTTTCCATTGATTTCCTTCAGTAAATCATTAAAGTTAGGACCGTTAATTTTTACCTATACAAGGAATAACGTTTTGCGGCGTCAAATAAAAAATAGAAACAACCGATTTTCAATAAATTAAAAAATACTACACCCGAATCAACTCCAAATAAATATGCACATTCGAATCGAACATCTGCAATAAATTGTTATTTTGGTCTGTAATGTAAATGTTGATTTGTTGGATTTTATTCAATCCTTTTTTCAACGACACGTAAAGCGGCGGCCGTGGTATCACAGCAATTTTATTACCAAATTCACCATATGGAAAGAAACTATACAACACCGAAGACTCTTTGTGTTTGTGCCAATGTTCGTCATGATTGACAAAACAATTTTCCACGATATCACAGTGGACTTCAATCATGTCCCATGGTCTTATGTTGTGCGGTTTTTTCGCATTGTACGTGTCCAAGTATTCGGGGGCATCAATTTCATCGAAACCCAGCAAACGCCGCAGTGGATTTTCCATGTGAAATTTTATAGGTGAAGTGATTTTCACCCGGTATCCCGTAGTTTTAAGTATTGAAACGACCGTGACTTTATTCTTTTTATCATCCGTTTTACCGCGCAACAGCGGATCCACGCCTTTTTGTATGTGTTTCTGTATGGCATCAAATGTCCAAAAACCTTTACCGAAACCGATTTTCGTTCCACCGTCAAACAAAACACTACAACCCTCAAATAAATTATAAAAGTTGTATTCGCAGAAAAGTCCGGTGAGTGCCAACTTGTACTCAGCATCCAAGTGAATGGGATGTTCCAAGTTCAAGGTCAGTTGTGAAGTCGTACCTGATAGTCTAAAAGTCGTCATTTCTATGTTAGGAAAAATGTTTTCCATCATAATGGTTTTATATAAAAAAAAATAAACAGCAACTAGTTTTTATTCATCCCGCAAATATTAAATACAAAATATTCAAACCGGTCGATCCACGCGAATTCGGGTTTTTATTTTAAATATCTCTGAGCCACTCAACTAGGATTCATCAAAATACATTTTGTGTTCGTCCAAAAATCTGCTAGTTACATTTTGATACAACAACACGTAATTCCAATCAATTTTACCTACGAAATCGTGAATAAACTTTTCAGACAGCGTTTGATATTTACACAGGATATCCCAACATTCATCGAAATGAGGGACCATCTCTCTTAGGAATTCTTCCGAAAATTTAATACGTCTCAACAACTTGGCCCAATTCACTCTGTGCGGGTACATCCGCAACATCTCGATTGGAAAATCATAATGGGAAGAGAGCAGATCCCAGTTTAAATACCGATCGAACCTCATGATGAATTTGTCAGTCAAAACCCCTTTGGGTTCTCTGGGCTCCATGGAAAGCAGGTTCGATGCTTCTGAGTGGTTAGTTTGACTCGATGATCTAAATGTTGACATTTCTATATTAGGAAAACAGATTTTCGGGTGGTAATAAATTATTAAAAAAATAAAAATTTTATAAACAATTTATTGACGGGGGCATCGTAAAAAAGTCACTTAATCGAACCACCCGAGCCAGGCGTATTTATTTTTATTTAAAATGTCTTTGACTTCATCATACGTTTTTCCATTTGAAAACTGCCTTAAAACTTCTAAACAAAGATGCCCGCAGATTGGCGGATCGGTCCGAACCATAGCGAATGTCAAAACTTCTCATGTATTTATCCAACTCCAAAGGTGGTGGTGCATTTCCATAAGAATCGAAATAAATTACATTTTTACCATTTTTATAATAACACGTCCAATGTGTTCCGGGTGTGTCCAGATCACCGAGATTGATTATACCGCACTCGTTTTTCCAAGGTACATCAGGTAAAAGCTCTCGTCTGAAAACACCGCGAAAATTCTTCAATTTCAATTTATTGGCCCACACTTCCAGATCGCTCAACGTCAACGGTATTAATTTTTTTTTACCCGTACATCGTTCAAAGCCGCATTGAGTCGGTTGTTTATCATTTGTCTTAATCCGGCACCTGACGGATCTTTTTCTATAATTGTATCCAACTCGTCGTCGATCATCTTTTTCAGCCACGGAACGAATTTATCTTTTATAGCTGGTGCGACTTTGTCTTTAATCAGGGGTGAAGCGAATTTCTTGAAATAGGGGATACTCGTTTCCGCCAACTCCAGAATCTCTTTCAGTAGACCCCCTTCAATGTTGTTCTTCAACTGCGAATGGCTCAATATCAATCTCAAGCCTTTATTGTGTTTTATGGCTCTCAACACTTGTTTATGTTGTTCGTCCGTCAACATCACCTCGACATTCCCGTTCGTCAACTGATCTCTGTTCAAAGTTAAAATAGCGAGTTTCTGTTTTTTATAAGCGATACGCAACTTATTCTTTTGACCCTTGGTCAACTGGATTTTATGTCTGTGCTGCATCTCGTTTCTTATCCTATACATATAACACACAATCTAAGCAAATGAACAATTTATTTAAACGACTTTGCATTTGCAAATATTTTATTTGACTTCAAAAGTAGCTGCGCATTATTAGACATGGAATTGCATTGCAGAAAGTGTAAAACAAACACACCATCCACGGATGTCAAAACTGTCAAAACGAGAAATAAAAGGTGGCTCGCGACATCAAATTGTGCGATATGCGGCAGTAAGAGAAATTCGTTTATCAAAGACCCACCGGAAGTTTTGGAAGCTAAAGAGCTGCACAGACCAGTCGTGAAAAAGTTTATAAAACGCCGAATCGTCACCAAAGGTATCGATGATTTGTGGGCGGCCGATCTGTTGATTTTGAAAGAATATGCTAGGGAAAACAAGTGGTATAGATATATTTTAAATGTGATCGACACGTTCAGTAAGTTCGTTTGGTCAGAACCTTTGAAGAAAAAAGATGGTCCGGATGTGTCATCAGCTTTTGAAAAAATAATTGCCCGGGCCAAAAATGACGGTCATTCACCGCCTAAACTCTTACACACCGATAAAGGGACAGAGTTTAAAAATACGCATTTTAACAAGTTGTTGAAAAAACACAACATTAAATTGTACCACACCGAGAGCGAGGAGAAATCCGCCATAATCGAAAGATATCATAGAACGTTGAATGAGAAGTTGAAAGTAAAATTCCAAGTTAGAAATTCCCACAAGTGGCACGACATATTGCAAGAATTGACCGACGAATACAACAAACACGATTTCCACCATACTATAAAAATGAGGCCCGCGGATGTGAATAAAGGCAACGAGCAGGCATTATTGAAAATGTACAACGAATTGGAAAATAGAATACCCCGCAAAAAGGCGAAATTCGATGTGGGAGACAGAGTCCGCATTACAGCGAAAAAAGATGTTTTTACGAATAAATACAAACAGAACTGGACGTCCGAGATTTTTGTAATCAAGCAAGTTTTAAACACGAGACCCACGACTTATAAGATTGCGGATGAAACTGGTGAAGATATAATTGGAGGGTTCTACGAGAAAGAATTACAACGTACAATGTTTTGATATTATTCAGATAGTCCGGCATGGGGACTATTGAATTTTAGATAGTCCTGCGTGGGGACTATTGAATTTCAGATAGTCCCGCGCGGGGACTATTGTATTTAGATAGTCCGGCATGGGGACTATTGTATTTCGGATAGTCCTACGTGGGGACTATTGTATTTAGATAGTCCGGCATGGGAACTATTGTATTTCGGATAGTCCGGCATGAGGACTATTGAATTTCAGATAGTCCCGCGCGGGGACTATTGTATTTATATAGTCCGGCATGGGGACTATTGTATTTCGGATAGTCCTACGTGGGGACTATTGTATTTAGATAGTCCGGCATGGGAACTATTGTATTTCGGATAGTCCGGCATGAGGACTATTGAATTTAAATAGTCCGGAGTGGGGACTATTGAATTGCATTTTATGCGTCCGAAATGATCACGACCGAAAAACGAATTGCATATCGGTTTATGGTGATTTTGATTTTATCAGAGCTGTAAAAATGCAATGAAAGACATGTGTGTTTTGTGAATAATTCCAATGTCGTTAATTAAAAAAAAAAGAATTA
Source organism: Neoaliturus tenellus (assembly GCA_030545055.2). Classification (NCBI taxonomy): domain Eukaryota; kingdom Metazoa; phylum Arthropoda; class Insecta; order Hemiptera; family Cicadellidae; genus Neoaliturus; species Neoaliturus tenellus. The sequence goes on along the minus strand of CM061534.1, from coordinate 78,135,047 downwards.
AATTTTGAAATCATTTCTCCGCTTTCATTTTTTACTGAATGTCAAGAGGTCATTTCACCCACATAGTGATGGATATAGTTTCATATTACAAAGAGGCATTCGAAGACAACCTGTTGCCCAGCCCGTTGCGATGTCTCATAGTGGGTTCTTCAGGCAGCGGCAAAACCAATTTACTGCTCAATTTCATTTACAATAAAAACTGTATTATATTTAAAAACCTTTACGTATTCAGTAAGTCCATAGAACAGCCGGCTTATGTTGAGCTGAGAAAAACCTATGCGGACGCAGAGAAAAAGTATAATAAGAGAATCGCGTATTTCTTCAACAATTGCGATGAACTGCCGGCAGTGGACGAGTGCAAGAATAACTCACTTGTGATATTCGACGATTGTCTGATGGAAGAGCAAAAAGGCATTAAAGACTATTTCATCAGAGGCAGGCATAAAAAGATTTCGTGCGTCTACTTGAGCCAGAGTTACGGCAAAGTGGACATGCAAGTCATACGGAATAATATAAATTTCCTTTGTGTCTTCAAACAGAATAAACATTATACCAAACGGATTTACGACGATTTCGTGGGATCGGACATGACTTTCGGTGAATTTGAAAATATATGCAACAAGTGTTGGAATGAACCTTATGGGTTTCTCTCCGTAAATATGATGAAAAAAGCGCGGTGTGGAAAATACATGTGCAATATGAAAAATGTTTTTAATAAATAACGTCCGCAAACGTTTTTCGAAAATCGATTTCTAAACGCTGTTTTAATAAATAACGTCCGCAAACGTTTTTCGAAAATCGATTTCTATACGCTGTTTTTAATAAATAACGTCCGCGAATGTTTTTCGAAAATCGATTTCTAAACGCTGTTTTTAATAAATAACGCCCTCGAGCGTTTTTCAAAATCGATGTCTAGACGCTGTTTTTAATAAATAACGTCCGCGAACGTTTTTCAAAATCGATGTGTAAACGTTATTTTTTTAATCAAAACGTTGCTGGACGTTTTTTTATTCGATTCAAAATTTTTGTGAAAATATTCGTCACTTTTGTATTTTGATTATCAAACATAAAATTTGCTACTAAAAACCCGACCACCTATATTAGTACGATGAAGAGGAAAAGCGATAAAGAGATTGTCAAGACATTAGTTAAAAAACACAAGTTGGCCGACAAAATGTGGCCCGACGAGATGACTGCGGAGGAGGGTAAAAAAATTGAAAAACTACAAGATAAATGGGCCTTGGAAAATGAGGAAATCCGAAAAGAACAAGTGAAAGAGCGAGCGGAATTGTTTCGTAAACATCCGCCGATACGTGAGCAATACGCACCAAAAATTCCTTTCATACCGATATCTGCACATAAGCCTTTAACTGTGCAGGAGGCTAAAAAATTGGATAAATTGCAAAACCAATTGGTCAGTGAATCCCAAGCAGTAAAAATTCGTGAAGTTGAAGAAAAACGTGAGATTGAAAAGCGACAGGAACCGGTCGTCAAAGCGATCAAGGAGCAAGGTTCCGATAAAAAGACCCCACCGCAACGTCTGTCCGTGTCTAAAACTATACAACGAAAAAAAGACATTTTTAGACCCCGCGCTTTCAGTACACCGGGTCGAGAATTGATGGCGGCCCGGAAGGTGCCTTTACCTCGTGAAGATGAAGATGTGCTCGAACCTCCACCCGGAGAATCACCTCCACCCGGAGAATCACCACACATCGATCCTTTACCGTCGGAAATAGAATCGCCAGACGAAGGCAGGATAAACCGTTCGATCCGCGAATTCACTGAAAGACAAGATATTGGTGATATCGCCAAACAACATCTCGCTACCAGCAATGATAGATCTTTCGGTATTCGCTACGATTTCAACTTGAACAAACTGGCCATCGGATCGAAGACTATTACGATTGAAAATGATGATATCATATTAGACAGCACCGGAGATAAATATACCGGCACACCGGGATTGTGGAGTCTGTTGACGAAAGCGGAAATCAGTGGCTCGTCTCCGGGCGAGGTTACGACGCGAGAAAGACTCATAAGTGCGGGTGCTTTCACAGCCCAGGACTTTAATAATTACAAGGATATACTGATAAAATCCGATGCGATTTTTCAGAACAACGATCCAAAGTTGAAACGCCCCAGGTCCAGTCAGTCTTGGAAATGGGTGAATTTGATCGGTGAGATCTGGAAAGAATTTAAACAGTCATCGGGCAGCGGATTGTTGATAGATTCACACGCCCCCGTCGAGTACAAATACATCGATGATGATGATAAACTGATTGAAAGATTAAAATTTATACGCGCCGAAGAGGAGGCCGGCAATAACGCTTTTCACAATGAAAAAATCGCCATCGTAAAGTTCATACACGATAAGATGGAAAAACTGGTTTCTCAGCCGCGAGGTCTCGACTACGTAGAGCGATGTTTGGATGTAATAAAAAATGTTGAAGATAAAAGGGTTTTTCGAAATCTCAGGTTGAGACGTTTGAACATGTATAAAAACGTAAAACTGTTCAAGTAGTCGATTTTATTAAGTGATCAGGAATTCGGTGTTTTTTATTTTTTATTGCTTTCCACAACAGTTTTCTTATTTTTCATTGGAATTCGGAAAACCTAAAACCTATATTAGGAATGGAGAAATATTACGAAGAGGCATCGGATAAGATAGCGAGATGCGAATACGTCACGGTCCTACCGGTATCGGACTTGCACCCAATAATTTCACCACATTCAAACTGGACCACGGGGATTCGTTTTACAACAACAGGATATTGTTTCACATCCAAGGGGAGGTTGTCAAGAAATCCAATGGTGCTAGTTACACCAGCACGGACCCCATCAAACTTGTGGACAATTTTGCGGCTTATTTGTTCAAGAGTATTGAATTGAAAAAACACAACCAAGTCATCGATTCCGTGGATAAAGTCGGTATCACGAGCACCATCAAAGGGTTGACCACGTACAGCAGATCGGAGGAAAACACGTACTACAGCAGCGGATTCAAATCGGTTTACGACAAGGGCGGCGGCAAGTTCGAAGCACTGGGAACGCTGGCCCACCTGGGTCTGGGCTTCTTTGACAGTCTAAAATATCCCATGTACAAGGGTGGATTTGAAATAACGTTCACCCGCGCGGAAGACGATGATGCCATCTACCGCTGGACTGAAGGTGCCGGCGCCAATGCTGTTGACGCAGCGGAGGGAAAAATAAAAATTAGCAGCTTCGTGTTGAAAGTCCCCCTCGTGGATTACGACCCCTCCAAGAAGGCCGTGCTCATCGATGGGCTTAAGAAATTGAGCGAAAAAGGCGAATTGGTATATGAATATTTCCGCTGGGATTGTATTGAAAAGTTCGGTGTGATAGGCTCCAATTACACATTTGACATAACGAATCTCTACCGGAATATACTCAATCCGGTCTTTGTGATAATCGGTTTACAGACGAGTCGTAAGAACGATCAGACCAAAGACCCCGGCCAGTTCGACAGTGTAAATATAAAGAATTTCCACGTGAAAATAAACGGTCAACGGTACCCGCAGGAGCAGCAAAATTTGAATATCACGGATAAAAAGTACAGACTGCTATACGACAGCTACTGTTCGATGAGACAAGTCATGTTCAAAAACGATGATGTATATCTCAATATAAACGATTTCATCAACAAATACCCGGTGATGGTGATAGACACACATCTCCATCCGTTTTCGACCGAGAGAAAAAGAAACGATATCCAAATCGAATTGGATTTTACAAACGCCGTTTCCGGTCCGGTAGCTGATAAAGGCACTACGGCCTACGTCATCGTGGTATCACAGACCATGTTCACTTATGACGTTAAAAAGGAATATGTACAGATGATGATTTAAATGTGTAGGAAAATAGGTGGATAGTATCATAAAAAGTCCCAACAAAAATAAGCAATAATATCAGTAAATTGGAAATTGGAAATAACAAAAGATATTGATTTAAAGAAATATTTTTATTCACAAATAAAAACAACTTGCTCTCTATTCCAGTGAAATGTTGCTGTTCAAAAGCAATTCGGCTTCGACATCCTTGGGTATCTTGTAGTGTCCCCACGGCAGACTGGTGATTCCGTCTTCCAAGATGTATCGCTTGTCATCAGTCGTGGATAGTACTTTTTTATACATTTCAACGCTGTACAACTCATGCCCGTGACTTCTTATGATGTTCATCGATTTGTATAGTTCTTTCTGCTCGAACAAACATTTCTTGTAATCCTCGAAGGTGACTTCATTTTTTACAACAGATTTTTTCACTCCTTTAGATTTTTTTAGCTCGTCACCCTCCAAAGTATAGTTGGCATACATCTTGGATCGCAGTCCTACGAATTCCTTACCGATTACACCACCGAATTCGTCTTTCATCGTTCCCAATTTTTTTTTATTCACCCGGGGCATATTGAATTGGTTATACTTCTTGTAGTTGGAGGTGTCGTACCTGTCGAGTGTCAGTTTCATATCTTCATAAAAATTCGGTGTCTCTATCAGATACTCCAGACTGTCGGTATCTGTGTACTGCAATTTAGCTTTATCACCGTATTTAGCCTTTATAAAATTGTAATGGAAATCGTATACGAGTGTCTTGGATATGTCCAATATGCTCATCCCCACGTAAATCGCCTTGTTGAATAGTAAACTCATTTTCCTCATGTGCACCGCCGAAAGGTTTTCTGAAAATATCGTTCTGTGTTTGAACTGCGGCTTCGCGATCCATTTGTCGATCTGCTTGTCCTGAGTCGCCAGACGTATGTCTACTCTGTTCCTTATGTTCTCGACAGTTTTTCCATAAATCGAGTTGTTCATCAGTTTGAAAAACTGTTTAGCCGATTTATTCGTTTGCTCCATCCACATGCCCATGTTCTTATCAATGTAGGGTTCCAACCACTTACTCTGACTGAAGCGCAACACTCTGTGTATCTTGGTAAGTTTCATTCCAAGTGTTAAATACATTTTTAAATTTCTATAATGAATGACATATTTCTCTTTGTCATACAGAGTGGTAAGGAGTTTAACCTCCTTGGAACCGGGTGGGCAACGTTTTTCCGGAGCGAGAGGAAACTCGGAATGCAAATCGTGCAGTTCTTGGGGATACTCCAAGTCGACTTCCAGAATATATCCTTTGTCAGAATCATCTTCGATCTTCATAACATCTATATCCGTATCAACCCATTAATCACCATACGGCATTGGTTGAGACATCGCCCATCCGTATAGGTTCACGGCATCTAAATACATCAGATAAGTAGTCGGTTCGTCTTTGTTATAAAGAGGCATGTACGGGTTGTTCGCCTTCGCATAGCGATTGCAGCATTGTGATATGCCCCCACGGATGCCTTTGGTGATCATCAAAATCATTTCATAATCGGACAACAGCTGAAGTTCTATTCCCGTCTGCTTCAACATGGCACTCCATGAAAGCCCCGGGGTTGTGAAATACCATGCGGGGTCGAGTGAGTAAGTTTCTATGCAAATGTTCCTGAAACTTTCCATTACATCGGCTAACAATAACACGTCAGCTTTATTATAAAGTAAGGTGTACTCTTTCATATTCTTTATCTCGAATCCCTCCCAAACCTGTTTTGCACGTGAATAGTCCGAATCGCTGATCCCGCATTTGTTCAATTTATTGTAAAATTTTTCTTGGCTTGGTAAACTGGTTTCCAAATATTTATCATCGCTGTCCATATAATCGTATGGATAAACACCTTTTTGCCTAAGCATAAGCGCCTGTGTACCCCAACCCCCATATTTACTTATGTGTACAAATCGGTCCAAGTTTTTTACCAGCGTATCGAGTGAGTCAATGGTAAATTTGAATGAATCTACGAATCTTGCTTTTATATTGATATTGAAATCAACTGTGTAGGATATGTATCTTTCCTCGTTATTCGGGATGACATCTATCTTGGTTTTATCATCTAAACGCAGCATTTTTACAAACAGATGAGTGTCGTATCCGGTCAGGTTGTGTATGAATATGGGGACGAATTTCGGAATCTGATAGTTCAAGTTACACGAGTTGTGTGCTAATCCACGAAATTCACCCGTCAAATGATCGTGATCCAAGACAACATCAGTTACCAAATCTTTACCGCATATATGACATATCTTTGTTTTTTCTGCCTGCTCTCTCTGTTCGTCAGTCAGCGGGTTCATGGGTTTTTTGTTTGCAAGACAAAATTTTTCAATAGCTTCCAATTCAGATTTCAACACTTTTGCAAATTGTTGAGCAGCATCCACACCGAAATATGTTATCGGTTCTTTATAATCACCGTTAGTATACACCGTGTATAATACGAAGCTTCTAGCCGCATGGTGTTGATATTTATTGGTGTACGATGTGCCGTTTTCCGGTGGTTGACAAGTGTCGATCGGTTCCAGTATGCACTCGAAATCTGCATACATGACAAACGGAATCTTCATCTGACATCTATGATGGGTAAACTTGACGACATCACCTTTTTTTGGCATTCTGATTTTCACCGCTTTGTGTTCCTTACAGAGTTCTTTGTGACTTTGAAGCAGATCTTTTCTTCCGAAATGTTGTAAACAACGCCTGCATATATGTGCCTCACAATGATACCTACTGATTTGATTTCCCACCAACCTACTCAAGTTTTTTATATAACAATAGTGAGATTTATTTGCCGTTTTCATATACAAGAGGTCAACGTGTTGATCTTTTTCATCATCAGTCACAATCAAAGGATATACGTTGAGTTTATTTTCTCCTGCACAAGTATAACCATAAACATTGATGGATATCCCACTGCGTCTTTCGAATTTTTTCACATCATCCAAACTCACAGGAAATTTAATGTCTTTCAACGCTTTGTCAAAGTCGTGTTCGTATTCAAGGTATTTGCTGACTCTGTAAGAATGATTAAAAACAGGATGCAAAGCTGCCAGTACAGACCATAGAAAACATTTCTGGTCATTGTTTTTAACATTTATGACAGCTTTTTTATTTTTAATGACGTCTGGCAGTTTAATATAACTTGACCCTCTGAATGGTACATATTTGTTTATTGCCAGTTCTAAAAACAAGACTTCGTGTAACGTCCAACCTGACCCCCGTGCCTCGAACTCTTCCATTCGAGTTAATAACTTTGCTATCGCATCTTTAAACACTTGACGTAAGTCGGTCGTCTTATATATGATTGTATTCTCAGTTTTGAAATACATGGTGTCTATTTCCAGCTGCTTATCCACACCAGGAACATTCCGTCTGTAGTTGGCAGCAAACGAAAAATTTACTTTCACATTGTACTGTTCCAAATGTTCTTCAATCTTAGCAACAATCAAATCTCGATATCTATTTAAAAATATCTCTGGGTTTTTTATACCACGGCAGTTTTTAAATTGGTATGTTAAAAGTCTATTACTAAAAGCTTTTTCCTTTATACAGTGTTCATCTTCACTGACGGGCGGAAGGTCAACGGGGGGTTTAAAGAGATTTTTAATCACATTCAGAGCAGAAGAACAAACCATGCTGACACTATTAAACACTTTCTGAATGATTGAAGAAACATTTTCATTTTCAATCCGTGGCTTTTTAATTTCAGGCTGTTCATCGAAATCATCTCTGTTCGGTGATGGTCGTTTATGTGTACCGCTCGTACTAGGTTGTTCGTCATTTCGTGCTGAAGGAGAAGCGGATGATGGTGGTTGCTTGCAGATTAGTCGTTTATGTGTGCCGCTCGTACTAGGTTGTTCATCATTTTGTGTTGGACGAGAATCGGATGTGGTTGGTTGCTTGCAGACTGGTTGTTTATGCTTACTGCTCATACCGGGTTGTCCGTCATTTTGTCCCGGTCGGGAATCGGATGATGTTGGTTGCTTGCATTTCGTTTTATGTCTGTTAAAATTGATGTTTAAAATGGTTTTCATACATTTTTCACACGTTACTTTTTTATAGCGCGAATTGTCTTTATTAGGATTTTTCGCACATATCTTTAAATGATGGGAGATGTTCGATTTCGCAATAAGCTTCGCACAAAATTTACAGTTGACTTTGACTGTTTCCATCTTCTGCTGCACTCTATAACAGGAAAATAATAAAGCAGATTAGAATAAATTTAAAAAAGACAATATTTTTATCACAATAACAAATTTGCTTGACAAAGGTAATTTCAAACAAATAACATGCTCGCTGGTTAAGAAAAGCAATTTTAATTTAAATAAACCAAAAGTCGCCCTACAACACTTTATCATATAAACACGACATTTTTTGCAATTGATTGTAACAATTGAAATCAGGTTTACAAGGGTCGGTTAAGAGGGCGCCTCGTACTTCCCTCGTACTTCTCTCGTACTTCTCTCGTACTTCTCTCGTACTTCCCTCGTACTTCCCTCGTACTTCCCTCGTACTTCCCTCGTACTTCCCTCGTACTTCTCTCGTACTTCCCTCGTACTTCCCTCGTACTTCTCTCGTACTTCCCTTGATAAGATGACTCCTTATCAGATTCTTATTGTAAATATTAAATATTATAGTCCTCATTGAGGAAAAGCTGGAATGACAGGTTGACGAATAACTATATCAAACTGTTGAATTTTAAGGGGAAACTCTAAGTGTTGTACAACGGTAAAATAACACTTTCAGATAATAAATTCAAACACAATATTGAGTTTAAAGTTGACGAATAAAAATAGTTTTTAAAAACATAATTTAAATACATTTTTGAAAATGCCCCATTTAACTTATTTGTTGTGAAAACCCATAATGCATGCATTAGGAATCAATAATGGCTGAAAGCTACGGTTATTATTTGTTGAGTGAAAAGGGATTTGAACCGTACAACGGGTCACCGGATGCAGCTGGTCTTGATCTGAGAAGCGCATATGATTATGTTGTACCAAAGCGGGGACAACAATTGGTAAAAACGGATATAACGTTTAAATTTCCCGAAGGCTGTTATGGAAGGATCGCGCCGAGATCTGGTCTAGCCCTAAAACATTGTATCAGTGTCGGTGCTGGTGTGGTGGACAGAGACTATACCGGCAATGTCTGTATTCTGTTGATAAATAATTCCGATACCGATTTTCATGTGCATCGTGGAGATAGGATTGCGCAGATCATCTGCGAGATGTACAAAAAGCCGCCGTGTATCAGGTTGGACAAAGTCGAACAGACTGAACGGAAAGACGGCGGATTAGGAAGCACCGGTGTAAACTGATTAAAATTATAAAAAATGATGTTGGAAATCAAAATGTATCGAGATTTTTGTTTTTTCATCCTCAGACTTAAAGTAACGGTAATGACAAATCAGAGCGCTCTTCCTTGTCACATGACCTCTTCCTACCAATCAAAACGCTCTTCCTTGTCACATGCCCCGTTTCCACCAATCAGACCGCTTTTCCTTCAGATGACGCAGAACTAACTTACAATAATCTACAAAAGCCCCAAGTCATCTACTACAACACCTGCTCTCGGGACAGGAATCATCGTTTGTCATCTCCCCGGGACAGCAAACTGGCCCAAAACCATTCAAAAATGAGGTTTACAAGGATAGGTTAAGAGAGCGCCTCGTACTTCCTTGGATTAAATTTCTGGATTAATTTTTTTTTCTGGATTAAATTTACCATTTGAAAAACCTGAAAAATGGCTGAAATTAACCCCAAATCAGATGCAAACTGGCCCAGAACCAGTCAAATATGAGGTTTACGAAGGTTTGGTGAAGAGGACGCCTCGTACTTCCTTGGATTAAATTTCTGGATTAATTTTTTTCTGGATTAAATACACCATTTGAAAAACCTGAAAAATGGCTGAAATTAACCCCAAATCAGATGCAAACTGGCCCAGAACCAGTCAAATATGAGGTTTACAAGGGTAGGTTAGAGGGCACCTCGTACTTCCCTCGTACTTCCTCGTACTTCCCTCGTACTTCCTTGTACTTCCCTCGTACTTCCCTCGTACTTCCTAAAAACACCCTTGGCAAAACCTGAGAAAATGTTGTAAAATGTTGTAAAATGTTGTAAATGGTTGTAATTAGCCTACAATCAGATAACAAACTGGCCCAAAACCAGTCAAAAATGAAGTTCTCGGAGGGTCAGAAATCGGAAGTACGAGGTGGCCCAGAAAGCCTGTTTCATATCTACTTCTGTGTCAAAAAAATTCCATTCAAATAATGTGTTCAACTAAGAAACTATACCATAAACCGGCTAGTATTTAGTTAATATTTACATCGAGTGTGTATATCTGTCATTCTCAGTTTTTTATTTACGGTGTTGCAGTGGCAGACCAGTGTGGGTGGGCTTAGTGAGATAGAGACTCACTTGCATCACTGTCTGGAGCACGGGGTGGCCAGCAGTGGGGGGGCTGGCGGAGGCTGTGACTCATACAGCTACCTCACTGTCGTCCCACAGTGGGGGACCACACAGGTACAGTGTGTGTTGTGTGAGTGAGATAGAGATACACTTGCATCACTGTCTGGAGCACAGGCTGGCCAGCAGTGGCGGGGCTGGCGGAGGCTGTGACTCTTACAGCTACCTCACTGTCGTCCCACAGTGGGGGACCACACAGGTACAGTGTGTGTTGTGTGAGTGAGATAGAGATACACTTGCATCACTGTCTGGAGCACGGGGTGGCCAGCAGTGGCGGGGCTGGCGGAGGCTGTGACTCTTACAGCTACCTCACTGTCGTCCCACAGTGGGGCACCACACAGGTACAGTGTGTGTAGTGTGAGTGAGATAGAGATACACCTATATCACTGTCTGGAGCACACGGTGGCGGGGCTGGCGGGGGCTGTGACTCATACAGCTACCTCACTGTCGTCCCACAGTGAGTACTTGTTAAACTATACCGACTGAAAAATAATTATTAGGCTCATTGTTACTGAGTCCTTAAGTGTAACGGTGAATTCCAAAGCCAGTGGGGCTGTGTACCAAATTTCCACAATCAAGCACAATGGGCAATAATAATTCAAATTTTAATCGTTGTATTTCTTTGCCAATGGCTTTTATTTTTAATCAAATGACTTCATTGTCATTAGAAAATGTCTTGGCTTGGAGTTGTTTCCACTCAAAAAAAGAGAACTGGCTCACAAAATTAGGATACTCTGATTTCAAAAAGTTCCTCAAGGTTGAGATAGGTCAAAAGGTCATTACACAATGTAACACATGCTTTTTTTAAAATCTTTATTTTGAATGCATATGCTAATGCCAAATAGCTCTACTTTGAGTTCCAGGTTCACTCTGTGATAACAATGTTTGGGATTGTGTGTTGCAGCGCGGCGGGGCGTGGGCGGGGCCCGACCTGGAGCTACTCACAGATCTGCATCATCGGTTCAACACGGCGCCAGACATCACAGAGACCATCGTCAGGTAAAGTGACAACGTATCAACATAAAGTGATCAACGTTATGTAGGCCTAGGCCAACCCCAATTTAAGAGGTTCATCCCAGTTGAATTTTTACTCAACCATTTCACAAATATTCTCATAATCACCTTTTTGAGAAAGTTCACTTTTTACCAATAATAGAGCTTGAGTGCAAAATTAGGTGGCAAAATTATGTAGTCAGAAAATTTTGTTAAATTAGCCAGTTGATTTAAAATGCATGTACTATCCTTTTTTAACCGACCAACAATCAAAAACAGAACTGTGATAATATTTATGTTATGAAAAACGTCCTATAATGTGTAAAACTGTTATTAGTAATTATGGTTTAATTCAAAACTAAATCTATAGGTCGGATGAGAGCATAACATATGGATACAACTGCGGTGGTGTGCAAGTGTTCTACCATCAGCCCTGTGGAGGTGCAGGGTTGGTAGGACTGCCTGCACCTTCTGATCTCATGGGAGTGGTAGCACTGAAAGCCAAGCGTCGTCTGGAGAGGGACCACAGCATCGTGCTGTTGTAAGGTTGGTCATAAAATGCATTAGATGCTCTTCAGTGTTTGTGAAATAACTGGTGAAAATAAATATTCCTACTATGGTTTTTTTTACTTAATTCATAATTAATTAATTTCTTAATAATCATTGTTTCTACATGTTGTTAATCACAAATTAAAAATAATACACATTGTACGTCAAACAACACTTTTATTTAAAAAATACTTTGTTATAAATACACAAAGGTAATATATTTCTTCATTCTATGTTAAAGGTAATAAATTTCTTCATTCTATGTTGCCATCATCAGACCTCTATGTGACTGGCGTGGATTGCAAGATGGCGGAATGACATTGGTGGTGTAGCCGCGTGGAGCGCTGGTGTCGTTACCCGTGATCCCCTGTGGACAACATGGCGTCGGCTGTGGTGATGTTTTTTTTCTTTGTTGGATACATATATTTGTATATTACATCTGATTCAAAATTTAATTGTTCGTTGATTAGTATGTTTTCGTAGTTGATTTTTTCTTTATAGATGAAGAGCTCCTCCCATGCAGACCTATTGTTTCCTTTAGGGCATAATTTGATTATTTTCATATTCTCTTCTTTACTTTTTAGTTCATGCTTATTTTCGATTAAGTGTTTCGCTAAGTTTGATCTTTCAGGGTGAGTATTTTTCCACGCAGAAATGTGGTTTTTGAATCTTTTATTGAAATTTACAGATTGGCCTATGTAGTATTTTGGACAATTGTTACATTCTATTTTGTAGATTCCTGACTGCTCGTATTTTTCTTCTTTTTCAATTTTCTTATGAAAATCTTTTCTAGGCTATTGTTTCTAGGCTAGAAAAGGAACCCAAAAATAAGAAGTACATAACATTTAACTTCACTGAAAAAAATCTCTACAAATTGGAAATAAATTTTAAAAAGTTGGATTTTTAATTGCCTGCAAAACAAACAATAGCCTAGAAAAGATTTTACATAAGAAAATTGAAAAAGAAGATAAATACGAGCAGTTGAAAATAAGCATGAACTAAAAAGTAAAGAAGAGAATATGAAAATAATCAAATTATGCCCTAAAGGAAACAATAGGTCTGCATGAGAGGAGCTCTTCATCTATAAAGAAAAAATCAACTACGAAAACATACTAATCAACGAACAATTAAATTTTGAATCAGATGTAATATACAAATATATGTATTCAACAAAGAAAAAAGAAAACATCGCCACAGCCGACGCCATGTTGTCCACAGGGGATCACGGGTAACGACACCAGCGCTCCACGCGGCTACACCACCAATGTCGTTCCACCATCTTGCAATCCACGCCAGTCACATAGAGGTCTGATGATGGCAACATAGAATGCCGAAATATATTACCTTTGTGTATTTATAATAATGTATTTTTAAAATAATAGTGTTGTTTGACGTACAATATGTATTATTTTTAATTCATAATTAATATCAACAACACTATGATTTTTTGTGACAGTCAGTGAATCTAAGGGTTGGTTTGACAGCTTGGCCTACATACCTGCTACATCAGGGATGGCTGATTGACTGATCATGCATTTTTCCTCCTCATTCCAATATTGCATTATTTATATTGTTCATAGCATTTCTATCGTAACCTAGGGCTTGAATATCACCATGCAGGTCATGCTAGCAGCTTACTTTCCTTTTAGGTCATTTGCTATTAAAATGGTTACGATATTTTTTCAGCTGTCAATCTACTAGTTTTTTAATAATTTTTTTTATGTAGACTAGTTTTGGGACATAATCCATCCCATTTTCATATCTTTCAAATATAATAGCATAATTGAAACTAGTGTACATATTGCCGTTGTCATGGATTTAAAATTGATATAATACACAATAATGGAATAAAAAAACAGAAACATAGTTATTGTTAAACTTGCGTGGATGGCCAAGAAAAAATCTTATTAAAATTACCTTAAATATTCAAGTTAATTTTTGTACCAACTAACAGTCATTTTATGTTAGGATTGTGAGATACATTAAAATCAACCATTTTACCTAGTTTTTCTATGAATAATAAACTAAAAATGTCAAATGAGTTGCTTCCTAACAACTCTACAAATAATTTAACAGCTTATTGATGAGTTCTAGGTTCAATGTCATGTTTTTGTGCCACATGAGATACCCTCTCTTAAGGGTGCGCTCTACCTCGGCGTCAAAATCGTCGAGCAAGACTGTTAACTGCCGCTATACGAGGAAACTCACATTTTGGAAAATATATGACGGGTGATTTTAAATTTTGTTACTTTAATGCTTTTTTTGGTTTCAGTACGAAATCGATCGGTGGTCTAATAACAATGTTTTTGAAATTGCAGACCTTTCGCATCTCCCTTCTTGCATCGTTATCTATAAACTTTTTACCAATCTTATTGCAGATTCTCGTTCTTAAGATTATATTGTACTCGTGTATCGTCTTATTTTTTCTTAAACAATTGTTTTTAATACGTTAAAACTTGATACAAAAACGCTTATTTCGACATTTTTAGCAAGCACCCTGCTTAGAAATTTAAATTAATATCGAAATTTTAAGACGATAGCGGAGTACAAAATTATATTACGAAAAGAATGACACCAAAATATTTTAAATCGGCTTACAACTGGGGCGACAAACACGGAGATTCAAAACCCTTGCATCCGCGCGCGGCAGATGGGTTAAGCGTACCCTTAAGCCTAGAAAGGTATTGTATGTAAATTTTACATATAGTGGTCAGTTTTTCTGTCTGATTTCACAGTCCAAAACTGTTGAATGCTATTCCAGCAGCAGTGTTTTAAACGTTAGGTTTTTTTTTATTTATTTTTTTATTTGACACTTTATAGATGCTCAAACATATTTCTGAATTTTTTAAAATGTCAAATTTATGTACAATATCTTTAACAGTAAAGTATACTTTTAACAGTGTTGGGGAGTAGCGCGCTACTTGTAGCGTCCTACTAGCGCTAATTCTAATTCTAGCGCTAATTCTAATTTCCTACTAGCGCTAATTCTAATTTCCTAGTAGCGTCAGTGTAGCTCCGCTACTTTTGGAAATAAGTAGCTTGTAGCTGTAGCGAGCTACATTTTTAGAGTAGTTGTAGCGGATTATTTAGCTACTTTACTCGCTACTTTGGTTTCAATAAAACATAATAATAATTGTGTTTACATTTCATCATTCATGGCTTCCAAATAAACACGAGAGAAGGTTAGTCAGCTGTTATGTTTTTCGCTCGTTGGACATGAAGATTACTTTCAATCCATTAAGACCCGTTCACGTTCTTCCAACGCAAAAGAGATTTGTTTACGTTTTGCCAATCACGTGACTAATTCCAGACATTTTATTTGTGGGATTTGCCATGTGATGTGATAGGCAAAAACGTAAACAAACCGCTTTGCGGTGGGTGCTTGTGAATGCCTTCATTCTTCATTGCCACCACGAGACGCTCCAATTGAGTACCATAACCACAAAATGACTATCACATCACCAATTTTGTTCTCTTTTGTGTTTGCTGACCACTAGATGCGCTAGTAGTATTCTACTACTATGCGCCTATATTATGAAATAGAAACTAAACTGCTGAACTATGCCTGCGCACCGCGAGAATCGCTCAGAGGTAGAGGTCAAGAATTAAGTAAGGCAAGGAATGTTCACAATAATGAGAAACGACGCGACGTCATAGAACTCAAATAAATAGCCAATTACAGTAAGACTACTGGCATAACGAGTCAACAACATAACCTCAACCACCTTGATTGATGGTAGAAGTTGATGTGAACGTTTAGGCCTACCGTACTTCCCGAACTTTGTAAATTTGTACTTAATAAATTACAGAGTGTTTCATACTTAGGCCTATATTCGGTTTCTGTAGTATCCAATCTAACAATCGACATCATGGCAATTAGTAGGCCTAAAATCGAGATTTAGCGACAAAAATGAAGAAGCTAGTCCTTCTTGTGTGCATACGCCAGCATTAACCCTACCGTGGCGGGTGTAAGAAAAATGTTATTAACTTGTGATGATAAACTTAATAAATATTGTTGTTTACGTCTTTGATGTAAGTCTTTTTATTCGACAATTTATATTTTCATACCGCTAATCTGTTTACATTATCTAGGCTCCATAAGAGTCACAAATTATTATATTAAAATGAAAATATGTCTAAACACAATACCAAAAAAACTTATAAGCCTATATTAAAAAAATTTTACTTTTAAGTGAAAAATTGGGTGGTTATACATCACAAGAGAAAAACAGGAGCAGATTGCAAAAGTAGCAAAGTAGCTTAAATTGTAGCGAGCTACTTTTTAATTGTAGCTGTAGCTGTAGCTAGCTACTTTTAAAAAGTAGCTTCCCCAACACTGACTTTTAATGTGTTCTTGTGGATCTTACTGTCTTGTACCTATATAAAAAATTTCTTAATAACAACCAACAAAGTAATAGTTGTTTTGAAAATCAATTACTATTAGGTATTTTTCTATTTTCCAGGTTCTAAAAAGAAGTTGGTATTAGATGGAAAAATTGTATCCCGATCAGTATTCCTTCACAGCTTCAAGCAGTTTATGTTTAGAGTGCTAGTCAAGTTATAAGGCATCACATTGACCATGCACCGTGTCAGTAGACTTCTCATTCAATGTATTTGTTTAATACCAGGGTCTTCACATCTATGCTCCATGCATAGTTAAAAAAAGTGGTATATCTGTTTCATCAATCATCTGTTATACCCCGTTCAAAATAAATGTGCGGTCGAAATGCAGATTTCAATTACCCCATTTCTCCCGTTCCTCCCACTGCTATCAATCCAACCAATCGCAATCACTAAAAATTTGTACAGCTGTTTAATATCTCATGTCACTTTATGCCAATGTTTTGATTTTTCGTAAACAAATATTCATATTTTGACCTTTGAGATGTAAAAAGAAGCGCTTGCAACGGCGACGAGGTGAAGTAACATATTCATTAGCGCTATTTTCTACTCTGAATTTCAAGGGCGAAATTAAAATAACATATGATTTTGAAGAAAATAGGGGAATTAAGAACGATATTAAGTGGATTTCCCTTATGGTGGGAAATAAAATTTTGTCTTTCGACCGCACATTAATTTTGAACGGAGTATACTCATATGCCACAATAGATCTCACCACTGTAAATAAGTTAAATTCGATGAGAAGTCTACACACAAAGCTTATATAGTCAATGTATCTTAATGAAGTTTATACAAAACATGATGAATTGTGATAATGTCTTTTGTAGGTTTGTTTCAAAGTAGAAATAAGATTTTAAGGAGACAGTTTGATTAGTTGGGTTGTGTAAGGTTGAAACTACATTTAAAGGTTGACAAACATATGTAATAAGAAAACTGAATGTGATAATCTAGGATGGAATCAGTTACATAGGAAGTATGGTTAGGCAGGATGAAGAAAGAACAAGTTTGAACAAATTGTGAAAAAAAGCTGTTAATTAAGACAGACTTTTGCAATGCCTTCCAATTTTTAGTTCCTGAATATTCTGTTGCTAACATTCTTATTTTCTTAATTATTTTAAAATGTACATTTTAATAAACAAAGATTGTATATTGCAATCCATTCCTCAACAAATGATGACTGCTAGATTTAATTTCTTGAATTTTGTTAGCGAATTTCCCTATAGGGAATATTTAGTAATGTGGTATCTGCTTTTTGTAAAGAAGGTAAAAAATTTGAGTCATGTATATGTATATTTTTTAAACAACAAGCTAATAGTACAATATTCAGCCAAAATGTGAGATTTTTGTTTAATGTAATTAACTTTTTCAAAAGGGTTCAACCCTGTTGCACTACCTAATTATTTTGAAAATGTCATAATTTCACTAAATTCTTTCATAGTTAACTATACAAAATGCATAATTTAGTTTTACTCTCTTTATGTAGTGACTAGCTGTACCCCGTACTTTGCCACAGAAGCTTAAGTAGAATACCAAATTAGGGCGAGCCCATTCGCTCTTCTCATTGGCATCAGAGTTAGCTTTGAATACCATCTGATTTCATTAAATATATGTCTTATAAAATCATAGCTGCCTTAAAAGAAGGTACGGGCATTCTAACTGGCAATGCTACAATACTGAGGCTTAGGGGTGTCATTGCGCTGCAAGGTTGTGATAAAGAGCTCATTAAGGGGTGTAGTTGTGACCTTTGGCCTAGGGCGTCAAAAAGTGTTAATCCGGGCCTGTAAACATTAAATACCTTACAGTAGACTCCTTTTCATTTTGCCTTGGATGCTTGAGAAGTAGGCATTGTCATCAGCCAGTGGTTTTGTCATGGCACAGTTGATTAGGAAATTGGTTTTCCCTTATCCTTTTTAGCACCAACTGTCGGTATATCGGCAATATCTGTATATCCTTATTAGCCAAGCGCAGATCGCCATCCTTCGTACCCACTTTTATTGCATATTGGCAGTTTGGAGTAAAAATAAAGTTATCTTCCATATTTCAAAGCCGTAGGCGTACACAAAGTAACCATAAATATAAGTAGCAAAATCAGTGTTGACCAAGGTGCGATTCTCAAAGAATCAACCCATCCCGTCAACTTCCACGCGAGCCTTCCACCGTTTATTTTACATGGGCCCTCCCACCAACATTGTCACAGATTGGCTAACCCTACAAGATTTGCACTACCAAGTCAGGCTTTGGTCATGTAAAATTGATCCCACGCTAACGAAGACTTCCTGGCCAAGGTGGCTATGCCTTAGCCATCTCAGCTAATACAACCAGTAGCTAAGACACGAAAATTAGGGTTTGAAAGATGCACGTGCGTAGTAGGGGAAGTTGTAGAGTTCGCTACAAGTGTGCAGAACCAAACCGCTGCTCTCTATTTATGGTAAATAATTATATCCTAAAAGAGTTTAAGTTTCCAGTTTCATAGTAAAATTTATTTAATAGGCAAGCATGCTTCTTTTCCTCCATTTTCTCAGCTTGTGTGCATAGTAGGAGAAAGCTGTACAATCCGTTAGAAAGGTAGTGTTCTGTACATGAGCCAAATCCATTATAATTCATATCAGTCAGTCCCCTGCTCTACAACCTACAGGCTTTCAAAGTTTCAATGTTAATCTTATGGAAGAAGGGTAATTGATTGAATCATTAGACAACAAATAACAAATGCTGGAAAAAGAGGAAGAACAGATGTTTCAGTGGTGAAATAATTTTTTAACTTACTGGGTACTAATCAACTGAAATTTTGGTTGAGTTTCGACCCAAACGATCTCTAGTCTATATATTAATAGGCAAGCATGCTTCTTTTCCTCCTTTTTTCCCAGCTTGTGTGCATCGTAGGAGAAATCTGAGCATACCATTGACTATGTACACAAATGTGAATAGACTTCTCATAGCAAAGGCGTGTTTGAAACTAATATACGGTGGCGCGATCTTCAGCGGCTTACATGGGAGTACAATAGTCATATGATAGGCAAACCAGTACTACCACTCTTCTCAGTCAAAAATTAAAAATTGTATAAAGGAGTGTTTTGTTTAAATGTTGTGATGAAATGTTTTTGCAGCACTGTAAATCCAGCTGAATAATAACATCGATTTCAGCAACTCTGGCGCAGCGTACACGAACCTCCCAAATTTTGGTATCAAACTAAATGTATTGGATGAGAAGTCTATTCACGTTAGTGTACATAGTCAATAATAGTACCCTTTAGATAAGCAGAATCCCATTATAATTCACATCGGCCCTCAGACACCCTACAGGCTTTTAAAGTTTCAGTGTTAATCTTATGGAAGAAGGGTAATTTATTAAATTATTATATTTTACAGGTGTTGTAATAACAAATCATAGTAAAACATAAAAACATATTATTACTTAAACAATATAAACTTGTTTAAAATGATGCATAAATTAAAAATATATTTAGGTAAGTAAACAATGCACTGCATTGTCAATAAATAGTTATTGATAAAATTATGTTCATTACTTTTGAACAATGTTACTTAAATAGAGCTATATTTACAGCCACAGAATACCTCCCTCCACTTAGTCCGACCTTAGGTATCAGAACGAGAGAGAGTCTGATGTAATATGATTTCTTTATACATCTAGTTTCAGCCAAGGAATCTTAAATAAATAGATTGCTTGGTTTCAGCAATGGTTTTTATTGAGGTTATAAAATGTAGTAAGAGAGAGGCATTTGATGTTTCTTTGTTATTATGCTTAGTATTGATAGCAGAAATGTGCAAATTTTTAGTTTCTATTAGTAGATGTAAAACTAAGGTGCTTTTGCTAAGTCAAAAATGAAAATGCTTTCTTAGAATATACCGTATTTACTTAATATGTAGTGTATTTAGCTGAACATTCTGTTGTGCTTTTATTTTTTAAGAGCAGAAGTAGCTAATTGGTCCAGGGCCTAATTATTACACAGACTTATCAGATCCTTATCGAGGTCTATTACAAAATAATTGTTCTATTTCAGCCGGGCCGTTCTAAAATGAAAAATTCATAAATTAAACTATTAAATAGTAGCCATTTTGGGTACTTATGGACAGTGTGAGTCTACTATGACATTTTCATTACGGTATTGTTTTTGGCACAGGAAGAATGCTTCAAAGTATTTTTTATGGAGCCTGAAACACCCTGTATTTTATTGGTTGAATTTCTTTTTGTTACTGAGGTTAAAAGATTAATAAGATTTAGTTGTAAAAAATGTGCATAGTAATTGTAATGTAAACAACAAATAACAATTTATAAGTTCATTATTTTCAAATATTGTAAAGAAGAGATCATAACATGGATATATTGGCTCAAGATTGTCTAAGAAAGTACCAATAATTAGGCCTAATAAACCTATTTTTATGAAACAGATTTTATTTAGACAGAAGTTACTTATCCGTTATTAGCACCTCAGAGATCTAATTAAAAATTTGATGAGATATAAGTCAATTAGAATATTTAATTTTGATGGAATATCCCCATTTTCACTTGCCAATTAATTGGCTTGTAGGGAAACTCCCCTATAGGGAACAGTAAGCTGTTAATTATTTGGACACTGGAACGTCCATTGGCTTATATATCTTTATTACTATTAATAGTATACTTGTAAAGGGCTTAAGATAACAGGTGCCAAAGTTAATCAAAGCTTCTTTGTGAAACATTTGTGTAATGATGATAATTTTAAAGCTGAAAAAACTGAACTGCGATCTCAAAACGCATTTATTGTGTGAAAAGTTGCAATAATTCAATCTGTAAGACCTGTTCAAATGAAGTGAGAGTGCTTATCTTAATAAATTAAATCTAATAAATTTAATCACTGGGAAATAAATTAACGTTTTCTCCCCAGTGGAACCTTGAAGAATTATGTACTGTTTTCAAATATGTATTAGTAAAGATGTATAGTATCATCTTTAATGTAATGAACATGTAGCATGCTTGCTCTTTTTCAGGAACCTCTTTTCGCTTTTTATGCTGCAAAATTATTTCAAAGGCGGACGCACACCAAAACGGACGTGACACCACAAAATAGCTTATGTTCTAGCGAGGAAGGTGACAGATTATATGGAATGCCCACACACTTGCGAGACCGCTGAAGTTTAAGAGCATGCTATTTAAACATATTTTATATCACTCACTTGCAAAGTTGTAAGAGGTTTTGTCTTGTTGTGTCTCGTCCGTTTAAGTTTGCGGCTGACCTAAAACTTAAAACAACAACAAAAATGATAAATTGGTTGGTTCTTACCATTGAAAGATAACCATGTGTAAATGTAAAATATCAGTTGAATTATCTCAACTGTTCACTCTAAAAGAATTAATTTAACAATAAATGTACATGACAATTTATGTGTACTTAATTTCATCTGTTTTATAGTAAAAAGAAATGTTTTTCCGTCACAAATGTATGTGAATGAGCATGTTTTTACAACAGCCGATTTCACTTAATTCACAACAAGATTTTAAATAGCCAAATTTCTTACGTGTTGGTATATTTTAGGTATCGTTTTTTTACATTTTATAATATGTATTCTCAGTCCATTATTTGTGAACAGTTTTTATGTGAACCATTTTTGTATATTCGAAAATAAATTTATATTTTATTATGTGTTTGTGTTCAGTGTGTTTTTACAAGTTTTCCAAGTGCTTACCCAATTATACAGCAGATATGCAAGGGTAGGAATTTGCTAATTTTTTATGACCATGAGAAAGTACCTATTAATAAATTTATGTGCATGAGCACTCATATCTAAGTTTTGGTTGATTAAAACAGACTTTGTTAAACCATCCTCTTAACAAGATTAGGCCACTCTAAGCAAAAGCATTCAAATAAACAATATGGTAAAAAAGGAAATATCCAAAAATACATTTCTTATGATTCACATTTCCTATGATTCTTGTTTACAAAATGAACAAAACCCTTACATTTGCTTCTTTGGCATAGATCCAATGGTAGTGAATAGTGATTAACTTGCTCCAACACATTCAAGGCAGCAAACCTGCTTACTCAGCGCTATAAGGTATTTACAAAAAATCTCTACATGTCACCAAATTCCATTGGGACTTTTCTCGGTATGTCGGTCTGCAGTGACAGGAGTATTTCAGGATATATTATAGGGAATGAAAGATATTAATATGATAATTGTATTAATAATATAATTTAAAGATAATTGTATGTTTATCTTCTAGGTCTGAACTCGTGGTGAGTAAAAACTTTCAACTGCCCTTAGAGAATTTATCAACACCACTCTAACAATTGGGTTTGGTCTTTTATTCTGACAAAATAAGCAGGGTAATGATGTTTTCAAGAAAGAAAAATCCAAGTCATTATGAATTTTTTATTTACGGAAATAAATTACCACTAGTGAATAATCATACTATTTTGGGGATAGTTTTTGATAATACATTAAAATTTAATGTTCAATTAGATAAAGTAACTCTAGAGACTGCCGGAAACATTTGGATATTTCTAAATCTTTATCATGTAATCGTAAAGGAGCTCACCCAAAGTTCTTTTAAAAATTTACAAATCTCTAATTCTTTAAAAAATTGATTACTGCAGTTTTATCTACAGCGATGTGAGCAATAGTGCCTAACATAAAATTTCGGTTCTTTAAACTACTGCACTTTGGATGTGTTTAGGTGCTATTAAAACAACCCCAATCAGTGTTTTGGAGAGAGAATCAGCCACTTTTGCCAATTCATCCACGGGTTATACCCAGTTCAAAATAAATGTGGGGTCGAAAGACAAAATTTTATTTCAAACCATAAGGGAAATCCCCTCAATACCTTTCCTAATTCCCCTTTTTTCTTCAAAATCATATGTTATTTTAATTTCGCCCTTGAAATTCAGAGTAGAAAATAGCGCTGATGAACATGTTACTTTACCACATCGCCGTTGCAAGCGCTTCTTTTTTAGGGTTGTTTTTAATCAGATCTGATCAAATTTTCAGCACGAAATCAATAAAGTAAATGATTTTCCAAATTTGGTTCAATCACAAAAATTCTTAGGTGTACATATTGATGAAAATATAACCTGGAAAGTTCATGTGGAGTCTATTAAGAAAAAAATTAGATCCATGTCTTTTGTATTCCTCCACTTAAGGGACTGTGTCCCGATGGAGACTATGAAAGTAGTCTATCATGCATATGTTGAATCTGTTTTAAGATATGGCTTGGTTCTTTGGGGACAAGCCTGGGGCGTCAAAACTATAGTCCGATTACAAAAAAGAATAATTAGAACTATGACAAATTCTCATCCAAGAAGTTCCTGTAGAGACCATTTTAAAAATTTAAGAATTCTAACACTCACCGGATTATATGTCTACGAAACATTAACCTATATTCACCAGACAAAAATGTCTTTGCCTGACTCGGTTAAATTTCAACATAGTTATAGTACTAGAAATGACACCATCTTCAGACTTCCAAAGCATAGATTGACTCTTTTTGAAAAAAGTCCTCTCTACGCTGGTTTAAAAATGTATAATGAATTGCCACTAAATTTTAAATCCATTAACAATAACCATTTTAGAGATACTTTAAAGAATGAACTTACCAACAGAGCTTTTTATTCATTGCAGGAATTTTATGACAATCCTTTGGTTTAATTAGTTATTTATTTTTTTTTAATGTACAATGAAGTAGTGTTGCATAAGTTTAGAAACTTTTTAGTTTTATTTATTTTTGACGATGCACCTATTCTGTATGTATACACATGTAAAGAATGTTATGTGCAAATAAAGAATGTCTATGTCAGAAAAAGATCTAAAATTAAGGAGCAACACTGTAAATATAATTATTTATCTATAAATAGCCTTTATTACTGGGGACATATTATGTAATATGGTAGTGTAACACAATAACAATGCAGCAAAGCGGCGTTTTCATGTGCCGGCATCTATATTTTTGAAGGTCAATGACGTGGAGTAGTTCTTTCCTTAATAAAAGTTTAAAAAGAAACTGTAACAGCCTTTTTTATTGTTTTGTTAATGTTGTTTTGTCTCTTCATGGAAATAAACACGAGAATACTCATTCTAGTTGGATAATTTATAGAAATTTAGCTTTAGAATTATTTTAATATTTGACAGTGGTTATCATTAAAAACCAGTCTACTTTAAATCATGTAATTTTTTGCACATTTATAACAATTTTATTTCAAACAAGAGCACTTAATAACTGTAGTAAAAATAGAATTTTCCGATATAGATGATTATAAGATACCGGTAACTTAATTAATTTAACAGAAGGCATGTGTTCTTAATTCGTTGAATGCTGTGACATCTCACAGCCTAAGTTAGGACAGAAGCCAACATTTATTAAGCTCTTTTTTACCTTTAGAGCCTAAAACTTAATTTTAAATTTGAATAAATAACATTAATCATGATTACAGGGTTGCCACAGAATTTTTGAGTCCTTTTTTCCTGACTTTTACTGACCAATCTGAGAGATTTTTCCTGACTTTTTGGAACCGCGGGGTTTTTCAAATAAAGACTCGTTTTTTTAATTCAACCTCCTCCATCCCCATAGTTGCCCATCGCTCATCTTTTTATTGAAAATGCCTCCGTCGCAGCAGACCTGCATAGTCAGTGAATTTCCAATAGCTGGGAACTACGGGGATATGACTTAGTAAACCATTGGAGTTATGTTTAAATATAATTATAGAATAGAATTAATTAGGCCTATACGTCATACGTTTATCTGTTTATAAATATCAAAATATAAACATTAATTTGAAAAATGTAGGAAATCAGCTGGTAGACTGATTACGTCAAGACAACCCGCTCTATCTTTCTCCCTCCCATTAAATATTTATTTCTATTAAAACACCATGGAATTTAATATATAGGTTTGCAGCCATGACAATTTTTGACCAAATATTAATTCCTCATAATTTAATAAAGATACCAAATTTGATTGAGAAATGTAAAAAAATAAAAAATAAACAATATACAAGATTTAATGGTTTCCCATAAGAATAACGTTGTAAACTTTTTTTTAATTTTCTCTAATCAGTCAATCTAAGAAAATTATTCAAAATACTAAATTATTTGTTTTTAAAGTTCTTTGGAATGGTCTCTTTAAAAATTTATGAATTAAACAAATTAAGGGTGAAAGATAAAAAAACCTTATTTTAACCCTTTTAAAGCCCCATAACCCCTGTTCCGATAGTCCAAACAACCTGGTTTTTGAACTTAACTTGAAGAACGCTGTCCTACACTTTCATACCAAAATACATTCCAATAAAAGATCTCTTTCAAAAGTTATTGCTAAAAATAAAACAAAGTTTTACAATGATTATGTAAAAACTGACATTATAACAATAAAAACACAATAATATACATTAACAAAAGTAGGTAAAATAGGTAATTAATGTATAAAATTAATACATTTCACCCATTGATTAGTACTTCCGATTTATGGGGGCAATCAAATATCGAGACGGTCGGTTTGTGCCAATACAAATTTTCCTGACTTTTAGCACTTTTTTCCTACTTTTTCCTGACTTTCGGCATTTTTTCAAACATTTTACTGACTTTTCCTGACCAATACCCAAAAATCCTGACTATTCCTGACTTTTAATGTCTGTGGCAACCCTGGATTACCTCAATGGACAGCATTGTAATTATGCATTCCCGGGTGTAGCTAAATTGCCGTGCTCCGCTACGGTAAAACTTCGTATACCTTATGGAAACAATCACAAACCTCTCACATATAACCATTCAAAAGCTGATAATTTTAACTGAATTTTTATTGGGCTTAAGGTCCATTACACACAAGTGTGTCGATGCAGCATCATTTTGCAGAGGCGATTGAGCAGTACACGCAAATGTAGCGGTACACACATAAACGCATGTTTTTTATATGTGTTTTATATATAAAATGTTATACAACAGTAATAATGCTGCATTAGGTAGTACAGTATTTTAGTTAGGATTGGATGATAGTTTACCCAACAATAAACTAAATGGCAACTTCTATACGAGCGTGTTAAAAATGCCGCCTACCACGGTGGTGCATGGTCTGCAATTGCGGCGGTATTACTGTCTGCATAGAATGCTGATAAATTGGCTTAAGAATTGCATTGGCCAAAAACCTTAAAGGACTGGACCCTAAGGTGCACTTAAGTAATTAGAGTTGGCTGTAAAAATTCAAAATCTTAAAATAAATTACTCTTAGAGCAACTTGTTTTTTTTTTTTGCGGGGGGCGAGGGGAGGGGAGGTGGGTAACAGACAGCCCCCCCCCATGAAACCAGCTCTTTAGTTGCAAAAAATTGTTCAGGGGTTGGTGCTGGAGTTTTCGTTTTGAATCTCAATCTGTTGAAATATGAGTTTTTGACTTCAAACATGTTAACGGAATTATATGCAATTTTCGAGTCTCTAAATTACATTTCAGAATGTGCAATATCTAAATTTATAATTCTGACTGACTTTAAATCCTCTAAGTATTGAAAAATTAATTACCTTGAAAAATTAAAAAAAAAAAAATTTTACGGTGGATTCTTGGACATGTCAGGTTTTTTGGAAACGAAAGAGTAGATAAAATTGTCAAAGAAGCCGCTAATAATTGTACTCTGACTTAAGTTAAAAGGAGATATATCCTAAAATCGGACTTTGTGAACAAAAAAACATTTGTTATTAAGAACATTTGTTACATTTGTTATATTTGCTATTAAGAAAAACATCCTTCAAGAATAGGAGACTGAACTTAATCAATGTTATAAAAGGGTTTGGTATAAATCTGTCCAAAGCGTACCATCAAAACTTCCCTGGTTATTATAAAAATAATTCCACCCAAAAATAAACCAAATTTAGAATTGACTGTAAATGATAAGAATGTATCTGATGTTTTAGTTATAAGTAATTTGTTAAATAATTATTTTATAAACGGTATAAAAGATCTTCACAAAAAATGTGACATAGGACCTAATGTACAAAGTAGTATTTCGAATAACAACTTCTCACATACTGAGACATTACGCTGTGAACCCACGGATGAAAATGAGATTATTAAAATAATAGATTCCCTAAAAAATAAGCAATCATATGGGTGATGAAATTCCTGTAAGTATAATCAAATCTGCAAAAAATATTCTTATGTAAAATCTTAGTTCATCTGGTTAACTCCTCTTTGATATCTGGCATTTTTCCAAAAAAAAATTAAAAATATCTAAAGTTGTACCTATACATAAAAAAGGTTCTACAAAAGATATGTCCAACTATTGTCCAATTTCAATTCTGCCATCCTTTTCAAAAATTTATGAAAAAGTTGTGTACAAAAGGCTATCTAAATTCTTAGAAAATTCAAACATTCTAGATATGTCCCAGCATGGTTTTCGGCCAGGTAAATCAGTTTTTACTGCAGCGGTTTCCTTCATTGAATCAATCATAGAGTCCATACATAAAGGGGAGAGTGTAATAGGCATCTTTATGGATTTAACGAAAGCCTTTGAAAGTGTGGACCACCATCTATTACTTAACAAATTACTGAGTTTTGGTGTCAAGGGAGTTACATATAATTGGTTTAAGTCATACCTCTCCGACCGATATCATTATGTTGAAATTAACAGTACTACTTTAAACAGGGTCAGAGGCGCAGCATCGGACCTATGTCTGGTCTCATGTGGTGTCCCACAGGGATCTATTCTGGGTCCTTTGCTGTTCCTGTGTTACATAACTGGACTTCCAAACTCTCTTCAGATCGTTCCCCAAAGTAATTTATGTTTATATGCAGATGACGCAAATTTAAAAATTTCAGCAGGAAACCAAAATAAAATTGAATACTTGAGTTTCATAGAATTGGCCAACATGAAACAATACCTCAATGAAAACAGTCTTTTGTTAAATCCAAATAAAACTAAATTCATCACATTTTCCACAAAACAAAATAGTAAAAAAATTTCTCCCAATATTATGATAGAAGATAAAATTATTGAAAAAGTGAACAAGACAAAATTCTTAGGTCTATATATCGATGAAAACCTTTGCTGGGACTATCATATTGAACATATATCGAGAAAAATTAACTCCGGTTTATTCGCTT
This sequence comes from Neoaliturus tenellus, assembly GCA_030545055.2. Lineage (NCBI taxonomy): Eukaryota > Metazoa > Arthropoda > Insecta > Hemiptera > Cicadellidae > Neoaliturus > Neoaliturus tenellus. The sequence goes on along the minus strand of CM061534.1, from coordinate 78,106,684 downwards.
TAAGGCGTATGGCAAGATTGTGCAGCTTGCCTGTCCTAAAACAAATATATTTTGCACTTATTCATTCAAATATTTCATATGGAATTGGTTTGTATGGTGCAACAACAAAAAACAATCTGGACACAATTCTAAAACTACAAAAAAAGGCAATTAGATGTATGCTCAAACTTAAACACGATGATTCCGTAAAAGAACATTTTAAAAATCTTAACATTTTAACTGTATATGGACTGTATGTTTTTGAATGCATATTATTTTTTTAAACTAAAACACATTTACAACCAATTGCACATCAATATAACACAAGAAGACAAATTGAAAAACCTTTTGACAAACATAGATTGGAATTTTATAAAAAGAAGACCACGTACATTGGAAATAAATTCTTTAAAGCACTTCCCGATGAACTAAGATTAGAAACAAACAAAGATAAATTCAAACATAAATTGAAACTATAATTAATCGACAAACCCATTTACTCAATTGAAGAGTTTTATGAATAAAAGTAAATGTTAGTAAGTTTTTATAGTTTTATTTGTTTTGATTTTGTATCACGTTTGTTTTATTTATTTTGACGCCATTTCTTGTATATCATATGTACAAAGAAAAATAAAGTTGATTGATTGATTGATATCAAATTCATGGTAGCTGTCAAACTTCCTTGATGTGTCGATCACGATTTGGTCATATATTTACAGCCTCTATGTTATTCCAAATTAAAAGAATTGAATCTCCAGTGTCGGTTTTGTCATCAAGAAATAAGTGAAACAATTCAATATAGTGTCATGGACTGCACTAAATTTTCAGAAAGCAAAATTACCAGTTCCTGTCGATTTAAGAGAAATCCTAAATCCCGAGATACATTTTTTGTCCTCATATAGTTGATTTTTTATTCCAAATCCAAAGAAAATTTTATCTTCAAAAGTTCTAACTGTACAGTGAAAGTGGGAAGAGTAGAACTAATGTGCTATTAAGAGTGACTTTCTTTTGAATGTGTTTTTTTTTCTTCTTTAACTATGTGTTCTTCCTAAAATGTTTGATGACTTCTTAAGTTAAAGCCCGAGCCATAATAAAGAGAGAAAAAAAGATGTTCTAATCTGAAAAAAAAACTGTAGCCAGGTAAAAACAGACCTCACTTTACAATATACACAGTTTAATTACTATAACATAAAGAAATACATACACATATTTACACCAGTCTATTTTATCAAAATCAAAACGACTAGATGATAAAGTGTGTTGATATAACCAATAATAATAAATAAGGAACTATCAATTGACTTAAATACCATTTTAATATTTATGTTTAATGTTTTCTTTAATAAAACTTATATAATTTTTTTATTGAACATGGTTCTAAACATAATGGAAACTATTTCAAGATATCATTAGGCTATTGTGACTTTCCCAGGAACAAATTTACAAGTCTAATTATTTCTTGGTTAATAAGCTGAACATGAATCATATTAAAAAACTGTATGCATTTATGGCACAGTAAACTTAGACAAATATTAGACTAATGGCGGACCTTACACGCTAATTTAATCATATTATGTCAACAGGAATTGCAATATTTTGCTCGTGATTTTGGATCACGATATGGATTGAGTGTGTTAAGTCAATTATTGATGCATGATCCATATTGACAAGTATGGTCAAGCCCAATAAACAACACTGTCAATATTTATCATAATCCAGATCATGATCCGTATTGTTCATGTAAAATCCGCCAATAGGGCACATTAGAACTTGGTAAAATTTTGAAATTTTTCATGGTAGACTGAGAAAAGCTGCTAACAATCTCTTAGGCAAGCATAAGTATAGTGTTGCGTGGTTAACACGTTCACTGCGACATATAAAATGTCAAAACTCAACCCCCATGCTGAATTATATTTACATTCCTCCAACGATAGCGATAAAACAAACGGAATTCTCGATCCGGAAACGGATTAACGAGCGAAACAGGCACAACATGCGGGGACGATATAAACCTTCCCGGCCAAGAGCTGGGCTCACACTGAAGCAAGAACTTTGAAGGGAGCACGCCACTGCTTTAGCAGTTGCCAGCGCACAGGGCTAGTGGGCGGGCAACTGCTAAAGAAGCTGCCAGCAGAGAACGTGTTAAGAAACAGAGGCAAGTAGTTATGTACTTGAAAAATATGCCAAATAACAACAAAACAAATTTTTAACTGGAAACATTGATGCGTAAATTAGATTTGTGTAAATGACTTCAAAATTAGAAATTCCTTACTGTTGTAAGGTACTGATTGGCCGAGACGTATTAGCACACTCAAAATCCACAGAGGCAGCAGTTAGTTAATCAGCCTAAAATAGTTTTGGTATTTTTAAAATCAAAAATAAACTAATTTTGAAATAAACTTGAACTATGTAAAACGCTAAACCTAGCCATGTGAATGTTGAATTAACATATCAATGACAAATTAGGATGAATGACAAATAATAAATCAGAATCATAGATAGCCCATTATCATGATTTAAATCCACAACACTAGAATAATAATGAAGAATGTGCGTGAAAAAGTGCACAAAATGCAAAATAATTAAAACTTAATATATTCTACTTACAAAAATTGATTTATTAGTTTGTGTTAATAACAAAGGGTTTTAACAATATACAATAAAGGTACGGTATGCAAAGGAAAATTGGAACCTTTTTCCGCTAATAAATACTCTACCTACTTCGAGCCCATACCCCTGGGATGACATATTTTTTTATATTAGTACACAAACATTTAGTATTTATACAATGGTATAGTATCATAAATGATATCTAGTGATAAATTCGTGGGTTTATAATACGACTATTTATGACCTGTTTATGATACAAGAGAACCTTCAGTTTATTGTGTGCCGGTATGTATCACTGCATGAAATTAATTATGTAATGTGAGTGTGTGTAATTTATTTCTCTACTTTTGAGTAATATGATCAGTAAATTTAATTTTTTAATGAATGCAAACACGTTTTTATGATTATTTTATTTTTTATTCTTTTAAGAGGGGGCTAAAGGGTCAGTCCTAACGGACTTGCTGAAACTACCTGAATACGTTTTGCATTGTTTGCAAGCATACTGAGGGCGAGAAACAATATCTAGTGTTCAGTGTAAAACACTTTTTATTAAAAAAACACTGAAGCACTTCAGCATGTGTGAGACCCAAGACTCAGGTAGATAATGTTCATTGAATACGTTCATGGCATGCGCGCCCAGCAGTTTCAGCGACTACCAACAGAGGCTGTCAGTATCAGGGGTCTCGCGGATAAAAAATTCATCACACTGTGTTTCACCTGCTCTAATTTTTCAGCTTTATTTTAAGTCCGATAAAAGTGGGAGTAAGTTTAAATGAAAGATAAAGGCTTGGGCTATTTGATAGTTTTAATTGTTTAAAATTTTATCCATATCAAGCTATAATGGGTCAAAGTTCATTCAACTTTGATTAAATTTGATCAATTAAATGGATTCAAAATATTAAACTACTGTAATTAAAAAATAGATCACATAGCCCAAGTCTTTATTTTTCATTTAAAGCCTCAACACACTTTCATCGGACTAGGACTAACAATAACCTCGGAAAATTGATGCAGGAGAAGCACTGCATGACGTTTTGAGAGCGGCCCTCTAGCCCCCTCTTAGAGTATTTGAATGATCTTTTTTTGTATATAATTATGCTATAACTAGAATGCATAATAGTTTTCAGGGATGGATCACAATGGTTCCATAACTCAATGAAAACCTCATGGTATAAATATTATTATTGTAAAACAGTTTTTTCTGAAATAAAATTCTATGTTGTAAAAACACTAACCACTAACAAATTCTAACACTGTATTATTCGTCATAAGGAAACGGTAGACATGATAGACTTTGACATTTCACAAGGTTAATAAAATGCACTTCATTGCCAATCAGATAGGCTATTAATGGTTAAGTGCAAGTCCAGTCAACAGTTGGGAGGACTTATCTCTCATGACAGTCAAATAACACTTCACTTCTAGCATTCTCTTATAGATTTTAATATTTATTCCTCTTCAATTGAATTAAATTGAAGTTGAAGGATTTCACTATGCAAGCGTACAAAATAACACCGATTTTACAGAACCGTTATTATAACCAATTATTTCATACTAGGTTAAGAGTGGTTGTAAACTTAAGGATCCTTATAATTTAAGGATTTTCTCTGAGATAGTTTACATTAATTGGTGGGTCATACGCTCCTATGTGCATAAACACTGTTTCCATTTGCATAACAGACTTCATAGGTTTCTCCAATGACCTTGAAAATTCAATTTGGTGAGAACTATTCCACAACCGCTTAACATTGACCATTGATGGCATTTTGTAAACGTGTAATGCAGTTATAACCTATAATCCATCAGCCGCTGTCAGTCTGAACTCCACAACATTTTGGTGTGGATAATTATTAGCATTCGTATGCTTGTGTAGGCCCTACTCCTGCCAAATGCCAAAAAATCTGTCTTTGTGTTTGTCATTTTTTTACTTCTTGTCTTCATAGACTAAAGTTTGGCAATGCACTCAGATTTGTAGTTGTTTCTACAGTATTACTTCTGGCATGTAACCTTCTTGCAGGTACAGTTGTTTATGATTTGAATTGCTCAATCCATCTCGCACATACGGTAATTCTTCTCTACGGGAAGTGGGGAAAGGTTACCAGAGAGAAAAGTCACATGGCATTAAGATCTTGGCCTATGACCCATAGAGGCTTAGTCAATGAATAACTTCAGACATTTACAGCAAGTTCAAATAAATTAAGGTAATGCATTTTTATGTTCATAAGGCGTGGCTAAAAAATTGGCCTAATTAGAAAAAAAAACATTTAAAGCTTTTTCATATGCCCGTATGTAATTTTTTGTTCACATCCCCACTCTAGGCTCTAGGTTACAGCTGTGCCATTTATTTTTCCCTAAGATGATGAATCCCCATCCCCCATAAAGAGAAGATAGCCATCAATATATTTCATTGAAAGTCTGTCAACTAGAATTATTACTTATAAGGATTATAATCATTTCTAACAATGTGTCATATTCAATCTAAATTTTAAAATAATACAACACCAATATAATACAGTAACATAAATAACACATTTTAATTGGATGAACGGATCGAAGAGGAGTGAAATCCTCATACATGACTGTTGGTCGCTCAGTGTAGTGACAAATCCCGATTTCATTGACCAACGATTACGTTCGCAAGAAGCCTCAGATCGACTTCAAATTTTCACAGTAAATTTTAAGCGTAGTTCATAAGTTCAAGTTAGTTTCTGAACTTATTCTGTTAAGTAATAAAGTAATGAGACGTAATTTAATTTCTTATAAGAAACGCATTGTGGGCTGTAAATAACGGTGCTTAAGGCTATGTTAAACGGTGCTTGAGTTGTTTGTTGTAAGCATGTGTTGTGGAAACTATTTTCTGCCTTTTGTTTAACTGCACTAAATAAAATACAATTTGTTATTTATGAAATATTTTAAAATAGTTTAGGAATACTAGAAAAATATATTTTGTATAAAAAAAAACAATAATAAAAAGAAAATATTTATTAAAATAAAATAAAATTGTAAAAAGTACCTACTGGTAATCAAATATCTTGAATGAGAAAAAAAAAACAAAAAAACTTAAACCTTTTTCTATGTAGTTAATATGTGTGATATAATAAATGTGTTATTTATTTATTTAATTTTTAATGGTGTGGAACTAGGATTATTTTTATGTTTCCGTTCCCATCCCCATACGCATGGAACAAGCGTACTTCTTGTTTTATATTGAATTGATTTTTAAATCCAATTTTTTATATTTAAATATTATGTATTGTTTGGTATAATGAAATTATTATTTTCAAATATTGTTTTAGTTTACAGAATGGCTGAAGATGATATCATGACTATCGAAAGGCCTACCCGTGTAGGTAAAAACTAAAAGTATATCGGTATTGTGTTATTTAAAATTTAATTTTGTATCTTTTGTATTGATCTGAGCTTAAAACCTTTAATGTCATTATCATATTGTATTATGAAAATAAAAGAAAGGTTCACCGAAACTTTCAGTTGATTTGACAACTGGAATGGAGGTAGAGGATGTGAGGCATAAATTTAGTAAAATATTAACAAAGACATTAACTTAAGCCATGTACAGTTTGTCATTAGCCACTGTTCTTTTAGCCAAAAATCGTGTACCTTCACAATGTACCCCTTTTCCCAATCTGAAATCATAAAACACTCGATCTTCTTGTCACTATAGTTTAGTTTTTAATGGAAAAGAAATGACCAAATTTGATTGGGAAAACCAAACACTGATGACACCTTCCATCCTGTAACTGCACTTGAATGTTCACTTGCACAATTTGCACTCGTCGAGTCATGGCAGCCCGTCCAAGTGGCGACAGACACTGAATCACCGGTTGGACCCGTCCAATCAGCGCCTGAACTTATACAACGCTCACTGATTGTTCTGCTTGTTGGAACGCAGCCGCGCCAGGCCAGACCGCTCCTCCTCCTCGTCGCTTGTGTAGGACGACATGCCGGCGACAGCGCCCCTGGTGGACGTCGCCTGCATCAACTCCTGGTCCGGAGCATTGCGGCTCTCATACAGCAGAATGTTCAATGTCTCCTCGTAAATCCGAGCTTCAGGAAATTCAACCTGTCAAAATCATTGAGCATTTGCTTGAATAGGGAATTCTATGTTCACAATTTAGGAACAGTATATTCATTGCCCACATCATGCTCAGAAATAATAAGAACAAACTAGATTTTATATCGGGATTGAGTTTTAAAAATAAAGCTAAAATTTACAGATGATGTACCGGTACCTACTCATTAGAATTATGTTGGTGTGCAGTTTACATGTTTGATAACACTTGGTGTCTAATTTTTTACTAATCTTTTTTAAAGATTTATTTTATTGTATTCTATATTTTATTGTTAGTTTTATTTTATTTTATCAATTACCAAACTTTATCTTTTGAAATGAAGATTTTTTAATGTTGTGAAAATAGATTGACATCAGCAAGAAGGTACTGAAAAATAACAATGACTTTGATTTATAAACAAACCCTCCTTCACAAAATATTTTACAATACCGTATTAGCTTAGTAAAAAACTTTTTTATTAGCTTAATAAAAAAAAAATAAAGAAAAATGGAGGTTCTTACTTTATGTCAATAACTTAAGAGGTACAGATTGAAAAGATTGTGATAAAAAAGCAACTAAAATGTAATTTTAAAAATAAAAATAATTTAAAATTTAAGACTATACATACTTTGGTATGTTTCTTGTCAGTAGCGTAGACAATCGATGTACAACATACTTCTGCTACTTTCTTGCCATGACCATAGAAACTCCAACAGCAAATTTCACTGGAGCCGATTACGTCCTTGATAAATAGAACACGGCCGCTAAACCGCAATGACAACTTGTCAAATAGCTCAATGTTTTTGAGCAAATTGTCGTCAGATGTGCTATAAAAAAGAAAACAATAAAAACAGTTAAAACACTGACATACATACACTTATTGTATCAATTCAAGTATTAAGTGGATTCTCTGAAAAACACTTTGATTTATATGAATCACAATTTGTTTTTTACAAATTACAGTAATTTCACAAATAGCCTAAAACAATACTTTGGACTAATTTAAAGCAATTGCAAAAAATCCCCAGCCCTAAATGGCCAATAGATTTTCAAATACCAAAATACATTTTACAAATATGACAAGTGTATTAAGTCTCATGGTAAAAGAGGGTTAAGAGGATATAAACCCCATGGAACACTTTGTCAGTTAAACTGTGAATTATCCCATTAAATAATCCCATTTATGAATAGATGACAATTAATTTTTGGTGACACTTTTTATATGAAAAAAGAGAAGTTTTATAACTTTTTTTATAATTTTATTTTAGACTTGGACTAGCTGGGACTAATCCAGCTACACTTGGAGGTCACGAATTGTGGATAGTTATCAGCGATGGCTTGTGGATGCGATGTTAACTGGTTGAGATTAACGTCCGCACTAATGAATACTAGTTCATCCATAAAAAGATCATCCTCATAATTAGACTAATTCGCATATGTGAGGTCGAAATTGTAATTTGGATCCCACGTTAAACTGTAGGCCCCCATATACCATTGGATGTTAGGCTATTAATTAATGGTCCTGTCTAAGGAGAATGTTGGCTTAGTCAGTAACAAGACTACAAGATCGCGCCACAATCATCCTATAATTATTTCTCATTCATACTTGACTTAACTCTTTCCACTCGTAAGTCAGGGTAGCCCTGCCCGCCGCATTTAGCTGGGTTGTCGCATGTCGGTCCTGATCCGTAAAAAACATATTGGCATTTTGGAGGAAAAATATGGTTATTTTCCAAAGCCATAATGGCACACACACAGTAAACATAAGTAAAAAGTAGCAAAATCAGTGTTGACCAAGGTGCAACTCTCAAAGAATCAACCGATCCCGTCAACTTCTACGCAAGCCTGCCACCGCTTATTTTACATGGGCCCTCCCACCAACGTTACCACAGATTGGCTAACCCTTTGAGAGTTGCACCACCAGGTCAGGTGTGGTCGTCTGGGCTAGTCTAGAAAATGAGAGTGGAAAGGGTTAAAGAACCTATTTAGTTAGGTCTCTATTTCATTAAAGGTATTCTATTCTAACTACTATTAAACACTAGACATGAATAGGAGACATAGTTTACACAGATTATTTCCTAATTCTCAAACAATTATGTACCATTGACCCTACAGGATGGTTAAGAAATTATTAAATAAAATTTATTTTAGTGTTTTTTATAGCTTGAATGAAGTTCTTTCAGCTTTGGAGCTCAATTTAGCCAAGCATATAAGCCCCTCAGGGTAGTGACTCCACCTTACTACCTGAATTATTTTAACTGTAGAATACTGCTTTTCTGAAACCCCCTAATCCAAACATATTTGGTCTAAAAAGTACTGATTTTTGTTTACTTAAAACCCGAGGGTCATCAATATTAGGCGGAATTAAGTCATTAGATGCGATTCCGTTGCTATTACGGCCGCTCTTCAGTCCAATCGCCATTGAGTGTCTAGATCTTAGTCCCATTAGAGAGTAAACGAATCGATAACATGATTCAAATTATAACCAATGCCTATCCCGAAAATTTGATAAAGCGAACAGATTCCGGCCCCAAGTATTTCAGATTGGTGGGACTCTATCATACAAATAAACTAGCTATTTATTGAGACTGCTACATAACAAGTATTTCGGGAGAGACAATTTCCATGTCTTGACACCACACCACGCCTTTCCTTTCAAGAATACTATGTGGGGTGGGTGAACAACATAAAAAATAGGTGCTTCTGCTTTAAAAGTGAAACCAATAATAAATCCATGTAAATTTAGTGTGCCACTTTGTGGCTGTAAAAGTGGCTGTCTTAAGAAAACTGTACGTCCGCAGAATCTCCCTTCCTGGAATTTCTATACTACTATTTCGGGTTGTCGGACAACCTTAAAAACTAAGTTTTTGCTACGAAACTTGAAACACTTGCCTCTTTGGAGAAATTAATTTTCTGCATTACCAATGTCCATGGTACACCAGGTAATGAAACATTTTTAGAAAAGATTATAAGCATATGGGGAGCATTTATGTGATCTTAAATATCAAAAATGAAAATGGCATAACTATATATAGGCTAAAAAGAGAAGGTTTTCAAGGTATCATGATCGTTTTATCAAGGAGCTAAGAAGTAATATAAAAATAAAAATAAGTGTTGCATATAATGAGTACTTAAAAAATGTTGAAAATTTAATTAACGTTGATTCGAAATATTTTTGGAATTATATTAAGTCTAAGCGTTCTAGTCCATCATCTGATATTGGTAGTATGGAAATGAGATATTGTGGCAATGTCGTGTCAAAAGACAAAGTAGCTGACACGTTTGCAGAATTTTTTAAATCAGTTTTCACTAATTCATCTATAAATAATGCGAGGGTGTATGTATACGGTAAACGGATAGATTTATTTATTACACCACTTACAAAAACAAAATATTATACCTCGGATAAACTCTGAGAATGGGTTCGACCCTTCAATATCAATAACCAAAATGTTATACAGGGGAAGGTAAGGTTGTTATTAAGTTCTATACAACATGTGAAACTAACTGAGACTTTATTATCGGTATCATTAAAGGGCATGACATTCATACATGGACACAAGAAATTAAAGTCAATTGTTTATTCGTTTTCCTGTGCCCTGAAACGAAGATTTTCACACGAGACAAATGCCCCGTGTGAATAAATCAAACTTCAACGCGGCACTTATTATGCACTTTAACTGCACTACACTAAACCATGAATTATGCGAGACAGATGCCCCACACAACAAAACTTAGGCTTATTTTCTAATGCACTGACATTCCGTCAACACCATCACGTTCACTGGCGGGTGGCACAAAACATTGTAAACACACACGCGCACTTGGTACTTAATTAAATTTTGTAACTTCCGCAACTAAAGAAACTAACAAAAAGGCGATAGCATGTACAGCGTATGAAATAAAATATATCACCGACGTCACGTCTGCGAGACAGTTGCCTCCGACACGACGAATAATTAACACAAAACAAAATAAAATCAGCTTTGTTCGAAAATACACATACCAATATTACAAACTTATCACTAAAAAAAACTATTTATAGCTATGATACGGTCCTATACGAAAAATGGGCCACGTGGGTCCCCGGGAGCTAGGCAGGACGACAATTTGTTATACAGTATATATTTTTTTTTTTCCCACACTTTTGGTCTATGAGACAATTGCCCCCGACCAAATAAATTACTTTGATGTAATTATTCTGATAAAGATAATGCTCGAGGTCTGAGAGACATTTGCCCCTGACCGAGCGGCAAGTTAAAACCTTCTAAAATCTCGTGAAGAAAATCTAAATTAAATTTGGACCAGATTATTAAGATAAAAGGAATTGATTAACAGTGTATCGAGAGTTCAGACTGCTGTTTTACTTGCTAAAATATTTAATTTCCGTTTGACTTACCGAGCGAAGTAATGAGCCTGGTTTTCGGTATAACTGCCCCAACGATATGACATCTTCCTACATCAACGGTACGGCACGGAATGATCTTAAGACTCTAGTTAGTTCGTTGCAGAGGGCAGCAATTTTTCGGCGACGGTGGCGCGCGCCGGCGGCGACCACGCGACTCGCTTTCCTCGCGAACAAAAGGACCTGGGCCTACTGATAAGAGCCGGTAAACAACTGTCGCTGTCACACCCTCCCGGGAAGTACGAAAAAAAAATTTTAATTTATTTAAAATTTTCCGAATATTAAAATTTCTCTTATGCCGTAGTCACAAACACAAGATCGACGAAAAAAAACAAATCAGAACAAATCAACCAATATTTACTATGCACATTTCAATGTAAATAAAAACAATTGTTATTGCACTTGGGAAACAGACACAAAAATACAAAAACATATCTACTCCGTTAAATCATCCTCTGACATATCCGGCGTTTTTACCGACCACAGATCCATCCCGCGAAGAGTAGGGTTAGCCACCTTTCGATTTATCGAAATTCGCAATGATGTATTTTCTTCTGGTGTGAAAACCATCTTCTTTCCGGCGGGTGTTATGACGTCATCGACACCGGGAGATGAGTCGTTGAGATCCTCAACATCAGACATGATGTGGTCCGCGAACAGCTTCTCCAGGGGAGGCGTGTCGAGGTCTAGGACGTCGTCGTCCCACTCAACTGGTGGCGGAGGGGGCGTCTCTTTCGGCTTAACAGACGAGGCCGCGGGGAGAGGTGTTATCCCCAAGGTGGCAGTTTCGCACGTAGTAGGGGTTGTGGGCCGTGGACGTACCACTATGGCCAACTCGTGTACGTTCCATGGCTCCACATCTGCGATTCTCCACGGCTTAATACGAACCAGCCGCAGAGTAGGCTCGTCGAGCAGCGGAGTGCCGGGGGTAGCCCGAGGCGCGGGGCTGATTGGCGGTCCGGGAGGTGTGTTGAGGCCTTCGGCCCACGAGTGGAGCGTAGGGGAGAGCCGCTCCGGTATGTTGCCGGGAGACAGTAACCTGAGTGCCTCACTCAATGGACTCCAGACGGGCTCAACTCCCGAGTTCCGCACGAGACGCACTTCCCTCTCCGGAGTTCCATGCGGGGCGCGGGGTGTTAGGAATCCCGACTTAAAGGATTTCATCAGCCGAAACCTATTTTTCCTTCTCTTTGATTTCCTCTTCTTGGGGGGTCGGGTTTTAAATGCCGGTCGGGGTCGATCGTCGGAAGTACTCGGGACTGCATTTCTGTAACTCAAAACACTTGACTAAACTAAAATAACTACACGAAACATGAAATATTTACATAACTATTTACATTGATTTCATTTATCTGATCGCTTTTAAATCTTTAATATGCCAAGTACCGTGTGATCTGTTGTTGTCATTTACGAGCTCGTAGACCCGGGACGACAACTTCCGCTTAATCGTAAACGGTCCGATAAACTTGGGTGCGAGAGCCGCTGAAAAGCCCTTATCGGCTTTAGATAAGACGAAATTCCGGCGGTATACCTTATCGCCGACCTTGAACTCAGCCGGGCGGCGCCTCAAATCATAATATTTTTTTTGTGTTTCCGAGGATTTTATCGAGTTTTCCGATACTAACTTTTGGATTTGGGCGACTTTCGTTTTGAGCAACTCAGCGTGTTCGTCAGGTGTGAGCGGCTTTGACACCTTACTGTCAATTTTCTCCCACCTGAGCGATCCAGGTTGTTTCAATTCGCGGCCGAAATTCAGAAAAGCGGGACTAAAGCCGGTGGATGAATGTTTAGCGCTATTCCAAGCAAAAACTAGCTCTTTAATATTTTGATCCCATTTTTTCTGGTCTTTCTCACAGTACTGGCGGATCATAGTTTTAATTGTTCTGTTGGTACGTTCCACAGGGTTAGCCTGCGGGGAGTACAGTGGTGTAAAAATGTGTTCGAAATTATAGGCTTTGGCGAGTTGAGAAAAAATTTTGTTATCGTACTGGACACCGTTATCACTCGTCAATACTTGTGGCACACCGTGGCGATAAATCACTAGTTGTTTAAATGCGTCACTTACGGCTTGCGCTGTTGCACTACGCAATGTCGCGCACTCGATCCACTTGGTGTACTTATCCTGGAAGAGTAGGATGTACCGGTTGCCCTTGGATGACCGCGGTAGGGGGCCCATGAGATCCGAGCTGACGTTTTCCCACGGGGTCCCTGAAGTCCTGATTCCCATGGTGCCTTGAGTCCGCCTCTGGTCGATCTTGTGTCGCTGACACGAGTCGCACTTTTGCACAAAATCACACACGTCACTGTATACCCCGGGCCAGTAATACTCTGACGTCACTCTCGCTAACGTCTTGTCGCGGCCGAGGCGACCCGCCGTAGGTGACGAGTGACACTCTTTTAATACACGTTCGCGATCCTCGGTTTTTACACATAACCTCCAGGGGTCGGCATCCGGTAAAGAATTATTATTTTCGGCACACCGACGTAATAAAACACCATTGGAAATTTTATACTCGGGGAAGTCGCCAGGGTTGTTTTCGACATTACAGAGCATGGTGTCATACCACACACACGCTGGGGCGTCAACAGTACTCACTTCCGGTATACGCGATAACGCGTCGGGAACCGTGTTTAGCCGTCCTTTCCGGTATCTTATATCGAAATTATACTGTTGGAGTTCCAGACCCCATTTAGCTAATCTCCCGGTTTGGTTTTTCATGGAGTTTAGCCATTTTAACGCTTGACAGTCAGTCACGACCGTGAACTTGTGTCCCTCGATATACTGGCGGAATTTTCTTATCGCGTGAACGACCGCGAGGCACTCTTTTTCGCACGCGCTGTAACGTCTTTCCACGTCAGATAGGGAGCGACTATCGTACGCGATAACCTTTTCCTCACCATCTTGAATTTGAGCTAACACATTCCCGATACCAGTAGCGGAAGCATCGGTTTGAACGATGAAGGGCAAGTTAAAATCTGGGCATACTAAAATTGGGGCTTGAGTAAGTTTTGTTTTTAACTCTGAAAAAGCCGCATCTTGTTCTTTTCCCCAAAACCATTTAATGTCCTTCTTTAATAAATTATTTAGTGGTCGCACAATATCAGAAAATTGAGGTACAAACCGTCGATACCATTGAGCCATGCCGATAAACCGCCGTAATTGTTTCGCGGTTCGGGGGGCCGGATAAGACACTATCGCACGCACTTTGTCCTTATCTACGGCGATGCCTTTGTTACTCACTACGTGACCCAAGTATACTAATTCGAGGCGACAGAATTTGCACTTATCAACGTTTAACTTTAATCCGGCTGCCCTCAATCTACCGAACACTTCACGTAACAGTTTTAGATGATCCTCAAAACTTTCGCTCACGAGTAAGACGTCATCTAAGTAGGGAAATGCCACATCATCGAGGTCGGTGCCTATTACTTTGTCTAAAAGACGTTGAAAAGTGGCCCCGGCAGAGTGTAACCCAAAAGGAGTCACTTTAAACTGATACAGTCCTCTGCCGGGAACCGTGAACGCCGTATATTGTTTACTGTCCGGGTGCAATGGCACCTGCCAATATCCATTTTTCATGTCCAACGTGGATATATATTTCGCCTTCTTTAGTTTATCCAGTATGGCAGAAATATATGGTATTGGATAAGCATCGGGAATTGTACATTTATTGACCACTCTTAGGTCCTGGGCGACACGGAATTTACCCGACGGTTTCTTGACTAACACGAGCGGGCTGCTCCACGGACTATCCGATGGTTCGATAATGTCGTTTTTTAACATTTCGTCAATTTCATTATGTAGAATTGTTGTCATTGCGGGGGATAGCGGGTAATATCGTTGTTTTACGGGCACGATATCAGGTTTTGGCCGTATAACGTGAGATATTACGTTGGTCCGCCCTGGCACTTTATCGAAAAGAGGGAGTTCTACACTTAAAAATTCACTTAATGTGGAACTTTGATTACTGGTTAGCTCTTCTAAAGCGGCCAAGTTATTTACAAGGGTTTCCGAGTCATTAATATGTACAGATCCGAAAAACTCGGCAAGATTGGGAAATAATTGGTTTAACGCGTCTAACCCAAGGATGACATCAACAGTTAGGCCGTTAATAACTTTAACTACACATGATATACATTTGTTGTCACACTTAATGTTTATATCAAAAGATTCTGAAGTTTTACTTAACGTGCCGTCTGCAAGACGGACGTATCCCTCCCCGGGCGAAATAGTTGAGCAGTGCTTGCTCAAAATATTGCCGATTTTTTTGCTCACATACGTGTCACCGGAACCTGTGTCTATGAGGGCGTTGCATGTTACACCTGGGAGTTCAACGCACAAAAATAAGCGGTCATCGGCATTCGTTTGTTCATTAATCTGCCCGGATGAGGCCGTTAACTGGGGACATTTAATTACGTTATCGGCGGTGTTGTGGACGAGATTTTCGTGAGATAGGCTAACCAACTCGTCGCTGATTAGGCCCGCGTCGCGTTTCCCGCACTGCACTTAGGGCACGTTTTCACGGTCTGTCCCTTCTCGCCACACCTGTAACAAAAGAGGGATCGCGGTCCGCGACACTCCGAGTACCGATGTCCGGATTTCTGGCAGTTCCAACACTTGTCCGGGGTCTGTTGGGAAGGCTGGCGCGCTGCCGGTGTTGTCTCGGCCTTGGCCGCGGCGACCGCAGGTGCGGGACGACGTTCCGGTGGCCGATAAGCTCTTGGGCGATAAGCGGTATCGGTGAAGCGGGACTGGGCGGGGTTGGGAGGGGGGCGGAAGGTCTTTGCTTCTCTGATGTTATGTTCGTACTCTGTACCTAATTTTAAGAGTTCGTGAAGAGATTCAAAGTCTCTTTTCCTCACATATGCCTTGTATTCGGGACGTAAATTTTTATATATCATCTCCAGTTGTTTCTGCGTAGAAAATCCGCCGTGTCGCCTCATTTCTGTTCTGAGAGCGATGGCGAAATCAGTGATTGATTCATCTTGACCTTGCGTGCGTTTCCGGATGTCATCTTCTAAAATTGTCAAATAATCGGGCGGTAAAAATGTGTGTCTTAAATCCGTGATGAAGTCATCCCATGAAGACCAATCTTGCTTGTTGTTGCGATACCAAAGTAGCGCTTTTCCTTTAAGCAGTTCCGGGACTGCTACTAATAATCGTTCTTCTGAGAATCCGTATGCTGTTTTGAGTTCTGACAATCTTTCAATAAACCCCACGACACCTTCAACGCCGTCAAATTTTAAGCCCCACTTTCTCACTAAATCGCACATTTGGCCGGTAGTGGAGTACGGCAATAGCGGAAATGTGTGAATCTGTTGTTGTTGCTGATCTGGAAGCTGTGCGTGTCCGGTCGGAGGAATAGTCTGCTGAACAGGTTCGGGATGTTGGTCCTGAGAAGGATGCTGGTCGGTAGGTCTAGTGATGTGGTGAGTTTCGTGTTGCGCTATGTATTCACATAATTTCACGCGCATTTCTTGCACTGACCCTGTCGCCGGGATGCCGCGTGACAGAAGTTCACCGAGCAAAGGACGTTTTTTGAGCCGGTATACCCAATTTAGGGAACGCCTTGGGCTAGTTTCATCATCACCGTGGGTACTCATTTTTTTTGTGACAAAGAAAAATTAAAATTTGCAAAAACTGAAATTTAAGGTTCAAAAATACACAATAAACTAATTTAAATAGAATTTTCTTCGGGCGCCATTTTGCGAGGGTGTATGTATACGGTAAACGGATAGATTTATTTATTACACCACTTACAAAAACAAAATATTATACCTCGGATAAACTCTGAGAATGGGTTCGACCCTTCAATATCAATAACCAAAATGTTATACAGGGGAAGGTAAGGTTGTTATTAAGTTCTATACAACATGTGAAACTAACTGAGACTTTATTATCGGTATCATTAAAGGGCATGACATTCATACATGGACACAAGAAATTAAAGTCAATTGTTTATTCGTTTTCCTGTGCCCTGAAACGAAGATTTTCACACGAGACAAATGCCCCGTGTGAAAAAATCAAACTTCAACGCGGCACTTATTATGCACTTTAACTGCACTACACTAAACCATGAATTATGCGAGACAGATGCCCCACACAACAAAACTTAGGCTTATTTTCTAATGCACTGACATTCCATCAACACCATCACGTTCACTGGCGGGTGGCACAAAACATTGTAAACACACACGCGCACTTGGTACTTAATTAAATTTTGTAACTTCCGCAACTAAAGAAACTAACAAAAAGGCGATAGCATGTACGGCGTATGAAATAAAATATATCACCGGCGTCACGTCTGCGAGACAGTTGCCTCCGACACGACGAATAATTAACACAAAACAAAATAAAATCAGCTTTGTTCGAAAATACACATACCAATATTACAAACTTATCACTAAAAAAAACTATTTATAGCTATGATACGGTCCTATACGAAAAATGGGCCACGTGGGTCCCCGGGAGCTAGGCAGGACGACAATTTGTTATACAGTATATATTTTTTTTTTTCCCACACTTTTGGTCTATGAGACAATTGCCCCCGACCAAATAAATTACTTTGATGTAATTATTCTGATAAAGATAATGCTCGAGGTCTGAGAGACATTTGCCCCTGACCGAGCGGCAAGTTAAAACCTTCTAAAATCTCGTGAAGAAAATCTAAATTAAATTTGGACCAGATTATTAAGATAAAAGGAATTGATTAACAGTGTATCGAGAGTTCAGACTGCTGTTTTACTTGCTAAAATATTTAATTTCCGTTTGACTTACCGAGCGAAGTAATGAGCCTGGTTTTCGGTATAACTGCCCCAACGATATGACATCTTCCTACATCAACGGTACGGCACGGAATGATCTTAAGACTCTAGTTAGTTCGTTGCAGAGGGCAGCGATTTTTCGGCGACGGTGGCGCGCGCCGGCGGCGACCACGCGACTCGCTTTCCTCGCGAACAAAAGGACCTGTGCCTACTGATAAGAGCCGGTAAACAACTGTCGCTGTCACAATAATACGGTTTCTTTGTTTGCTGGTTTTCCTAAAGAAAATAGAGAAATTGTCTTTACTGTTCCTGAAGTTGTGGATGCTATAAAAAAAATAAAAACCAAAAAATCCTCTGGACCTGATGGTATTCCTTGCTATGTAGTTAAAGGCTGTGGTGAAGTTTTAGCTGAACCTCTATGTTTTCTCTTTAATCTTTCAATATTTTCGTGTGTTTTCCCACAAAGGTGGAAGGAAGCAAATGTGGTTCCTATTTTTAAGTCTGGAAAAGCTGAGAATATTGAAAACTATCGTCCTATATCATTGCTTAATTCTTTTGCTAAAGTTTTTGAGTCTCTTTTATACAGGCATATATATAATACTGTCAAAATGAAAATATCTCCAACACAACATGGATTTCTGCCTTGTAAATCAACAATCACCAATTTAATGGAATTCACCTTTGACATATCATCTGAATTAGACACTGGTGGAAGAGTAGATGTAATTTACACAGATTTCTCGAAAGCTTTTGATGTTGTTGATCACTCCATTCTATTAAAAAAACTTTACAATTTTAATTTTTCTTCAGCTTTTGTTACTTTTATAGAATCATACTTAAAAAATCGTTGTCAATTTGTCACAGTTTCAAATTTAAAATCAAGTATGTATTCAAATACTTCAGGTGTACCTCAAGGCTCAAATCTAGGTCCCTTACTTTTTCTTATATTTATTAATGATCTTCCTATTGAAATAGTGGATTCAAAATGTCTATTATATGCAGACGACTTGAAATTGTATAGACATATCCGAAACAATAATGATTCTGCATTATTACAGTCATCACTTGATATCCTTGACTTTTGGTGTCAACAAAATAAGTTGTTCCTTAATGTTCGAAAGTGTTTTGTGGTGTCTTATACAAGGAAAAAAGATATTATTCATTTTGGTTATTCGATAAATGGATTAAAACTTCAAGAGGTATCTCAAATAAAAGACTTAGGTGTAATATTTGACTCTTCTTTTAAGTTTGATATCCATATAAATAAAATGATAAATAATGCTTACAAGATGTTGGGTTTCTTAATTCGGAATACTAAATTCTTCACCTCAATACACTCTATCAGTATGTTATATTTTTCGTTGGTCAGAAGTAGGTTGGAATATTGCTCTCTAATTTGGGATCCATTTTCATCAAACAGTATAACTTCTATTGAAATTATTCAAAATAAATTTTTAAGATACTTGTATCATAAAAGATTTAATGTCCCTTGTAATAGAGATTTATCAACAGTTGTTTTAAGAAATTTATTTTCTTTTGATTCCCTTTCAATAAGAAGAAGTAAATGTACAATTTTGTTTTTATTCAAGTTGGTTCATAGTTTTGTTGACAGCCCATTTTTATTGAGTAAAATTAACCTGTACGTTCCCAGAAATAATTTGAGACCATCTTTAGTTTTTTTTATTCCGCGTTGCGACACAGTTCAACATTACAATTTATCGTTTTTCAAGGCTTTTAGATTATTAAATTTATATAAAGATGAAATTGATTTGTTTAATTGTAATTTTAGTTTATTTCTTAACCAAATGGATAGATTATTAATTAACTAGTCATTTTATTATATTAATTTATGTATTGTAAATGTTTAATACTGCACTTGTAATTAATTTATTTTATTATTTTTGTAATACACACACACAAAAAGTTATTCTTTTCTTTGTTTATGCCTAAGATTATTATGTGCATGTAATATATTTTTCTTGTACTGATATATATATTATATTTTTGTAAATTTTTGTTTGTTTTCAAGATAGCTGTTTTGGGTAATGTCCTGTAGCTATTGTGTAATAAATATGTCAATAAATAAATAAATAAATAAGCCTTGGCCACTTTAAATTGTAGCCTAAGTGTTAATAAATTTCACCTAATATATTTTGTTTAAAAAACTATCAGGTTATTTTCACTTCCGATTACTTTTGAAACAAAAATTAGCAATTATTTATAATATCTCAGTTATCTTATATTACTATTAAATTAGTTTACCATCAGATTTATTTTTTATATTATTATCTCGCATAATAATGTAGCATTGCCTAGACTATGTTTTGAGCCTACATTTTATAAAAAAGATCACAAATTGTATCCAGTAATAAAACATACAAAAGCAATTACATAAATAAAAAAACATCTGATTAAATTAGTATCGTAAAAATAACCACTGACAATATGGCAAATATTCCAAAATCGTTCACCCACCTAATTTCGTGGTTGTGACTTTAGGTTTAATTTATTGAGAGTAATATTTTAAGAGCTAAAGATGCTAAAATTTAATATACTACTTTACCTTGTATAAGAATATTTGTTGTTGTGCCTGTTGATGAGCAACTTGACCACTGGCTGTAAAATACAATACAATAAGAAAATACATTCACAGTGTAATTAAAACATGACTGCAATATTTTAACCCATTTGTGCCCACTGTCGACATTTGTCGACGCTGTATTTTAATTTATGGAATTTTAGGTTTTTCATAATTAAAATTGGCATTTTGGAGTGAAAATATAATTATCTCCCATATTTCAAGGCCGTAGTGGCACACACGCAATAAACAGAAGTAAAAAATAGCAAAATCAGTGTTGACCAATGTGCAACTCTCAAAGAATCAACCGATCCCGTCAACTTCCACACAAGCCTGCCACCGTTTATTTAACGTGGGCCCTCCCACCAACTTTGCCACAGATCAGCTAACCCTTTAAGAGTTGCACCACCAGGTCAGGGTTTGGTCGTGAGCGGATTCGAACCCGCGCCGACGCAGACATCCTGGCCAAGGATGCCTACGCCTAAGCCATCTGAGCTATCACGACCGGCAGCCTAGACATGAGAATTTGTTTTTTGAATGGTGCGCGCCCCTAGCGGGAAAGACTGTAGGCCGTTGTTATGCGAGTTCGCTACAAGAGCGCAGCACTAAACCACTGCACCCAATTCACAAGAAACAATTTGGGCATAAATGGGTTAAAAATTCATTAAAATTATTTGAGAGAAGATTTAATTAAGTGATTGTGGTGAAATTTTGTGGGGAAATACAACACCATCCGAGGGTTATTTCTTTACCCTAAAGAGGTATTTCTTTACCTTTTTCGCAGCTGCCCAGACCTCTGCTCCACAAAAAGCACGCTATCCTGTGTGGTCGACAGAAACAACCTCCTTAAGGCCTTTGTCCACCAGCATTGGCCATAAGCCTACCAAGTTTGGAGGTCATTTCACCTACCTTGTAGCATAATTTTTCTTTAGGTGATTTCAATAGGTGAGTTTGTAATCCAGTTTCACCACCAAGTGCTTGGCTGCCCTCTGTTTCAAAAAGTCTGTACCCCTTGCATCGACAGGATTTTGAGTATCATCCTCCTAGTCAGCATAACAATCTCTGTTTTGTAGACTGCTAGCTGCAGGCCATGATCGCATATCCAGCCCTCTGCTGCTCTTTGCAGTTCCCAATTTTTGCTCAGCATGACGAAGCTCCGAAGCTTTCCAGCGAGATGCTTCCAATCACGTCTTCAAGCAACGTAATACATGTTCAATAGAGAAGCTGAAAGCAGCTCTTCACCACCAGCTTCAGCACCTCTGATGGCACCCCCTTTAAGTCCGGAACTCTTTATAGACTTAACAGTGTGTTTTGATTCAAGGAATGGTAGTTGAACAAAACATTAGAGCCACTCATAATTATAGACAAACTGTTGGGCTTTTTTAGTATTTAGTATTAACACAGAAATTAAGCTGACCTAAGATGCCATCAATGCCGATTCTTCAAAGAAAACATATGTCCATCAAGCTAACGTACAGCGAAGGCAGTCATATATTGACGTGACTGAAAGTCTTTTGTTGGTGTCATTCTTCATTAGAAAACAACATTGGATAAAAACTGGGTATTTTGCCCTACAAAACTTACACCACAATCACCTATGCAAGTGTAGGCCTATTTAAGAATTCATGCGAATTGTTGAAGTTGTGCTTTTTGGCTCACAAGTGTATTTTTCAAAGAATTCTAATGTCCTTAAAACAGACTTAAACAGTAAACCCCCATAAACTCAACTCAATGAGTACAACCCATAAATTCAGGGTAATATTGACAATCAGACCGAAAAAACTCTGCAAATAGTGATAAGTGAGTGCCGGCAGGTATTTCGAGTTATCCGGAGAACGTACAAACAGTGCTTGTTTTAGAGTATTAAGACTCGTTATGTAGCCTACTCGGCATTATTTACTCTTTTGAAATTAGCCTATGACAGTTTTCTGACCAAAATAAGTGGAAGTATAAATTAACTACATTTTACAAAAGAATTCAAAAGATAGGCCTAACATAGGGTTACCATACGTCCTCTTTTAGCCGACCATGTCCTCTTTTTAGAACATAAAAAAACGGTTTTTGAGAATCTGTCCATTTGTCCGGCTTTTTGGAAGCAGCAAAACAAATTAATAGCTTTTTATGTTTTAACCAACCACTAAGAAGGTTTTGTACGTTTTTTACTTCTTCCAGATTTTTATCAAATTTTAATTTATATTGTTTGAAATGTTTGATCTCTAGATTAAAAAGTAATACCATATTTAATTTACTTTTCCTGTACTAAAACAATTTCAATTTGTAGGATATTCCTTTTAGTTACACACATCACTGCCAGAGTATGCAAAGTAGCCGGATTGTATTGAGTGAGAAAGTTAGGTTATGTTTTAACAAATATGTTATCAGCTTTCCATTCGTTCAGGCTTGAGTTTGATCAACGAGAGCATTCGTTAAACACTAAAATAAAACCTACTGATTTTTAGAGCCAAAACCGTCTTGCTACTTTCCCGAATATTGAATTTAATTATGAAAAATGCACCAAAATGTATCCTAAGGAAAAATTTATTTTTTGTAATAGGGAAATAATACAATTTTTAACTAAGCATTTGTTTGTTCCCCAATCTGTGATATTTAATTGTGAGGGGGGGGAGGGTCAGGAATTCAGATTTTTGTGATTAACTAATCCGACTCGCGACGGGTACTAGGGTGTCCTCTTTTTCATCGTGGAGAGTATGGTAACCCTAGCCTAACAAATACACAACTGGTACACCAATTAAATGCTATGGATTAAATACATGAATATTAATACACCAGCACTTACTTTTGGTGTGGAGTTTATCAATAGTTGTTCTTCTTTTTGTGAGGTAATAAGTGGAACTCTACATATCGGCTCAGCTTCCCTCTCTTTCTTTAATAAAGCTTGCTCACAAGCTCCAGCTAGCTCAGATATGCAATAGTATTTAGCCTCTGCCAGAAGTTCAGCCATTTCTTTGCAGTTGTCTGGAAGTGGCACTAATCCGTCACGAAGAAAATTCAAAATTGCTCCAAAATGTTTTCCGCAGCGGTCAATCAAAATCCAACCTGTAAAGTCATTATCATGTCAAAAAGATGTAAAATTGTAATCCAAAGTTCAATTTTAACAAAATAACTGAGACAAAAATGTTGAAACTTAAGATTAGGCCCTACCTACTATTCATTTTTTCAATTTTTTCTTTCTTTTGTCTATAACCATTGCAACAAGCACCAATTAATTAACAAATTCAAGCCATAAAGAACTAATGAGGTCTTAAACGTTCAGGTTGTAGACCAATGAGAGCTCGGCATTTAAAGTTTAGTGTTACAATAGAAATTATGTAAATCGCACATAAGCTGATTGTTCCATTACTATTCATATTTTAGTTTATTTATGAGTCTAACCTCAAAACAGTGTGATCATATGTGAACTAGTGTAGTAATAGAAACTACGCAATTTGCACATCAGCTGATTATTCCATTAGAATTAATTTTTTAGATTCTTTAAGTATCTAACCTCAAAAGAGTGTGTTCATATATGAGTGAGAACAACGATCCATTGAAAAACTCAGTGGCGAAGATTTAGATTGGTGTTAGAAGAACATAACCCATAATTTTCCACATGTTTATAACAAGAAACTTTGTTATCCTACACCATCATTATTATCAATGGTTAACGTTTCGATTTTGCGATTAAAATTGTTTGATGAATACAATCAAACCAAAAACTTTATTTAGGTATGAAATGTATTATAATAACATGTTGACAAATTTATACAGTACATATGATTAATATAATATTAAACCTTAGTTTGTTATTGTGTTTTTATTTATCTAGGCCTACGTTTATTTCTTATTCCAATAAAAATGTGTTCTAACAACGTTCCTGATACTATTTAAATCCTTCTTGAATTGTACAAAATGTCCAATATTGAATATACAGTAGAGTCTTGCTGATCCGAACGGGTCAAAATAATATTGGGATGGATTCAAATTACTCTAAAAAAGAAATATTAATTGGATGAAAGGATCGAAGACGAATGAAATCCTCATAAATGACTGTTGGTCGCTCAGTGTAGTGATAAATCCCGATTTCATTGACCGATGATTACGTTCGCAAGAAGCCTCAGATCGACTTCAAACTTTCACACTAAATTTTTTGGCGTAATTTGTAAGGTCAAATTCGTTTCTGAAGTTATTCTGTTAAATAATAAAGCAATGAGAGGTAATTTAATTTCCCATAAGAAATGCATTGTGGGCTGTAAATAACGGTGCTTGAGTTTTTTGTTGTCAGACGCATGTGTTATGGAAACTATTTTTTGCCTTTTTTACTGTAACTGCACTAAATAAAATACAATTTGTTATTTATTTATGAAATATTTTAAAATAGTTTAGGAATACTAGAAAAGAAAGATATATTTTGTATTAAAAAACAATAATAAAAAGAAAATATTTACTAAATAAAATAAAATTGTAAAAAGTACCTACTGATAATCAAATATCTTGAATGAGAAAAAAACAAAAAAAAAAAACTTAAACCTTTTTCTATATAGTTAATATGTGTAATATAATAAATGTGTTATTTATTTATTTATTTAATTTTTAATGGTGTGGAACTTGGATTATTTTTATCTTGTCGTTCAACCCCATACGCGTAGATAAGTCCCGCCACTTATAGAAAGTATTTACAATCTACTTTATGTAAATTGTAGATATTTACATAAAGTAAATAAATACAATAAATTCTAAAAAAAAAAAAAAACATATGTTTAAAATTAGTAGGCCTATACTATATTTCATTCGGTACCTATTTCATCCGATGCAATGTATCGATATTTCAGCCGATACGATATATCAATATTTCATTCGATGCGATTGGCCTATATCGATCGATATTTTAATTAGGTAGAAATATAGGCACTAAGTAAAATAAATGAAAATGTACATTTTCTTATACCTACCCATACCCGCCGAGATAGAAAATTGGAAAAAACCGGGAATGACGTTTTTATTCCAAAATATGTCGAGTGTGTAATTAAAATAACCGGACCACCGAGATTGTCACGAATATGTACAAATTATTTCGACTCGATTTTAAATAAGCCTGAACATGTGAAAATAGTGTTGGAAAAGCTATAAGATGAACGATTTTTAAAGTATGTCATGTGGGTACTCAAATTACGTGGAATTTCATAAAGAATACGAATATGTATATATTTTTTTAATACATATTCGTACATAAACTAATGCTCAATAAAGAGAAATAAAACACTTCTAGAAAAAAATTAAAACTCACTGAAAGTTTCATAAATTAAGCACTTACAATATTACACGTGGTTCTTATTGACGTAGCCTAAGTTATTAGGTAATAGGTAGTAGGCTACTATATAGGGTGAGGTGGGGTAATTCTGGGACAAAAATCAAAACAATTGATTTTTCTTTTACTTCTAGGTGTGTTAGGCTCAAACAAAAAATCATTTTATATATGTACTAGGTATGACTATGAGGTCCTGTTTAGTTTATGATGTTATCTCTTGTACTTTTTTCTTAAAAAATTAAAAACGCTGTTCCATATTTACCCCGGGGTTTGGGGCAATTATGGGACGGGTATGGGGCAATACGAGGACAGTCATATATCTCTATAGTTATGAAAGATAGGCAAAAGAGAGGGAAATAGTTGGACAGAGCATAGTCTAATTGTGTAGAAGGCACTGGGAAATTCTGGGACAGTAAAATTTTTGTAAAGGAAAAAAATTTCAAAAAAATGCCGTGTGACCGACCGAAAAATACGCAATTTTCAAGTAAAGTAAAAATTATGAAAAATTTGAGGTATTGAAAGAACTACCCCCTACACAAATTCTTTAAAGTAAAATCTTCAAAAAAAGGTCACTCTCTAAAAAATTAAGCTAAAGGCAGATTTTTTGTGTATTTTTTTCTAAAACACTGTCATTTTCCGGGCTCGGTCCGAACATAGGTTTAGGTATAAAATGAGTTGAAATACTGTAGGAATATTCATGATAATTAATACCTTTATTTACACACTCAAACAAGGAAAAACAGGGATTACTTTTTTCATTGATATCTAATGGGGCAGAATCTTCTTCAGACGATGAACTAAAATTTAAATTGTCACTACTTCCCCAGCTCTCCCAATCTTGACTCTCTTCACTGTCTGATTATTCTATAAAGCATTTCTTTTGTCTTTTTACTTGAGGTTTTGACTCTAACAGGTTTCTTTTCTTTTACATTCTTTGAGACTTAAGGCACATTCTTCTTTACATTTTCTTTCGGTTCCTTTTTAATCTTTATTACAGGCTTCTTCCCTTCTTTGGGCTTCTTTATTTCTTATAAGAGGGCTTTAGGGGTTACATGTTTCCTTGGTTTAGTTACATTGCTAGATTTTCCAACTTTCCCCAACAATTTTTCTTTAAAACTACGATTTGGGGTCACCTGCCCCGACAATAAAAAGGGTACATGATGCTGTGGCCTGATTAGAAACAGAAGATTGTATAGGTGGCATATTATTAGATGTGGATTTTGGTTCAGATTGCATGTTATTGGAAGTTGATGGTTGAATGAGCTAGTCAATAATAAAAAAATAATAAAATTGAGAAAAAGAATATGTCCCAAAATTGCCCCAGGCGTGTCTCACAATTGCCCCATAAAGTGTCCCATAATTACCCCTCTAGCCTTTTATTGAATATTACATACCCTTTTAATGGTAGGACTCAAGTTTAAACACCATTTTGTTGCCAAGGAAATTGTCTATCTAATAATATAAAAATTATTCATGTTCAAAAATTACACAACTGTGGACAGAGAAAGTTTTCGGCAGCAAAAATGTAGAGTTTAACAATACAAATTTATTTTCACTGATACTTATACAATATTGTTTTAATCATTGTGGTATCTAACTTATCAAATAATAAGCTACATTTTAGTGATAAAATATGTTAAAATAAACAATAAAATATGATAAAAAAATAACTGTCCCTTTTTTGCTCCACTTTTTTGCTGTCCCAGAATTACCCCACCTCACCCTACATTACAGATACCATAACCTAAGTAGGGAACCTAACCTAACCTACCTAACTAAACCTAACTTAACCATTATATGGGAATTAACTTCATATGTTTTATTCCACAAACAAGTATATATTCTTATTTCACATAAAATGCTGCATAGTTGTACGATGGTTAGCTTAGGTAAGGTTGTGTTATTTTAGATTAGGCCTACAGTATTTGTAATGTAAGTTAAGTAGTAACCTATGTATTAGTACTGCCTATTACAAGTGGGGTATATAGATACATAGGTGAGAGAATGAAAGAATCTTTGTTGAGAGAATCTATAGGTGCTACCTACATTATCTATACAGAATAACTTACAAATACTGTAATCTAAAATAACATAACCTTACCTATAGGGTAGTTTCATATAGCGCCTACATTTCTACCGAATGAAAATATCGATCGATACAATCGATATATCACATCGGATCAATCAATGCGATTGATAAGTTATATCGCATCGGATCGATCGATACGATTGATATATTGCATCGAATCGATCGATACAATTGATACTTGATACTTGGTAGAATCCCACTGGAATTGCTTATGCAACGTGGTCGTCAATTTCAGGATACTAGGCCTCATGGAACATATCTTCCCAACTGTAGTAGGCCGCTTCAACCAAATATTCCTTCAATAGGCTTTTGAATTTCTTTAAGTTAGGTTCGCTTGTTATCGATCTTGGAAGCTTATTGTAAATTCTTGCACTATTATAATAGGGACTCTTCCCAGCCAATGTTGATGAGATTTGAGGCACATGGATATTATTAGCTCTTCGAGTATTGTAATTATGAACCATACTATTGGTGAAAAAGACTTCCGGATTGTTTCTGGCAAGTAAAGCTGACTCCATGATGAACAGTGAAGATAGTGTAAGAATTCCTAATTCTTTAAAAAGAGGTTTACAATGGGCTAGACGTTCGGCACCACACATCCTCCGTACAATGCGCTTTTGAAGAAGAAAAACTCTCTTTGCAGATGTACTGCTGCTCCACAAAAACAACTCCATATGACATTAGGCTGTGGAAGCAACCATAGTAAACTTTAAGTAAAATTTCAATGCTAACAAGCTTATGAAGTCTATAAATCAGATAAATGACAGGGGTCAATCTTGCACATAACGATTCCGTTATCCCAGGCCAGGTTTTCAGTGATATGCAGCCCCAGATACTTGACATCTTCACAGGCACTGATGGGAGTTCCATTTAGGCTCACATGTGGAGGTAGTTGTATTGATATATCCAGTGGCGAAGCGTGCGGTCATCTCTGGATTCGGCGATGACCAGGACAAATTAATAAATTTAATGTATCAGTAAATAACAATGATAAACATACAATTTATTCCTTGTTTGCATGAACTATTAATGAAAATTTCATCAACGTCATTGTGGTAACGTTCAAATCCGCTTCAAACTCGCAGTTCACAATCAAGCTAAGCAAGCGCCAACGACTAGCGCTCGCACAGAAGCACTAACATCCTGCGTAACTCGTCCACCCCCCCCCCCCCCGCGCCCATCAAAGAGAGTTCCCTCCCCTCCCTCCCCCAAACCTGCAACCAATCACAACACGTTTCGGCTCCCGCTCAACCACGCTAGATCAAGCGAGTTCGGCAATATTCGGCAGCTCTCGTGACTTCTCGGCAGCATCCGTGAAGTTTCGGCTGCTGGTGCAGGCGAATTTCGACCGGAAGGCGAGGTCTATGGATGTCAAAGTAGTTTGCGTGCGTTGTGTAGTGTTGTGAATTAATTATGTGAAGTGCTGTTGTTATCATTGGGGCTGTGACGCTGTGAAATGATTGTAATAAGGTTAATAGTAAACAATGGCACTGACATAATATTAAAACTAAAGGAAAGACCATTCAGTTCACTTCGTTTTGAGGAAAAACTGTTAACCATTCAAACCATGCGCAGTTTTATCGTTAACCTTACAATAGTGTCACGTGAATAATAAAATTAGAAGATGATTTTAGTCGCATTACATGATTTGCTATACTCGTGAATAAATTATATTTATAAATAATTTTCTGGGGTTTAACTTCATTGTAAATTTCCTCTCAGACCCTATTAAACAAAAATTGGGTTTCTAAAAATATGCGATGACCGAGGAAAAATCTCACGCCTCGCCACTGGATATATCGCATCGAGTCAAAATTTTTATGTATGTATATCTAATCATATAAGTTGTAATGTTTCATTCGCCACATCCATTATTTTAGTATAAGTTATGTGTTATTTGTTTAATATCGTTATTAGATTTAATTCAATGAGTAGCTAATGGAGACCAGATGGTAATTTAGTATTAAACCAAAATGATTTTATGCGTTATCACTTTGTTTGCTAATATTAGTATACAAGAATATCCCACCTTATCACCCCTTAGGACATAATTATCATAATACCAATAATTTATTATTTTATCCGAAATACATTTAAAATATAATCAAATAATTTTAAATTAAAAAAATATCCCAATAAAATGCCCACTAGCCTAAGTAGTTATTTATTGTGTAAAAGAGTTGCAATACAAATTAAAACATTTTATATAATATATATATATATTCAAAACCAAATTTACCAATTAATCAAAATCACATTACCCAGTGTTGTGCTAAGTGTTTGTGCTTCAAGATGTGTGAACCCCTAACAGTCAACAATGAAGAACATGTGTGAACCCCAGAGAGACACCACTGACCTTTCTTCTTGATCCAGCTTCCCTAGTGTTAGCATCTAAATTTTATAAGGACACAGTTCCTCCATTTTAATAAATTCCCCAGTCTGGACTAGAGCTTTATCCTAGTTCCAAATAATAGGGACATTGCCCAAA
This sequence comes from Neoaliturus tenellus, assembly GCA_030545055.2. Classification (NCBI taxonomy): domain Eukaryota; kingdom Metazoa; phylum Arthropoda; class Insecta; order Hemiptera; family Cicadellidae; genus Neoaliturus; species Neoaliturus tenellus. The sequence continues at coordinate 78,076,395 of CM061534.1, read as the reverse complement.
CAGTACCAATTTAAATTCAATCCCATTTTAAATTTATTTATTCCCAAATATATAGTACTGGGCGAAGAATCATTGGAGCAGATTTGGTAAGATCCACCCATACATCCATCAATACCCAAGATAGTGACAAGAAGACAATAGACTTGAACTGTATTTATCCCTAACATTTGTGAACAATTAACATTCTTTTAAAGATTCAAAATTTATCCATGATATTAATTTCTATTTCTAAATTGAATATAAAAATTGAGTTTGCTTGTCAGCACGAGTTCCCCTCCCTGAGAAAGAGTCTGAATGTATTCCATTGTTAAACCCAGCTGATAGACATTTAACTATAATTGTGAAGCAAGAGATATAAGGACTGAAATTACCCACATCATTTTGTATCCATTATAATTTATAAATAATCAAGCATAAATTTAAATTAGAATTGTATTTCAGATAGGTAATAAATTTAAATTGTTGTAACAAAATAGTCTTATTATTTCATAGGCCTAGATAGCATATTAGCCTAGATTAGCTTACCCATCAAGTTGACCTGGAAATAGCACGATACAGATAAAAACAGATAGATATATATAAACACCACTACTAATCAAGAGACAGAATAATATTTATCAAATCTTTTATTAAGTATATCCATTATTCTAATATATTTTTCATTATAAACAAACACTTTTCTAACGTTAAGAGCAGCCAACATGGCGATCCCCTTCAAGTAAGAAACGATACGAACTATCGCATCGCAACAACATAGACCGGCAGTGTGTGTACAATTGCAAAATGGCGCCCAACGTACTGGCAAGCAACCTCAATTAAAATAGATATTGCAACTCTTAAATAAGTAGGTTAGCTTAAGTAATCTAAGTAAGAATATTAGTCATTAAGAAATCCACATCCCACTACAATTTTTATTCCCCAAATTCCGTAAATAATTAATGCAAAACTCTTATAATTTACGTAAGCCTAAACGTTATCCGATTACGATGAGTTCGATAGATCGACCGGATGATCACCGTTGCATAGCGACAGAAACTAGCCGTGACGTCACTCCTACCAGCCAATCAACGACGACCGTTCCTTCAGACTCCTGTGTCGACAATCAGCTGTCGATCGACACGCTGCAAGTGTGCCAACCCAACAAAAATGGATTTCCCGCGGACGCAAATCAGTCTGAGAAACCGAGCGGACCCGACGAGAACGTCGAATTCAACATGACACCGGCACGCACAGCAAACACACACGCCACATCGAGCGACACAAGCGACCATAATATTTCATCTCCCTCACAAAACAGTAAAACACAGACAGAACAAATAAATCATGACACTAATACACAACCTGATTTCAACACCATCCTCACCTACCTACAACAATTGAATTTAAAAATGGACGAAACTAAATCAGAATTAAATAATAAAATGGAAGAAACTAAATCCAAAATGGACGAAACTAAACTTGAACTAAATCACCAGATTACCGAGACTAAAGCAGAGTTAAATAACAAAATGGACGAAACTAGATTTGAACTAAATGCAAAGTTCGAAGAGACTAATGCAAAATTGGATGAGACGGATGCCAAACTAAGTAACGAAATTAAAACTTGCTACAACATGCTCCAAAACCAAATCCAAGATATTAGAACCACTCAAAATGAATTTCGCCACGAATTAGACGAATTAAAATCTACCCAATTGGAACAAACCAACAGCATTGTACAATTTCAAACAAATGTCATTGACCAGATCGATAATTCACGACGGGAAATCGAAAATTTTGTGGACACCAACCTAACCAAACATAAAATGTCAATTGAAAGCGAGGTCGCCAAACAACAAAAGAATATTTTGGATAATGTAAATAAAAAATTAGAACAGCATGAGTTTACGGTAGGACAAGATATAAAATCACTATTCGACACCATCAACAAATGTGAGAGCGATATAAAGAACCTTAAATCAGCCACACAGAATCAGACCCACTTGAGCGGACCTATTCACATAGTCTGTAACGGGAGCGAATGGACAGAACGCCATATACCAAAATTTAGTGGACGAGCAGGAAACCCTAACGAGTTTCTCAAGAGATTAAAAAGGTATTATGAGAAGAGTTTACAAAGACAACCGAACAATGACCCGATCGAGCATCTAAAGGACACTTTGGAGATTAGTTTTGAAGGACCAGCATCACGATGGCTACAATTAATCAAAGATAACATCAAAAGTTGGGGACAATTTGCAGAAGAATTTACTAATAAATACTGGAGTCGTGAAGTACAGCGAGGCATTCGGACAAAGATCGAAGCAGAGAAATACCGAAGCAACGGGACACTAAGTAGAGCAGAATACTTTACCGAGCGTGTATTATTATTGCAATCAATCACACCGCCATTAACAGAAGAAGAAATCGTCACTATATTAGCCGAAAATTTTGACCAGATAACCCAAGACAGTCGTGTTGTACAAAATATCACCTCAATCAAGGGTTTTGAACAAATATTACAACGAGAAGACATAAGAGATGGACCAAAGTGGTCAAGACAAAATAACAACCAGGTACAAAATTCCAACACTCGACCCAACAGTCCCAACAACCACAATCATCGTCAAAATTCACATGCTCCAAACATAAACCATCATGCGTACCAACCAAAGGCCCCATACACAAACCAACCATATCAAAACACTCGATATCAAGGGACGCATAACCAGAATCAACCTAATCAACCACCATACAAGTACAACAACAATAGGCCACGCCATGAATACAAACCATACGATCGAGACACATACCAATCCAGGCAGAACAATCACTACAGAAACGACCGATCGTATCCAACGAAAGAACAATCCCAAGTATGCACTATGATAAGACAGACTGATAATAATACACACTACCCTACTCAAAACCAACACCCTACAAACAATAGCGGCCCATCCCAAGACAACCAGGGAAACGGCACCCCGCTGTAATTGCCCACCGAGGAGCGACCGCAACAAAAGATAATATTGCAACTACAGCGCTAGATCCTCATATCCTCGGAATAAATTCAACAGACCTTATTTATAATTTTCATGTAAATAATATCATGTGTGATAAAGAATTCTTGTTAGATGAATCATCAAACAATAATGAAATAAATTTAACACCAACTCAAATAAATTGTCCAGAAATAAATATAACCATCAATAACATTAAAACTAACGCATTAATTGACTCCGGTTCTTCTATCACCTGCTTATCAGAAAATTGGCTCAAAGAAAACCAACAATTACTTAAACCTTATGAAGAATTTCCCCTTACCAACACAGTAATAAAGACTGCTACAGGAGACAAATCAAAACGTGTTTCAAGAATAATTTATATTCCCGTAACTATTGAAGGACACACTATACAAATACAATTCCTTATTGTGCCTAACCTCATCAAACCCGTAATTTTCGGAATAGATACACTAGTTGCTACGAAGATGGAGATAAATTTTAATGATAGTGAATTAAATATGATGATAAATAATAATAAAATAACATTGAAGTTCAGCATGAGTATTAACGAAGGACAATTATGTCAGATTACAATTGATGATTGCCAAAGGCTAAATAATAATTATAATGATCTGATGTCGAGTGACAGTAATGATTATGCAACTTGTGATGAATATTACGACATAGGCAGCTTTGATGAGACTAAACACGATACAACGGGAGAAGAGACACTTTTGACGAAAGAAGAAATTAATAACGCATTAACCTCTAACACATACATCAGCAGTAATGAGAAGGAGTTATTAAGTAATTTGTTGCTAAAATACAACCACATATTTTCGGAAAAGCCAGGCTTATGTAATAAATACACACACGAATTAAAAGTAAAAAACCCACAAAGTTTTAAATCAACATATCCCCTACCACAAAATTATCAAATGCCACACAACAAGATATTGATGAAGAGGAATCAACACCCGACGAGGACATTGACAACGCTCCAACACCAACATAAGTGACGAAAGATTTGTGTAATAGACAATATATTATGAACGATTATATCCAACTCATGAGAAATCGAGGGGATCAAGAAATAAATAAATGCCACAAACTATAAAAAACCTTTACAGTGAGTGCAAATTAGAATGAATCTACGAGTTTAATATAGACAATGGTAGTTTAGTACATTCAATTAGTAACAATTTGTTTTCATGTGTTAACGTAGAATTTAAGTATCATATCACCAAATTTTCACACATTTAATGTATATCATACTAGCTATAAGAATCATTCATACTAAATATTTCATGTGTCTCATTCAACATTAATCGAAATTTGTCTGTCATTTCATTCCATACAAATTTCTGAGGGGATAATTGTAATGTTTCATTCGCCACATCCATTATTTTAGTATAAGTTATGTGTTATTTGTTTAATATCGTTATTAGATTTAATTCAATGAGTAGCTAATGGAGACCAGATGGTAATTTAGTATTAAACCAAAATGATTTTATGCGTTATCACTTTGTTTGCTAATATTAGTATACAAGAATATCCCACCTTATCACCCCTTAGGACATAATTATCATAATACCAATAATTTATTATTTTATCCGAAATACATTTAAAATATAATCAAATAATTTTAAATTAAAAAAATATCCCAATAAAATGCCCACTAGCCTAAGTAGTTATTTATTGTGTAAAAGAGTTGCAATACAAATTAAAACATTTTATATAATATATATATATATTCAAAACCAAATTTACCAATTAATCAAAATCACATTACCCAGTGTTGTGCTAAGTGTTTGTGCTTCAAGATGTGTGAACCCCTAACAGTCAACAATGAAGAACATGTGTGAACCCCAGAGAGACACCACTGACCTTTCTTCTTGATCCAGCTTCCCTAGTGTTAGCATCTAAATTTTATAAGGACACAGTTCCTCCATTTTAATAAATTCCCCAGTCTGGACTAGAGCTTTATCCTAGTTCCAAATAATAGGGACATTGCCCAAACAGTACCAATTTAAATTCAATCCCATTTTAAATTTATTTATTCCCAAATATATAGTACTGGGCGAAGAATCATTGGAGCAGATTTGGTAAGATCCACCCATACATCCATCAATACCCAAGATAGTGACAAGAAGACAATAGACTTGAACTGTATTTATCCCTAACATTTGTGAACAATTAACATTCTTTTAAAGATTCAAAATTTATCCATGATATTAATTTCTATTTCTAAATTGAATATAAAAATTGAGTTTGCTTGTCAGCACGAGTTCCCCTCCCTGAGAAAGAGTCTGAATGTATTCCATTGTTAAACCCAGCTGATAGACATTTAACTATAATTGTGAAGCAAGAGATATAAGGACTGAAATTACCCACATCATTTTGTATCCATTATAATTTATAAATAATCAAGCATAAATTTAAATTAGAATTGTATTTCAGATAGGTAATAAATTTAAATTGTTGTAACAAAATAGTCTTATTATTTCATAGGCCTAGATAGCATATTAGCCTAGATTAGCTTACCCATCAAGTTGACCTGGAAATAGCACGATACAGATAAAAACAGATAGATATATATAAACACCACTACTAATCAAGAGACAGAATAATATTTATCAAATCTTTTATTAAGTATATCCATTATTCTAATATATTTTTCATTATAAACAAACACTTTTCTAACGTTAAGAGCAGCCAACATGGCGATCCCCTTCAAGTAAGAAACGATACGAACTATCGCATCGCAACAACATAGACCGGCAGTGTGTGTACAATTGCAAAGTTAGGTAACTATGTTTGCACATCAAAATTAACAATTTGGTATAATGTTGTTAAAAAGTACAATAGTTATAATGTTGATCAAAATCTAAACCTAAATCTCTCACAAAAACTTATTTATTTTATTTATTTATTTATGTACAGTGTCTAATCACGCCCTTACATGCAGTGTTTGCCTGGGCTGTAGACTTGTCAATAACAATTCCTTATTTCTATTCCTAATCTATGTACATATGTGATTCACCATCTGGGAGATACTGACAAACACTTAAATAAAGTAATACAAATACCAAATAAAATACTAACAAACTGCTTGTATTCATGAAAAAGAGAAAATACAACTTAAAAAACTGGGATGTCGTGATCCAGGTACTCGGAAAGGCTGTAGAAGCAGTTACCAATCAAGTAATCAACCACCAACTTCTTGAATTTTTTGGGTGAAAGTTCCTCTTTTATGCGCTTGGGGCATTTGTTATAAATCTTTAAACACAAGTATGAAGGAGATTTTTCTAAAAAAGTAGTTCTATGTATTGGGTACTGCAATGTTTTGGAATTCCGGGTGTCATATTGATGTTTATGATTGTTCTTGAAAAATTTGTCTAAATTGGTTCTGGCAAAAAGAAGGCATTGCAAGATGTGTATAGATGGAAGTGGAAGGATGTGAAGCCTTTTGAAAAGTGGTCTACAGGAGTCCCTAGGTCCGGCACCCGATATCAATCTAATGACTCTCTTCTGCATTCGGAAAACCCTCATTATTAGTCAATGTAAGTTATAACTTATAATGGTTGATTTTTCTTTTTTAACATGAAAACTGAACACTAACACTACTATATCTATTTTCATTTTCATCCCCTCACCAGTGCACCACACTGCTCACACAACATTTTCTTTGGTACGTTATCACTTCATTATCTTGTAAAAATCTATCACATTGCTCATTTCTATAACCCAACTATCTAGTATAAACTTTCTATTATAAATAGGTTAATAGAAAGTTTTCTGAAACTCATGAGACTAATCAAAATAACTAAACTATCCATACTGACTATGAAATCACCTAGTAAAATCTTGGTTTAAATGTTAGATAAACAAAAAATTTAATATTTAGTGAATAAATATAAAAAATTCTCAAAAAACATGTTTAAAATATTTCATCCGATGCAATATATCGATATTTCATCCGATGTGGCGTATCGATATTTTATCCGATGCGATATATCGATCGTATCTATCGATATTTTCATTCTGTAGAAATGTAGGCGCTATATGAAAACTTGGCTGAAGCTAGCTGACGAATTCCATCTGACGACCTAGGGGTCGTAAACGCAAGATTTACGACTTTGGGGATTAAGTATATGTTTGTCAAATTAAAATGGATACCTACAAGCCCTATAATATTAACATGATATTTTAAGTACACTGTAGAATATAAGTTAAAAAATGTATTTTTAATTTTTTTTCTCAATAATAATTACGTTTTACCCTCTATGGTTTTTGATAAAATTTATTTAGTATGCATATTGATATCAGTATTTTCTGTGACTTGACTTTAACATGCATGTTGGGTTTTACCTATACCACCCATGTGCTTCCTGGTGTTTGTTCCTTTTTAGCTCGTAAGGTTTTTGGAATTTGGAATGCACCCGGCGCAAGATTCCAAACTGGTCAGAATACCTTTCCTCGAAAAGGGGATGAGAATGTCATGTGCTGCTGGAAACAGGGTAAGGACACGCTCGCCCACGACGCTTGTTTAAACCAGAATATTATCTCAATAACATAAATATTACGTAAAAAAACAATATAAAATCCTGATTCTAAAACCATTTTTTCGCGAACAACTATTAACCTAACAAACCGGATGGATTCGGTTCAAAAAGGCCGTAATGAAATATGAAAAATGTCTTTGGATCAATTGCGCGTTATTTAACGATTTCATCGCAACGAGTTGTAGTGAACAAACCAAGTAAGGTACGCGTATGTGACGTAGGTAGGATAAATATATAAACTTTGTACTAATTGGAGATTAAAACAAATCTTTGGACACCCGACGGTGAGTTCTGCTATTTGCCTGTAAAAATTGTATTGTAAATTATTATTTGCCGCTTCCGCAGTGTCAGTCACAGCGTGCGTTATTTAACAATTTCAACGAGTTGTAGTGAACAAACCAAGTAAGGTACGCGTATGTGACGTAGATAGGATAAATATATAAACTTTGTACTAATTGGAGATTAAAACAAATCTTTGGACACCCGACGGTGAGTTCTGCTATTTGCCCGTTAAAATTGTATTTTAAATTATTATTAGCCGCCTCCGCAGTGTCAGTCACAGCGTGCGTTATTTAACGATTTCAACGAGTTGTACCGAACAAACCAAGTAAGGTACGCGTATGTGACGTAGATAGGATAAATATATAAACTTTGTAATAATTGGAGATTAAAACAAATCTTTGGACACCCGACGGTGAGTTCTGCTATTTGCCCGTTAAAATTGTATTTTAAATTATTATTAGCCGCCTCCGCAGTGTCAGTCACAGCGTGCGTTATTTAACAATTTCAACGAGTTGTAGTGAACAAACCAAGTAAGGTACGCGTATGTGACGTAGATAGGATAAATATATAAACTTTGTACTAATTGGAGATTAAAACAAATCTTTGGACACCCGACGGTGAGTTCTGCTATTTGCCCGTTAAAATTGTATTTTAAATTATTATTAGCCGCCTCCGCAGTGTCAGTCACAGCGTGCGTTATTTAACGATTTCAACGAGTTGTACCGAACAAACCAAGTAAGGTACGCGTATGTGACGTAGATAGGATAAATATATTAACTTTGTACTAATTGGAGAATAAAACAAATCTTTGGACACCCGACGGTGAGTTCTGCTATTTGCCTGTAAAAGTTGTATTGTAAATTATTATTTGCCGCCTCCGCAGTGTCAGTCACAGCGTGCGTTATTTAACAATTTCAACGAGTTGTAGTGAACAAACCAAGTAAGGTACGCGTATGTGACGTAGATAGGATAAATATATAAACTTTGTACTAATTGGAGATTAAAACAAATCTTTGGACACCCGACGGTGAGTTCTGCTATTTGCCCGTTAAAATTGTATTTTAAATTATTATTAGCCGCCTCCGCAGTGTCAGTCACAGCGTGCGTTATTTAACGATTTCAACGAGTTGTACCGAACAAACCAAGTAAGGTACGCGTATGTGACGTAGATAGGATAAATATATAAACGTTGTACTAATTGGAGATTAAAACAAATCTTTGGACACCCGACGGTGAGTTCTGCTATTTGCCCGTTAAAATTGTATTGTAAATTATTATTTGCCGCTTCCACAGTGTCTGTGACAGCGCGAGTTATTTAACGATTTTAACGAGTTGTACAAACAAACCTTTGGTTTGTAGATGTTTGTACAAACCGAGTTGTACAAACATCCACAAACCAAGCCAATTCAAATGATCAAATACACTAAATTAGGCCAATGATCCACTGAGTGATTTGATACCAAAACCCACAACCTCTAAATTAGAATAGGATATATATATATATATATATATATATATATATATATATATATATATATATGGGAAAAATAATGAAATAAATGAATTCAATGTTTAAAACATCCATAAGAAATGCAGAGAGAAGAATTCTAATTTCCGTATACGGTATCTTTGAAATATATATTTCGTATATACAAACGAATATTTTCAAAAACGGTTTGGGGCATTGTAATCAGTACAAAAATCTACTGAGAAATTATGTGTCACAATACTATATTTTCATGAAAAAACTTTTTGTATCTATTATGGTGGAGGGGCTGCGGGCGGATTCCTGGAACTGGCGAGTTTGTATGTTTTGACGGCCCCGATTTTCTGCCTAATCGGGACCTGGCGAATTTGAATCTTTTCGTCGACCCTCCAACCACTGGCGAATTTGTATCCAGCCCAGGTGCCATGGCTAGGTGGACACAGTACCTTATAATATTTGAATTTGTTTTGAAATAGAGTCGCTAGTATAATTATTTCTGTTGTTCTACTATGTGAAAATCGCAATTTACACAAACCAAATCTCGATATCGTGGTGGTGCAGCGGCACCAGTGGCACCACCCGTGGGCACGCCAATGGACGTACCCATGTGATGACCATTTTCCATTTTTATAATATGAGCTACCTTACAAACAAATAATTACTGAAGTAGTTTAGCCTGATTATATACGATGATTGTTACTTTATTATTTTGGTAAGCCATGCTTTTGCAAAACCAGGGACAATAGGCACACTTTATTTTTTAGACATGGACACCTTTTGAGGGACTAGTTTATTTTTAGGAAGACTCATCAGACTTGAATCTGTATAAAGTTATGTACCTTGATTATATCCTGAATCCTGGTTATCATAGTTACCTTGGTTATGATTATTTAAGCTATGTCCCTAATTTTATTCAAATTTAAACATTGCATTTAAGGTATTTATTATTTAAAATTTACCTATAAAGGCACGATTGGTTAATGTTATAAATTAGTTCTATATTTCTTATTAAAAGGGGTGTTCGGGAGGTCTGCGACACCCAATGTTTTGGCGATTTTTTTCATAACCACGGTACTATTTATGCATCTTTAACCGTATTGTATATGTAGTTAATAAATTAAATAAAAATTTATAGTCCGGTTCAACAGCGGTGGCGGCTGAGGGATTAGGACGGCCGGGGAGGCCTCCCTTCCCCTCACCAATAACCCTCGGTCGGCCGCTCCGGGCCTGGGCCATGAGTCACTAGACAAGAGGTGCAATTGGTACGGCGCACCGAAACTGCGATCCTAGTTTTAATCCTCAAAAGGGTTCGCTAATCCCACAACCGAAACTGCGATCCTGGCACAGCGGCCCATCAGCAGGTAGCGGAGGGTCCAGCGGGGATTCCAGCGTCCGGTGTAGGCTAATGGCTCTGGAATCTTTCGCCGTCCGATGTGTCGTTTATTTGACGTTAATAAGAAATACAAAAAATAGTTGCTTATAAATCACAATGTGTCTTTGGTATGTCTAAAATCACTATGTAAGACGCGAGGTTTATCACAAATCGGAATTTCGTTTAAATTTCTAGCAAAACATAACACAAAACAAATACAAAATAAAAAAAAATGCATCAACAAACATAATACACTTTGAGCACTTTTTATAAATAAAAATAATTTTTTAACATACACCGTCTACTGTAAACAAATGTTATAAAGTCATTAGAACTTTTGTTGCATTTTTCACTTAATTATTCTATTTACCATATTGATGACTTAAAAACTACTAGGCTATACATTTATCTTTTGATCGGCGGTCGCGAGCGTTTACGATCTGCTTTCGCGTTTTGATTTGGATCACAAGCATTAGCAATCTTGATCAGATGAGCGTCTTGATCGGCGATCGCGAGCGTCTCCATAATTAAAATTGTTTATAAATTTTAAGACTAGAAGGCAAATTCAAAACTATTTAAAGACTTTACAAGATCCACATTTAATTAACAGTTAATTAACCGACAAACATTTTGGGGTGGCGGATGTCGCATAAACTGACACAATTGCCCTTATGAGATGTAGTTGACCTGTGGCACTACAGTTATCTTGGGGCTGTGCTGTATCCCTTTTAGCCCACATATAAATCGATCCCTAAGCAGCATATAATTCTTAAATCAAAGTTTAAAGGATAAACAAGCGGTAGTCGATAAACAGGAAATACTATATGTATCCCATCAAAATGGTAAATAGAATAATTAAGTGAAAAATGCAACCAAAGTCCTAATTATTTTACAACATTTGTTTACAGTAGACGGTGTATGTTGAAAAAATAATTTTCCTAGCATTGGCCTGAAAGCTAATGAAAAACAAGGAGAAGCAACATTTTTATTATTAACAAAAAATGTTGCAGTTTTCACATGTTCTTTAAATTTGCTATCATATTGAATTTGTGGAAGGATTATTATTATTTATTTTAATAAACAAACAGTACAAACCCCCTACGAAGGATGGGTACACATCAGCTAGTATGTAATAAAAGTTGTGGGAGGGGGGGGGGCGGCAGAAAACTTCGCTGCCTAGAGGCTGCAAATACTTAAATACGTCCCTGGTTTTATCGGATTTGCCGTGTGCGTCCTCCTGACGAGAGATGCGTTTAAAACACGATTTTCAACAAGCTGTAGTGATTTAACAGAAAATACTACATGTATAAATGTATCCCATGTATATAGTTTATGAAAAACCCTTGTAGAATCATTACCAAAAGGACTAGCGTCTTAAATCTTTTTTGTTGCATTTCCTATTAAATTGTCTATAGAAAGTGCCATTATACATTTTTAGCTAAGGTCATTCATATTCGTCAGTTATTTCCAGTCAAACTCAACTTTTATTAACATTTTTACGTATTAATTTTTAGGTCTAAGATAAAAAATACGAATTATTAAAATTGCTTGGGACAGTGATAAACTACACATCACCTTCTTATTTAATGTTGAAACTAGATTTGTCGACTCCTCCTTGGGGGTTTTTAATTTAATTTTAAAAACGTATGTTTAGCAAATCTGATTTGCCGCGTGCCTCTTCCTGACAAGGGATGCGAAAAATCATGATTTTAAACAAGCTGTAGTACTTAACAGGAAATACTATATGTATCCCATGTACACAGTTGTAAACTACACACCACCTTCAAAGTTCTAAACACTGCAGTATTTTACCCAAATTAACGAGAACATGTTACTTGAGGGGTTACAAGGGTTGGTGAGGAGAAGGGAGGCCTTCCCGGACGTCCTAATCCCTCAGCCGCCACCGCTGTTGAACCGGACAAGTGTTTTAAACAATAATAAAGTGGGATTAAAAATATATGTTTTTTCCTTCGAACGTTATTTCCTATGCAATATCTTATAACAAGCTGTAGTTAATTAAACTACCCATCACCTTCTTATTTAATGTTGAAACTAGATTTGTCGACTCCTCCTTGGGGGTTTTTAATTTAATTTTAAAAACGTATGTTTTGCAAATCTGATTTGCCGCGTGCGTCTTCCTGACAAGGGATGCGTAAAAACATGATTTTCAACAAGCTGTAGTTAATTAACAGCAAATACAACCTAACCAACCAATGCGTTTTCAAAAACAGTAAAATATCTGTCGCGTCAGGGTTTTTACGGATAACCAAATGTCAAAACCCCGAGAGTATTTGTTGTGCAACTCTTTCCAACCCTAGGCAAATGTAAAACGGAAGAATGTTGGGTTCCCCGTTGGGTCATTTTGGAATGTCACCGAAGGGGAGGACAAAGCAATGGAGGGTGTCGACCTTGTTTACCTGTGGTTGCACCGCGCTCCACGTCACCTTTCTGTTGCTGGTCTTGTATTCTATAGTCTGGGTGATTAATGTTCATATTTTAAAATACAAGGTGTTTCTCCTGAATAAACACATTTAAAAGTATAATTCCAATTCCTTACCGTAAAAGTATGAACACTTTGGGTATTGAGCACTGCTCCAAAAGCTGTAATTCCGTACAAAAGATGACAATCAAAGCAACCATAATATATTATAACCATAAGGATTACAACGCAATGCCAATTATTTTAATAAATTTTACAATGTACACAGTTATTTAATAAACGACACATTCCAATCAGCTTGGGTGGGATATTCTACCGCGACGGCTTATTGACGGCGGTGCCGCACCGGCCGCCAGCCGTCTGATGAGTGTATAGGCCTACTACTTTGGCATATCCGTTCGGAGGACACTAATGACGTTTTTTACGCTTTTAGTGACGCGTGCGTATTCCGATATTGTGCGATGAACAAGAAAACGCATGGTAGTGTTATTGCAAGTCAATTTTGTTATTGCACTAACCTGTATTTCAAACAGGTTTTGATGGACTTAGCCCTACATATGAAGAAGTAACATGTTCTTGTTTATTTTGTGTAAAATACTGCATTTAGAACTTGTAATGAAACGTTTTGTTTCAGATCAACCGAGCCCCTCACCCGAGGGGACATTTATAAGCATTCACTAACTTGATTTGTGAGATTGGTCAAATCAGTTTGTAGTATGCATAAATGTCCCTAATATTGCTTCGTCGACAAGTAGTTTCTTCAGAATGTAATGGATAAACACGTATTATATTAAACTAATATTGTAACATATTGTATAAATGATTTGTTAAGCTCTAGGATGTTTTATAAATAAGATAAAAATGTATAAGGCAATGAGGAGTCACAACGGGTCAGTTGAATTTCCCTAAGAATCCCCTGAGGTCCGGCCGGGCAGCCATAAATATAGTGTCTAACCGGCCGACCGCGATACAATGGGGGTGTTTAGTCAACAAAGGATTAGGACGGGCCGGGACTACCTGCAACCCGTCTGAAGATTATTAAAACTGAATTAGCATTTCGACGTCGTATTAGAAATAATTTATATGATTTGAAATAAAATATATTTCTGTAATTTAAAACATTTCGCAGTGTTTCTAAAATATGAGCTAAGCTTAATTCCCCAGTGCTATGTAAGTAACGTAGTTCGTTCAGTATAACTTGTGGAAATCTACGAAAATATGCGCTGTGACAGCAAATATTATATCCTTCGGGAGCAGCACATATGTAACTAAAATTCAATCTTTATTAGTATAAATCATAACTCGCCGTCAGGTGTCCAGATGTTTGTTTTAAATTTTAAAAGGTATGAAATTTATACTTTTACCAGTGTACATAGTCAATGCTTTTACCCTATGTATGCCCATACTTATATCTAACTTGGTTCGTTTAGCACAACTCGTAGAAATTATTAAAAACGGCCTTTGACGGACACTGCAGGAGGGCGGCAATTATTGAACTAAAATTCAATCTTTATAAGTAAAAAGCAGAATTCACCATCATTCGTCCAAAGATTTGTTTAAATTTCCTGTTAGTACAAAGTTTATACTTTTACCCTATGGAATTGAAATTATTAATTTTAAATGTATTTATTCAGGAGAAACGCCCTGTATAAACACCTTGTAGGCTATTTTAAAATATGAACATTAAATACTCAGACTATAGACTACAAGACGAGCAACAGGGAGGTACCGTGGAATGCTGTGCACCCGCAGGTAAACGAGGTCGACACCCTTCATTGCTTTGTCCTCCTCTGCGCGAATTCTTCTATTGATCTTCGCGGGAAGTTCGACCATATCGAACTTCTGCTACGAACGGTTAGATATGTTATTACTTGCATAAAATTGCAATTTTATACGACTAATGATCATATACTATGGGTGATTTTAAATTGTAAGAATTGTAATACTTCTGAAAATCTCAAGTACAGTTGGTACTATCAATCATGCTAATTAAGTTAATTTTATAAGCGCTCTGTATGAGCTAATCTCTGTTTTTATTTATTATATTTTTAGAAGACTTCCGGCCTTTTTTATAATAGGCTACTTAAAATCACAAATTAAAAGTGACACCTCGCAAACAAAAATTTATTGACGATTTTCTATTAAAACATCCACGGTAAATAATTATAGATTATCGCGATTATACAGATTATACTCCAGTGGAATATACAGATTATACAGACACTGTGGAAGCGGCAAATAATAATTTACAATACAATTTTAACGGGCAAATAGCAGAACTCACCGTCGGGTGTCCAAAGATTTGTTTTAATCTCCAATTAGTACAAAGTTTATATATTTATCCTATCTACGTCACATACGCGTACCTTACTTGGTTTGTTCACTACAACTCGTTGAAATCGTTAAATAACGCGCGCTGTGACTGACACTGGAAGCGGCAAATAATAATTTACAATACAATTTTAACGGGCAAATAGCAGAACTCACCGTCGGGTGTCCAAAGATTTGTTTTAATCTCCAATTAGTACAAAGTTTATATATTTATTCTATCTACGTCACATACGCGTACCTTACTTGGTTTGTTCACTACAACTCGTTGAAATCGTTAAATAACGCACGCTGTGACTGACACTGCGGAGGCGGCAAATAATAATTTACAATACAATTTTGTACAGGCAAATAGCAGAACTCACCGTCGGGTGTCCAAAGATTTGTTTTAATCTCCAATTAGTACGAAGTTTATATTTTTATTCTATCCACGTCACATCAATACCTCCTAGAATAATAAGAGAAGGCCAAACGACTGAAATTCGTTACGTCATATAAGTAGGCTGATGTGTTATGTTATGATGTAAGAAAACAGATGTGCTACTGTCAGTCAACGGAGTTTCATCTGTCATGACTAACTTATTTGTTTACAAACAACGAAAAATCAAAACAAGATTAGATGTTTTACCGTTTTTTGGACAACCAGCACCCTCTAAAGCATGAGTTGGAACTAATGATTTAACACATCAGCCTACTTATATGACGTAATGATCATCAGTTGTCTGGCCTTCTCTTATTTCTCCTAGGACCTCTAGGAGGTGTTGGTCACATACGAGTACCTTACTTGGTTTGTTTACAATTGAAAACGTGAGAAACTTATTTACGAATAAGCTGTGTTCTTTTAAACACATTTGCAGTAAAAATTATTTATAATAATGAACACATTTCCAGTAAAATTATTGATTATAATCAAATTAATTGTATTTTATTAATGATATTGTATTTTATTCCTGAAAAGCATCTGTTTCTTAGGTGGTTTCTATAGTACTTTGAACAGAGTGTTTGCTTCCCTGCTTGACGGTTTTACAACCACAATTCGTCAGATGGAATTCGTCAGCTAGCTTCAGCCAAGTAAATTAAATCTGTCAAAGTTAAGCAGGAGCAGCGTTGGGAATTTCCGGGGAATTCCACGGAATCCGGGGAATGGGAGAGGTCTCCGGTACGATTCCGGGGAATAGAGTAGTTTCGGGAATTTCCGGGGAATGGTTATATTTACGGCAAAATTCCGGGGATTGCGCCGGACGACACTATTCGATTCTTGATTCTTGACAAAATGTCATTCATAGTGCTCTATCCAAGAATAGTTTGAGATAAATATTTGACATTATAATAATATGGTTGAGCCTAGTAGAGGCCTAGTAGTACATGATTATATATGGTTATGAATGTTTATGGTTATGGTTGTAATTATTAGGGGCCTGTAATAAATACTTGCCAAATTACAGAACAAAAATGTGGTTTAATGTGTTTTTGTAGTACTACTGTATATGATTAAAAGGGCCTACTGTATTTTTTTTTTTTTTTTTTTAATTCTGTAGGTTTGTATGCAGAATAGCCCATTGGAGGGTGTTTTTCTTTTCAATCTACACTTGCTGTAATTAAAGTGTTTACTTCCTTTTCGTGGCATTAAAAACTATCAATACTATTTGATAAAATTTGGCAACAAGAATTGTTGAAATTTAATTTTTATAATTGTTGTAAATAAGTACAGTAACCCTTATTTGCCTAACCTCATAATGTTTATATGATGAAACTGCGGGGAATAGTGCTGAAAATGGCGTCAATCACAGAGGGAAAACCTTCCTACTGTATCTTTTTCTTTTTAGCACTTTATATCTATATCTAAGAGGTAGTTTAATCTCGTTGATAGATCTAACCTCTTCCCCGTGATTTACGTTATTTCAGGATTGTTCAGTGGGCTTAAAAAGTTTAATTACCTTCTTTGGGAAACATATTTTAACTGAATAGTAGTGGCTAGCAGTTAGTTGCCGCCACTTTTATTGCCGCTTTTACTTTATTAGTTCTTTTGTACGAGTAATGAAAATGGTTAGAGTCCCATAACGGAATTCCGGGAATGCAAATTTGATTCCGGGGAATTCCGGGGAATCCGACGGTCAATTCCGGGTAATTTAATCTCGAGCAGTTACCAACGCTGGCAAGGAGATTCGCGATTTTATTGCTTTGCTTGTTTATAAATTATTTTATATCGGTTATAGCTGTAATCATTTCAATTCAACAAATAAATATGAATCGATGTAATGATGATTTACATTAATTCGAACTTGTCTTAAGATGGCTATTTCAATTTTCAATCGAAAGAAACAGTTTTATTCTCCTGAAGTCGAAGGACTAATCAAGCAACTGACTGGTTTTGAGGTTAGTTAACCGATCACTCTTTCAAAACAAAACTCTGAGCAATGCAATTAAATTATTTAACTAAGAAAAGGATTATATATTAATACTAGGAGTATGCTCGTACCTCCCGTAAGCGTCTATTCGAAGAATAAATTTTAACTTTGCATTAGAGACTGTCACATTAAAAAATTTCAATTCACTTTGTAATCTATACTTATTTAATACGCTAAGGGGTATTTTTTTTGTCCTGAGAACTCCTCCTACAATTTTCAACCGATTTTCAAGTTTTTGGTGTCGTTGGATAGGGCTTGGCCTGTAGTTGTTTCCGCCAAAAACTGATAAGAATCGGACTGAAAATAAAGGCACTATCCACAATTGAAGTCCCAAAATTTCCATTTAAATAACATTGGGATTAAATAAAGCATTTTAAACATCTGTTTGTAAATACGTGTAGTTTTGATGACTAAAGAGATTCACATTATTGGATTGGTCGGATGTCATTGATTTAGAGCTAAATGTAACATTTGCATTGTATGAAAATAAATTGCTCGATTTCGAGCAACATGTATACTAGTAGTTTCAAATACAACTAAAATCACTCTTAATAAAAAGATAAATAAAAACTCTCACTTATGAAAGTTACAGGAATGATATAAACATAGCTTTTATGGTATTCTTCTGTAATTCATGATTTATACTGCTTTTTACTTGATACTTACTTGATACTTGTTCTCTTATTCTTTGACCAACAATTGCTGGATAGAATGCGTCAGTAAAACAAAAACACAATACTAATTTTCACACAACATAATCTTAAAACGACTTAAAAAAAAAAAAAACGACGACGGCGGACGTGACTTTGGCTTAATTTGAAAAGAGCGGATGGTTCAGCTCGTCGAGTCTATATAAAAGGCCTCATGACCAGTCTGTCATGGATCACTGTCTTGAATCTGGTCAAACTTAGTTCTCTTACAGCTTGAGGTAGGGTGTTGAAGATCCCAAATGGCACGACGCGGGTAGCTGTTAAAGGAGCGGCTAAGGCGACAACGCGGCATGTCGATGTGTTAGCTCTGCGTGTGTTGTACGCATGATGGTCTGCTCGTAGCGTAAGCTGTCGATGTTTTCCTTCAGCAGCACCAGTGAGTTGTAGACGTACTGGCTGTAAATTGTAAGGACTCGTAACTCCATATAAAGATGGGTCGGCAGTGTTCTAATTGGCCAGAAGAGGTAATTATTCTTAGCGCCCTTTTTGAAGGAGAAGCACGTCATTCATAGGGCTCATTTAAGGACTAGGCTAACTATTTCTAGTGGAGGCTACCACTAAATCCAAAATGGAATGAATTGGAGAAATTAATAAAATGTAATGTTGATACACAACATGCATAATGAATTAAAACTGAAATGGTACTAAAAGGCTTTGCCTACCAAAAGTTGTTATAGTTAACGTCAAGAATAATGCAATCTACTTACTGTTCAAATTTTACTTTACACTTTAACGATAAGACATATTAATTAGTTTTGTACATTGTAGTTTGCTTTTTGTAACGCTAATTAGAGCCGCCAATTTGACAATTGACATAACCACATAACCTCCATATTAGGAACTTTTTTATGCGATGTAACCACTTCACTCCGCCTCGTTCTCCGTTGTGGATCCAATATTTTCGATTTTAGACTGGACTGAATTGAGCCCGGTCAATAGACCAATCAGAACGTCTCAGTCTTGATTGTTAAGACTCCAAAGACGTTGCCAAAATGTAGACAAAGAACCGACGACTAAAAATGCCCTCCAATACATTTCTTTGGGGAAAATGAAAAAGTTACATTTTAGGTTTTTTTATTAATATCCAACAAAATGTTTTCAACAACGAACTTAGCTTTAAAAAGTGCATAAAAATATTCTACTGAAATTTGAGACTGATCTGTCACTTTGTCGTAGATTACATTGCAATATGAGTCACTCTAGAGCCTATTCTTCGAATAGACAAATTATAATAACCTAGTATGTTTATCTAGTAGTTCAAACATGAAATGCTAGTTTATGTAGACCTATACCTAGGCTTGCCATAATTTTACAGAGCCAAACTGGGACGGCCAGTATGTTAACCCCCCCCCCCCCCCCCCAACAACCCACCAGGTTGTTAATGGAGTATGATATGTTGGTCTGAATTATGCAAAATTTAAACATAAATTAAATATTGTTCAACATTGTAGCTCATTATTTGCAATATTTGACTGTCTGGAAAAGTTAAAACGTTTCTAGGCCTATATTAAGCTAGGATTAAAAATTTATTTAAAAAAAAAGTGAATGAAATCAGTCGTATATTTTTTATTAGCATATTAAATCTAAAACGTGGTCAAAAGATAGGGACTACATCTTCTCGAAACAAATAAAGTTGCAGCAATATAATTAATCGTCTCTTCTTGTCATTCACATTTTAATGGAACTTTTTAAATAATTTTTTTACTACTAACACATCACAAGTGCACTGGACTTGACTAGCAAACCCTTGTGACTCACCATACGTTCATCGAATTTCACCTTGTTTTTAATTTTGGTTGCTATCTGAAAATTGGATTGTACCCAAAATGCTTGTTTAGTAGCCTAATAATGTTTATTGTTGTCTTTATAAGAAAATTTAGCCTATTGTAAGACATAATACCCCCGTCGCAGCAGACCTGCGTACTCCGCGAATTTCCAATGGAATTTTGGTATATTTTCTATTTCCCCATAAAATCCATAGGGATGAGAGTATGTAGGTTTGCCGCCATATGGGTTTTGTTGGTAAATATAAGTTAAACTCTCTATCTAGTGAATGTACATACAAATTTTATCAGGTTATGGTGTTCTTTTTATTTTCCCCATAAACCCCATAGGAGTGAGTATGTAGGTTTGCCGCCATATGGGTTTTCTAAGCAAATATACGTTAAACACTCCGAATGAATGAACTTACCAAATTTTATCAAGATATGTCAATAAATAAGCAAGATAGAAGGTTTTCTTGATTTCCCATAAGGATAACATGGAAAACATAGTTTTTGGATTTTCTCCATAACCATTTAAGCTAGGTAAAAAATTCAAAATACTAGATTGTTTTTTTTTTTAAGCTCTTTTAAATGGTTTAAGTTAAAATTGTTGAATTTCATAAATAAAAGTAAAAAAACCAAAAACCATTTTTTACCCTTTTGAAACCCCATAAAACCCCGTTCCCATGGTCCGATCATTATGGTTCGCGAACTCAATCTAGTAGATGCTGGCTTACACCCCTGTACCAAATTTCATCAAAATTGGAGGTCCGTTCAAAAGTTATCGTGTTCACGGACACATACATATCTATATATATATATAGATATATATATATATATATACATATATATCAATTTGAACGAACGGTGTTTTTGGCTTCTAGGGACCTCAAAACGAAAAAGTATCATGGTCCCGGGCTTAGGTCTTACCGTGACTACTACCGTAATAGCGTATTCCCTATAGGGAAATTCGCTAAAATAAAACAAATTGTTTAGTTAGTTATTAATGATTCACTGTTTTCTCAATTTTTACAATAAAAAAACTGGGACAAGGGCAAAAACCGGCCGGGACACCGGGACAAGAGCGTAAACCGGGACTGTCCCGGTCAAACCGGGACGTATGGCAAGCCTACCTATACCTAGACTTACCACAATTTTATGGATCTTAATTTCTATTTTGGTCCAATTAATCTTCTGTTTTAATTTTAATGTTAAATTTTTATCGTTTATTGTTTGGTAAAATAATTTAATTTTAATGTTGAATTTTTATTGTGTTTTTTTCTTTAATTGTTAAATATCTAACTTAATGTTGAATTTAATTCTCTGTTACTTGATTATATCACTGCATTAAATTTCTCTCTTTTTGACTCTTGTAAAGATTTTATTATTTCTTGTTAAATTTCAATGTTAAAATTATATTGTTTCTTAACTTGGCAAAAAATTGTTTACAAAGCTGGATATGATTCTTACAGCAGTAGCTGAGTGTAGCCTAGGCCCTACTCCTGACTGTAGCCTCTCTGCTATTATAACTGTACCTAACATTTGCTAATGCATATTTGTAAGTACTCAATATGTCAATGGTAAATAAATGACTGATTTCTGATTTCTGTTGGGGGCAACATAAAATTTCTAATACGGTAACAATTTTTCTTCTAAATTTTTCTGGTTGTGAAGGCAATCTTCATACGTGCGCCGTCCGATGGATTTAATATAGGCCCAGCGAGAACTTGTTATCCTACGTCATCTCATTTTTATTCACTCTTAAATTATTGATGGTAAAATTTCGTTTTCCACAGCCTGAATCAGGGCATCACTGAGGGTGTTAGGCCTGGCGAGTTTCACAGCCTGTTGAGTTTCCGGCGCTCAGAGACCATCCAGAAATTTATCCACTGCCAGACTCTCAAACACTTCATCCATCAGCGAAGGCTACGCATTTCGGACCAGCCCTGCAATGTCAGCCTTGAATTCTTGGAGGGACTCGTATGTTTCTTAGTCCTGCCCCTTAACTGAAAGCGGTAGGCCTATAGCTGGTTCATGGGACAATAACTGAAACGCATCTCCAATCTCCTCTAGAAGTCGGAATAATTCCGTTGCTCAGTAATAGACATCAACTGTAAAACGCCCAATGCTTCGCCCTCAGCGACAGACGTAACAAGGAGGCCATGGTTTCGGAAGACCATCCGATTGACCATGCAAGCCGTATCAAACAGTCTAGTAGCCCTGGATGTAGCAGATGTTCCAAAAGGTGCTGAGAGGGTACTTTGTCTTCATGCACGTCTCCAGTAAGGGAAGCTGCAGGCTTGCTAGGGACATGCGCGTGCATGAAAATGGTTCACTTGATCCTACCCTAATATGGTACTATTTTCTAACTTACATAGCAAGGCTTTCACTTTCTCATCAAATTTCTCATTAAACTTTACTTCTAAGTTACAAACATTACTTTCCAATTTACTAACATTATTTTCCATATCAGCAACTTTTATTTTTCAAATTATCAGAAAATACCTGAGCCTTCCCTAAAATTTCAGTTTTAAATTTTTATTACATTCCAAAACTTCATGTTTCATTTCACTTACTTTACTTCCAATTTATTACAGTTTTCTAAAAATTCAGCTTTCCTTTCACTCAATATTTTATTTACATTGGAACTCCCAAAAAGTGCATTTTCTGGATCCTCTCCTCCATCAACCAATGCCTGTTGCTGGCTTTGCTGCAAAATAGATTTAGTAATTTTTTTCTAAAAATTCAGTTTTCATTTCACTCAATATTTTATTTACATTGGAACTCCCAAAAAGTGCATTTTCTGGATCCTCTCCTCCATCAACCAATGCCTGTTGCTGCCTTTGCTGCAAATAGATTTAGTAAAGCCTACCTGAGGTATCCAGATCACCCTCTTCTTATTCTTTCTTTAGATTTAAAACTTTTAGTTCTGAAATTTTAACATACTTGGCAGCCATATTTACTACATCGACAATAAATAATAATAATAATAATAATAATATTAATAATTAATAATTAAAATCCCACTTCTGACACCAAATTTGTTACCGACCTAGGGTTCTAGTATTAAAAAACCATGAAAGATTTTGAAAATAAAAATTCACTATTTATTCAAATTAATTTAAATTCCAACAAATGATCTCTAAAAACTTTTACAGTACTTTGTCTTCATGCATGTTTCCAGTCAGAGAAGCTGGAGGCTCGCTAGCGAACGCAAGCGTGCGTGAAAATAGTCACTTGATCTTACTCTAATACTATTTTCTAACTTATACTGCAAGGCTTTCACTTTCTCATTTAACTTTACTTCTAAGTTACTAAGCATTACTTTCCAATTTACTAACATTTTTTCCAAATCAGCAACTTTTACTTTCAATTTATCAGAAAATTCCGGAACCTTCCCTAAAATTTCAACTTTTAAATTGTTATTACATTCCAAACTTCAGCTTTCTCTACACTCTAGCGTAAATTCCTATTTTACCATGTAAGATTCGAGTAAAAACTCAACCTTAAACGGTCATTCACTGGTGTACTCACCCTATTAGGGTTCTGAATTTTTGTAATGACAATATTTACTACTGTAGGTTAGTAGGCACATAGCCTATACTAATAGCTAATTAAAGGTACATTAGTTATTTTTTATTTCTAGGAAGACGACAGAAACTATCAAGAAGTAGAAAGGTTTGTTTATTCTAATATAATACATCACAATTTTGCTACTGTTGATATTACAAAAGTGAAAGATTCTGTTGGTGGATATATTGAAAAGTTCGAAGCACATGGACTCCGAGATCGAGCAAGGAGATTTAAAGAGCTGGTCGATAAATACATAGCTTCAGATTCCAGTCAGCATACCCAGGTAACATTGTGCATCTCAGTACTGAACTACTTCCGGTAATTTAAGTTATAGTATTCTGTGTTTTATTTGGATCAAGTGTTTTCAGTTATTTCAAAATGTTCAAGTATTTTGGTGAAAAGTTCTTAGAAGAGCACAAAATATTAGATTGTTCCTTTTGTTAGTGAATTTCCCTATAGGGAATTCACTATTGTTTTGAGGTCCTTAGAAGCCCAAAACAACGTTTGTTCAAATTCAAATTATATATGTGTCCGTTTACATGATAACTTTTGAAAGAAACCTCCGATTTTGATGAAATTTGGTACAAAGGTGTAGGGCAGTATTCATTAGGTTAAGTTTGAAAACCAGCTTGATCGGACCATGGGAACGGGGTTTTATGGGGTTCTGAAAGGGCCAAAAATGGAGTTTTGTCATTTTTTGCCCTTAATTTTTAATATTTGACAAAACTGAAACCATTTATAAGGACTTTAAAAAACAAACGTGTGATTTAGTATTTTGAATCTTTAAAATAGGTAGCTTAACTGGTTATAGAGGGGGGCCTGAGATCAGCGGTCCAGATCAGTTTTTTTCCTAGGAGGATTCCCCGGACGCTCTGTGACAAACAATCCAGCAGCCCTCATCCACCAAGATATTTTGGCAGACCGAGTCCACCGAAAATGCACCAAAAATTTGTATGGCCTCCAGGTTGGGCCGTTTCCTGCAGGGGCAGTGGAAGAAGGTGTGCTTTGCATCATCGGGAAGGCCGGTCAATAAATGCAGTCTGGTGAACACCGGTCTTGCCTATCATGTTAAGGTATGACCGAAAATAGCCGTGACCTGTCAGGAATTGGGTCAGGTACCTTAATACCTTACCTTATACCTTTATTGAAATGGCGACCTAACTCAATAGGTAGTTTAAAGCCAAGTATGAATGAGAGATGAGTGTAGGATGACATACATATATAAAAATAGTATACGGCAGTAGTCCACCTCCCCATGCCGCCGTTCCACCATGGTTGGACCTGCTTTATAAGTTGAGAGCAGTTCATCGTCCTCTGGTGTCACACTTTTCAGGTGTTATATGAATAATACCCCAGCAGTTATCAAAATTTATATAAATACTAGCTGTTACCAGACATGCTCTGCAATGCCAACCTGAGGAATTTTTTGCCGTTCAGGTGGCGCCCACGTGATGTCAGGTTCAGTTCATTCGTTGCACTCACTAGCCGTCAGGTTCATCTTGTTTGCTATGCTCACTTGCCACAAGTCTATAGTATTCTCCAGTTTTTGATTACCAATATTCCCTTAATACTTTAAAGCAGAACAGCTGTTTGTAGAATTAACTTCAAAGCACAGATTCTGCAGAATATCTTGGCCTGTGATGGCCGTTTATAGCTCAGTCAGTTGTAGTAGAGCGAAGAAGTTGCAGACTGTTTTTGTCAGAAGTGGTTTTATAATTTGAAATAAGCCAGAGACCAAGATATTCTGTGTTATATGTAACATTTTTTTGCCATATGTTGTGTTCATAAACAGATAATAAACTCCAAAACAACTTGACATGGGTAAGTTTATGACAGTGCTAGGGCTATGTCACAATCCATGGAATGGGATAAAAAGTATCCTTTGCCTGACTCCTGATTCTAAGCTATCTCCCCACCAATTTTCAATCGAATGAGTTATAAATTATAAAATAGTGTAACTAACATGACTTTCTTCTATACGAGTATACAGTAGAACCTCCCATATCCCACCATATGACGGGACTGGGCCTTGATCTGAACGGTCAAATGTTGAATATTGAGAGAAGCAAATCAAACGCATTTCCTGGATAGAAAAACAGCTATGAAGTATTGTAATACAACTTTTATGTACCTTTAACAGATTAATTGAAACATCAAGATATGTATAATAACTGAAAAATGAAATTATTTGCACGTATGGGTAAAACAAATATTAGTGCGTAGAATAAGTCTTTCACATTTCGACAGGCTCAGCAATGACAGGAGCATGGTAATCATAGACGTATGGACACTAAGTTGGTTATCGGAATGTCAGATGATTGAGGTTGTCCTGTATGTAGATTTTCTAGCACTGAAAGGGTTAAATTACTGTTGCATGCTGTCTACCTTACTGATGTTGCACTTTTTCTGTAAATTTTCATCAATTTTCAAGAATACATTAATCTAGAAAATTCAAAATATTCCAACTTCTTTTTGGAGTGTAAGTTTTGACTTTAGAATAAAAAGTTAAAGTAAAAAGGGATTCTCGAAAAGGCAAAATGCTAATAGACTGCTCAATTAGAGTCCACCACCCAAACTAAATTGTTTAACTTGTTGGCTGGTTTTAAATTTTCTTTAATGATATTTCTCTCTTTTATTTCCACTCCTATTCTTATTAAATATTTATAAAGTGGCTGTTATAAATAATGTTTGTGATTTTGATTTTGTTTTAGCTGAATGTACAATGGCATGTTTTGTACCTTCTAATTAATCTTTCAACAAGACCCACTGCAGTACCAGAAGAAGATTTGAGAGTTGAAGAGTTACCAGAATTCATTAATCAGGAAGAAGATATTAATTGGTCTGAATATCTTCGCGAGGGTTTAGATGAGTTTAAACTTCCTAGCGATGACAGTGTAAGTTAACTTCTAGCTTGTGTATGAATGCAAAATATTCTTATATTGAAAACGTTTACAAGTACATAAAAAACCCATAAGTGAACTTACAGTTTTTATACACTGAAAAGACAAAATTTAATAGACAATAGACGATATGTTTTGGTCTTTAAATAATTACATAGTTAATACAATAGACTTCATCCAGCTATTGCAAATCATTTATTGCAACTAGAACTACAATTGCAATTTAGACCTAGATATTATATTGCGTTCTAGCATAAGTCACAATTCACAAATTAAGTCCAACCAGAAAGTTTTCGATTAAGAAATTTGCTCGCTTGCATCAGGATACTCTGTATGTACAAAACATGTTTTACTTCATTTCAAACCCAGGACCACGTTAGGCTACTTTTTCTAAGGTCCCCAGAAGCCAAAAACACCGTTCATTTTTATAGTTGAGGGCTAGGCCCTATTCAGAAAGTAAGGAACGTTTACTCCTGATGCTGCCAGGTGCGCGCCAGTCCTCCTGATAATGACGTGCTCGTGTTTGACACCTCAGTCAATGACCAGTTGCGACAACCAAACCGTCTCCGTGTTGCCCGTTTTTGCAATATTCAACTGTTATACTGATTCCAACAAGTTATACTTGTTTCTAACTTTATTGGTGTTTAATAAATGTGATTTTTATTAAATAACATGTTAATGCAAATGATATGTTATACTGCTTGTAAAGAGTAACCCAAACTTGGATATGATGACTCATCAACACCATCATCCAAATAACCTAACAAGAAACTAAGAAAAGAAGGAAAGGGAATGTTCATATACTGTACCAAGATGCAGACTGCGGTCAACCATGGACAGTAATCCACCACTGACATATAGATTTTTCATAAAACTTTGAAAATGGTCGGACTCTCGGATCAACAGCTTTTAAGACTAGGCTGACGAGGTGGTTTAGAACCTACAGTTTTTAGTTAATGTTATTTTCATGTACATGACAAGATCTCTCCAGCAATGGTCATCGATCGAGGATTGGTAATTGGTAATAGTAAATTTTTG
Organism: Neoaliturus tenellus; assembly: GCA_030545055.2. NCBI lineage: Eukaryota > Metazoa > Arthropoda > Insecta > Hemiptera > Cicadellidae > Neoaliturus > Neoaliturus tenellus. The sequence continues at coordinate 78,048,546 of CM061534.1, read as the reverse complement.
CACAGGATGATGAACTGGAATGGCTGAGTGTGTCGAGTAAGGGAGTACCTGCTGCAGCTGAAGAAATTCCGTCAGATCTCGATGTGTTGCCCAGTTTTGGGGACATTCCACATCCCTCCCTATGGCAGCCGGGGCCCCCTCGCCTCTCCAAGCACGAGACTCTGTGTCGTGTCATCCGAGAGGGTAGGCAGGCAGAGCAGTGGCTACACAATAATGTGCAACACTCCTGGTGGGTGGATTCATCTTGGCGTGACACTCCCAGCAGCCGGTATCCAGAGGCTAATATGTGCCGGATCTGGTGAGTTAAATAATTGAGATTTTTTCAGCCAGTAGGTGTGATAGGTTATGTCTTATAAATTACAACAGTAACTTACAACAAAACAAACAAAAATGGGCAAACGATGCACAAACAATTTTCAAATGAGCACAAAACTTAAAACAGCAATAAAGGGTACACCATGCAAAATGTGACAAACTGTGCCTACATCGATACAGCTGTTGAAGTTGACTTTGTAATATTTACTTGAGGAATGAAAAATACTAGAGATCGCCTCCTGATCGAAATTCGATCAAAATTTCACTTGATCTGGAACCAAGAAGCTTAAAAATATTTTAGAACTAAAACATCTGTTCTTCCTAATTTTCTAGCAGTTGTTTTTACAACAGCTGTCTAATGATTCATTTGATTCACCTTTCTCCATAAGATTAACATTGGAACTTTGAAAGCCTGTGGGGCGTAGCCCTGGAGTCCAATGTGAATTAGAATGTGATTCTGCTCATCTACAGCACTTCACCTTTCTAACGGTATGCGCAGATTTATCTTACAATGCACATGAGCTGAGAAAAAAGGAGGAAATGAAACATGCTTGCGTATTAATATATAGATTCCCAAACAACCATTTACATAATACCATTATGAACTTGAGAGTGAATCAGTTACATCAGTTTCAGGCAGAGCTTTGAACATCCTAATGCCTGAAGCAGAGAAACAATTTTTTTTTCAGATTAATTCAACAATAATTATTATTTATACAACAAGTAACAATAGATTTATTCCTCATGATTCCTACACTCATGGGTCACAAAAAAGAGTGGTATTCAACAGCCTTATCCACAGACTTTTAAGGGTTACCATACGTCCTCTTTTTAGGAAAAAAGGTCCAGGCAGATTTTTCAGGATCAATAAATTTTTCCGGCATTTTGGAAACAGCAAACTGAATATTTATATTTATGTTTAACCAACCCCTTAGAGGGTTTTGTATATTGTTATTTAGTCTAAATTGTATTAAATCATAATTTTTTTTATGTTTAACTTATATTATCCCAAGTTATTTCCTTTAAATAAAATGCAATGGTTTAGTGCTGCGCTCTTGGAGCAAACTCACTCACTAACTCAGAAATATTGATTAGTGTTATATATAGCAAGCCATAGACCATAATGTTCCATAGACCGTACTATATTAAGAAAGTTAAAAAAAATATTATTGAAAATGTATAGACCTAAATTCATTTTCAGGAGGCTAATTTTTTATTCTTTCATTCCAGGGAAGAGTATCAACAGTCGAGGTCTGTACAAGATTCTGTCTCGATAGAACCAAAACTGTTGGTGATCTCAGAGTTTAAAGTTCTGCAAGAGGTGCTGTGGATGCTCCAAGTTCCCTCGGAATCAGCTCTGTTCAGCCTGGATGACAATGATCAGTTCCACGTCAAAAGTAACATCTCAATGCCTTCAACCATCCCTGTGCGTAAATACTATTGAGGAATGATAGGCTGGGGATGTATTGACACAGGTGCTATGCACTGCAGAGTATATTTTATATTTTTCATAAGTTGGTGGCTGGCTATGAATGCCATACAATATATATATCGTCCTGTTTTTATAATTTATAAAAACAGCTTGTTCTTATATTTTATTAACCAAGTATATCCACCTTTTAACTTACGTCAGTTTAAAAAGTTTTGAACAAATAGTAGTATATAATTGAGAGTTTTTGCAGCAAACATAAAATCTTACGATAAACGCTAAATGCTATTAATAAATCGGCACAATCATGTATAATAAAATAAAGCAATATACCCAATATTTAAAGTGTATTAATAATGTGTAAATCTTGCCATAGATAACTTTCCAAAAAAATGTTCTATCTTAAACCAGTAAAAATATCTAAATCCGTACTGCATATCGTTGATACAGTTGACTTTCGATAGTCCCACACTTGATGGTCCAACACGTTTGGTAGACCACCGCTGCATTTTTCTCTGAACCCTTCAACTCTAATAAAATCTTGGAAGCATATATGGAAAGAAAATCCAATCCTCAAAGAGAAAGAGAACGGTAGTGAACAATCCTAAGATAACAACAAAGTTGTGGATAACAAACATACATTTTGTGATAATATCAACGCACCACAAGAATCTTCGGTAGAATTAGGAAGATGACAACCTAATTGCTAACCAAACAGATAAAGAGATAGAACAGGAAGTCACATCTACTGTACATGACAACACAATTGAGAAGGCCTTGGAGTCAAAATACACAATCAGCTGTGACGAAGTTATGTCACAGTCTAACATATAGGTAGTTGGGAGACAGTCATGACATTCGGGTCACTTCAGGGTCCGCCAAAACCACCAGACATACCAGTAGTGAGCATACCGGTGGCTAGGAGCGCTAGTAACGATTCACTAACACGCATTTCGAATGACATCCAAGTTAACTCTCCAGCCAATCACGACTTGCACTTGCGTATCATCACTAACGCTTCAAGCCAATGTTATAATCGTTACTGGTATGTCTGGTTGGCCCATGTGTTGGGTCCCAAATACAATAGAATTGTCGCGACTATATCGATTGGACTGTGGTCAGCCACTTTTATCTGCTGGTGCAGATAAAAGGAGTGTGAACTTGATGTTTTAATGCTGAAACACATGAAAATGCCTTGACAGACTATTTGTTTAAAAAGAACTTCTAGTTTAATCCCGAAGTTTGATCATTGTTTTTTTAAACGCTTTACCGGATTGTACAATATTTTATTTTTCGCTTTTAGATGTGACAAATGTTTTTTGTAAGAAATAATGCCTAAATTGATTATTTACAACCTTGATATTAAAGAGTAGATCAATACATAATAATAAATCAGCAATTAATTTTCCTAACTTTTATAAGTTCAAATTCAGTATAGAATGAAACTTAGATAATCCAACAATTTCGGTAATTCATCACCATCTCTATCCTTTGACTGTCGGATTAACACAAGTAAATAACAATGTATAGCGTTTACTGTATTCATTTACCTTATGTGCAAAAACTCTCTATTAGCGAATTTCCCTATGGGGATTTTTAGCGATTTTCCCTGTAGGGAATATGCAATTACGGTAGTATAGTTGGATTCACAAAAGTTGTCTGATGAGAGGCGATACATAGTTGCCAAATTTATTCTGAAACACTTTTTTTACTCACTGTATCGCACATGGTAAACATAAATGACAATATTGCATGCTATTGCATGGCAAGAGGGGGTTAGGGGGGACACAGCTATTAAAATTTCCAACGGACTATCTTCGTGAATCTTACTATAGTCACTGTAAGACTTAAGGCCACGACCATGATACTTTTTGTTTCAAGGTCCCTGGAAGCCAAAAACATTGTTCGTTCAAATTCATATGTATAGTATATAAATGTGTGTGTGTGTCCGTTTATACAATAACTTTTGAAAGAAACCTTCGATTTAGATGAAATTTGATATGGAGGTGTCGGGTAGCGTTGTCAAATTAAGTTCGAAAACCGATCACCCTGGTTTTCGAACTAAACCTAACGAAGGCTACCGTACCCTAAAACCAGGGTGATGGGGTGCCAGGGCAACTTTAAAACTGGTTAATACTAGTTGCAAAGTTGACATTGGGTACAGCAAATGAAGTTGTCATAACACTGTGGTAAGTATTCTTTTTATCTGTCCACTAAGACAATTTCCGTTCATAATCCATTCATGTTCAAGACAGCGGATGGGTGAATGCGGTGGGCATGGAAACCCCTAGCTGGAACATGAGTGGACAGTTGGTTGGCAGAGGGCAGAGTGGAACGTTGTCAAGGAGTATGGGGGTTGGCCCTCCAGCCATCTGATGTCCCGTCCCTCTCCCCTTTCTCTTCCTCCAATATTCTCTCCTTCCGGGGGCTTGTGCAACATGCCCATCAGAGGCAGACGTGCTTAACGGTTCGGCCAAGGTCTCCTTATCCACCAATAACAACAACAACATGGTGATTAGACCATGGGAATGGGGTTTTATGGGGTTTCAAAATGGTAAAAATTGGGTTTTTGGCATTTGTCTACAAGAATTTTTTAAATTTAACAATTTTAGCTGAATTGTTTTAAAGACCTCTAAAAAACAAACAATTTAGTAATGTGAATGTTTAACCTACCTTTTCTATTACGGTAACTGAGAAAATCCAAAAATGTTTCTCACGTTATTCGTATGGGAAATCAACAAACCTATCCATCTCAACTTTTTGTTGTTACAGTAGACTCCCTCTTAATGGGCCACTTCGGGACCAGGATGCGGCCACATAATAAATTGGCCGGTTAAACCGATGTTCATATATGAACGCCAACCCACAATTTATTTCATATGGCCTAAATATAATTATTACTTGAAAAACGACCTTAAATACATTACGGTGTATGATTTATAGCTATCATCCGACACCCATGATATACACAACAAACTTACACTAATAATAATTCGTTTCTTTATTGTGGTCTACTCAATAGTAGGTCCAAACACATTTACTTCCAGTGGCATTCACTTTTGTCCAGGACGTTACATTTTGAGAACGTCAATATGAAATAAAGTTGAATTGAATTATAAGTTCAAATTCAGTAGAATGAAACTTAGATAATCCAACAATTTCGGTAATTCATCACCATCTCTATCCTTACAATGTGTTCATTGGGAGATTAGATAAAAAACTACGTTTCCGGTTAAACGCGGCCAGTTAAAGCGATGTTTAGATAAAAAAAAGTGGCCGGTTAAAAAGATGTTATTTTGTGTCAGGGTAGGTCGGTTAAAGCGGAGACTGGTTAAAAGGTGGCCGGTTAAGAGGGAGTCCACTGTATAACTTGATAAAATTTGGTGTGTACCTTCATGAGGTAAGGATTAATTTATATTCACTTACAAAACCCATAAGTCGGCAAACCTACATACTCATTCCCTATGGCAGTGGTTCCCAAACTTTTTTAACCCATGGCTCCCTTTCAGTACAAACATGGCTTGGCAGCGCACTTAAAATAATTGACCCATTTTGCATTGTATTACATTACAATTACATTTTTATATTTATCTTTTAAACAGTTAACGGTTAATATATTCTTACACAGCATTTTAAATAAGATTGTTACTCTTTGTATAACAATACAGAATTCAGGATCTTAAACATTTCTCACAGATTGGTCAGTTAGTTACTGGCAAAGTTGATCAGGTTTATCTTGTTCTTAGGGAGGTCAAAAAATAATGTAACATACAAGAGTTGTAATAACACATGATTTATTCTTATTGCCAAAAAATTAACTTGAAACGAACATTAGAAAACCATCACTCCCTTTCTACAAAATTCTAAAACATGAATGAACATAAATGAAGTGAAAACTTGGAAAAAAATTATACATAAATTAACATAGAGTCCATATATGTTTGTTTCAATGAGAGGGATATGCTTGTTTGTCTTTTATAAGTTCATTGTACCTGGGAGTAAATTTTGATAGAGCAACCCGAATTTCTTTTCCAATGTTAAGCTTGGCTCTATACTTGGATTTCATCACTGCAACAGCAGAAAAACCACACTCGCAAAGATAAGACTGGCAAACAGCACGCAAAGCTTTCTTGCTCAACACTGGAAATTCGTTTTTAATACCACTCCAAAACTCAAATAGGGATTGGGACTGAAATTTTGATTTCAGTGACAAGTCTGTTGAAATGTCAATCAGCTCTTCTGCTTCTTCATTACTGAAGTTTTGAGGCATTTCAGTTTGAAAAGGATCGTTTACCCACTGCTGAGCTTTGATTTCATCCTTTGGCAAGTAGTCTTCAAAATAACACTGTAATTTAGACAAGTGCTTAGTCAACATTTTTTTTATTTCTTCTGTCAGAGTAAAATTGTTTTCTTCTAGAAACTGGTTCAAAGATGAAAACATCGAACAATCTCCTTTCTTCAAATTTTTTTCCCACAGAATAAGTTTCTTTTTGAATGCTTCGACTTTACTAGTCATTTGAAAAATATCTGTATTGTTCCCCTGCAAAGATTTGTTAAGAATGTTCAAACCTTCAAAAATGTCTGTCAGGAACGCCAGTTTAAGGAGAAAACTTTCATTAACAAACATATCAGCAAGAACATTATTTTCTTCACTCAGAAACATGTGGATTTCTTGCCTCAGTTCAAACACTCTAAGCAGAGAATTGCCCAGAGATAGCCATCGCGCACTGCTATAGAACAAAAGTGATGAGTGTTGAGTACCTGTGTCATCACATAGTTTAGAAAAAAATCGGGCCTTCATTGGTCTTGTTTTTATGAAGTTAATTACTTGTATCACGGTCTTTAAAGCTTCATTTAACTCCGAACTGAACTTCCCTGCTGCCAGTGCTTCTCTGTGTATAATACAGTGTGTCCAAACCGCATTTGGGGCTTTTGCTCGAATGCGAGATTGCAGTCCTTGGTAGTGGCCTGACATTGACCGGCCTCCATCAGTACACACCCCAACACAGTTTTCCCAATTAATATCATTCTCTGCCATAAAACCGTCAACAATATCAAACAACTCTTTGCCAGTGGTGTCTCATTCAATTTCTTTACAAAACAACAAGTCTTCTACCAACTGTTTTTCATTCACATACCTAACATAGCAAATCAAATGAGCGTCTTTGTGACTATCAGTAGCCTCGTCTAATTGAATCGCGAACTCTTTACCTCTCAAACTAGTTATAAGTTGGTTGCTAATATCCTCAGATATGTCATCAATCCTCCTGCTTATTGTATTGTTTGACAGAGGAATTTTAAGAAGCTGTTTCCCTGCTTCCTCACCGATCATTATTCTAGCCATGTCAACAGCAGCAGGTAAAATAAGCTCTTCCGCAATTGTGTGAGGTTTTTTGCATTTTGCAATGCGATATGCCACTTTGTATGAAGCTAAAAGAGCATCACTGTTAGCTTTAGAATGTTTAGAAAAAGAAGCCTTTTGTTTTACTGCCTCAGTTTGCTTCCTTTGAAAAAACTCTCTTGGTTTCCCAACCATGTTTGGGTGGAGAGTTTCTAAATGTCGTTTTAGTTTGATTGGCAGCATAGATTCAATTGATAAAACCTTCATACAAATTACGCATTGTGGGCGCTCTAAATTATTAATTTCAATGCAAGAAAACCCTAAATCTAAATACTTATCGTCATATTTTCTGTATTTTGGTTTACGGCTTCCCTCAGCTGCCCCCGTAGTATCGGCATCACTCTTTGCAGAAGTTGATGCGGACGCAGTACTTTGCTTACTTTCTTGTTCAGTTTTATTTGACAGTCCTAAGAATCTTTTCATTTTAACCAAAAATTTTATAACTAACCATTGAAAAACAGAACAAAAAACTACTTCACTACTTTGATAATTTACTTCACTGGTGCGTGACGCACAGAACACTGCCAAAAACAATGGCGAATGGCAATTGAAACTAGCATTAGAACATTAGAAGCAGTGGGCGGTCCGTCGAGCGCCGAGGACAGACGACGATTTCCAAAACTACATGAAGGTAGTTGTGTTGCTTAGCAACGATTGCAGGCTGTGCTGAGTGCTAGACACGGACGCGTACACCTAAGGGCCGCCGGACAGCGTTCATGGCGCTTTCCCAACACGATAAAGCTTATAACGACAAAACTGCACCGAGACGCAAAGTTTTGTAGTAGGCCTTTTTGGTAGATGACGGCGGCGCCCCTGGCACTAGCTTGCGCACAGTTTGGGAACCGCTGCCCTATGGGGTTTTTATGGTAAGGATAAAAATAATTACCGTTTATTGATACAATTTGGTGTTATAGCTTTACTAGGTAGTAAAGTAATTAACCTATAGTTGCTTACCAAACCCCAAATGCAGCAAACCTACATAAAAACTCCATATAATATTTATGGTTAAAATAAAGAAATCAACAAATTTTACTGGAAATTCGATTAGTACACAGTCTGCTGCTTCGGGGGTATTATTTATCAACAGTGTTAAAATTTGTGAGTTGCCTGGTAAAATTAATATTTTTTAACTCCATAATATTTTTGGTAATGAACTGTGAAGAGATAAATTAAAGCCGAACTAAAATTTGTTTTTTTTGTGCTGTTCAAGACTTGGGGTATATAAATTATTTGTGGCTGATACCTTAGTTTTCAATAATAGTCTTCAATAGTTTCAGTTTCAATACCTTCAATGCAATAGTGTAGTCCAGCCGCACTTCTACTCTAAGCCTAAATCTTTTTGTTTCAGGAATCCTGCAGTTTATATTTAGAGAGATTCTGCCCCTACATAAACATGGTTTATAGCCTCAGGAATTTTGAAGAAATTTTGAACGAGCAAGAAATGGGGGATAATCCCCCACCAGTTACATATAAGGCATACTGTGCTGCTCTCTGTAGGCATTTGCTGAGGTTTACCAACATTGTCATTGACATTGAGACAAGGGTCAACAAACAAGGTTAGTCTGTCTCTTTGGTTAGGTGTCTTGTCAGAAAAGAATTTCTAGTAAAATTTTGTATTCTATCTTTAAAACGAAGGGATGTGAAAATCATTAACATAGTAATCATCAATGCTTTAATAAGTTATTTCCAGAATTTTATTTGAATACTGAAAGTAGAGTTTTGCAGTCCTAGTGCTTAAATTATGCTGATTTATATATACCCATTAATGCCAACATGTTTTCAAGCAAACATAATATTACCTGGCTCATACATGCATTACGTGTTCTTTGGTTAGCACCTATAAGAAAAAGAATAAAATTTAAAACATTCTGTCAACATAGTTTTTTATTGGTTAACTGTTAATTTGTGTCCCTTTCAGAATGAGACAGTTGTAAAAGTTAATTCATTACAGTAGAATCTTGCTAATCTGAACTGATTTTGACTGGACCCGGATCAGTTTAGCGAATTTTCGAATTAAGTGAATACCATGTATATTATAATTAACAGATTATATTATGCATAAATTACTTATAGTAAATGTTACTGTACTAATTGTATCATTTAGTTTAGAGTATATTTTGTTGATTTTTGTTATTTAATAAAGTTTTAGAAGTGTACGAACAGTGTTTATTAATTTTAATAATAACAATAAACTCCCCATGGGGGGTTTGTTTCATTCTGCAGTTTTGTAGAATTGTCTTGACATGACTTCACTTCCAGGCATACAACGTGCTTGCTACATGCAGTTGCTGTGCATACTCCTTAAAATATGTATTTGTCTAAAAGTTATATAACTCATAGATATATAAAAATACAGTCAACTCCTGATTATCCGGGGTAATGACTGGTTGAAGGGTCCCGGATAACCCAAAACCATGGTTAAAACAGAGTTCAATAAATTAAGTAAAACACGAAATAAACAAACAAGTTTTAACTAAGAGTCCGTGGGTTTCCAATATTTATTATTTTTTATTGACCAAACCTTATTGGAATGAATAAACAGATCTAGTTGAGTGAACAAGGAACAGAATAAAAGGGTCCAACGTGGACAAAAAAACCAAGGTCAAGTGTTCTATTGTTTGGCATCGTCAGCCAGCAGGGATGGGTGGGTGGGGTGAGGGGGGAGGGTCGCTTGTGATAATTTATTCAAGATAAGAGCACGCGTACAAAAACAAGTGATGGTTCATCTTTTTGTTTAATTGGTAAAAATGTTAGAACAACCAATTGTTCAAAATGTATGCTAATTATTGAATAAGGCTAAAATTTTAATGTTACGGTACTTGAACAAAAATTTCTTAAAATGCGAAATAAATGCATTTTGAAATGTGTTGTTTAGTATGATATAACTTAAAATAAATAGGGGTCACTGAACAGCAGACGAATCAGAGCGATAATTAGACAGAACTGGAAACTAAATAGTACCTTTCTTGGTTTCTATTTTTAGCTCATCCCAAAGGGCGACCAGTTGTTTCTAGTAGTCAAGGTCATACCCGCCATTGCGCTCCACCCCCTTCCCACCACGCCATCGCTCTGACTCGTTCCTTCCTAACCACATGACTACGATCACAATTACGCCACCAAATAATTTACAAATTATTTTCCGTGTTTCATTGGTTTTTTCCATTGATAAATCAAATAATAATTAGTAAAGATATTTATTCTAAAGTAATTTCAACACAATAAGATTGATAAATGATGGTATTGTTGTCAACACTGAGAAAATAAATCAAATTGAAATTGACGTTTTGTGATCCCGGTTAATTTGCAACCCGGTTTACCCGCCCACGGATAGTCGGGAGTTGACTGTAATTATTATAAATAAGCCCTTAGTAAAGAATCAGAGCCTTCAGGGTCAAAGTTTTCTTATGACACCTTAAAATAAACTGATCATTAATATGTAAATCATATTATGATTGAATTTACATTACAATTTATTTCCTTATTGAATATGTTCAGATGAAACAATGACTCTGCTGTCTGTCATGGAAGAGCTCTCCCCGGGGCTGAAGATTCTGCAGTATTTACACAGCATACACACGAGAGCTGTCATGGACTGGGTCTCCGTGTCGGCTTGGTTCTGTGTAACTAGGTAATACTAATGTGTAATATATTACATTTAAAAATTCAATGCATGTATGAGTTCTTAGAAAATTTATTAAGCCGTTGTCAGTTAGATCACATTGAAACCTTGATATAGGGGTGGGCGAGTAGTGGTTTTACGATTCGAGTCGAGTCGAGTCGAGTATTGCATCAACTACTCGGGTATCGAGTCGAGTCGAGTAGTAGTGTGAAAAAGTTTAAAATGAGTTTTTAAAAATAATATTAAATAATAAAAGTAAAAGTATTATTAAATTCATCTTTATGCATGAGAACACTGAAAGATAACATCAATTTAGGGTACGACAATAAGAACTACTTAGATAAAAGTTGATAAAAAAGTAAGTATATTTATTTACAGTTTTCCTCTTACAATGTGTAGTACAAATCAATTTCTGAGAATTAGGCCTAAGTAAAAAATTTCATCAACAACAAAATTAGGGATGGACGGGAATGGATTTTTAGTTCGGGACGGGAATTTTTATTTCCCGTCCAATTTCGGGACGGGATTGCTCTCCTGACGCTATCAGGAAATATTCGTTTTGACTTTTATCTGAGTGTTGTATAAAGAAAAATGAATGTTAAATATCAACTGGTTCTGTTTCCAAACTGTTCCACTTGTTTTTGTATAAGTTACAATGAACCTCCTTGAGTTGAAAAGATTTTAAATATCTAATTTTTATATTTGCAGTATACAATAAGATAAGGATACAGTACAAATTTTCTTGTAACCAAAAAAATTAAAATCAAATCACTAAACAATATACGTATAAAAACGTCCATTAAAATTGTATAAAAGTTTTGTTGAATGAAATATTAAACGTTTTGTACAAAAAATGTCCATTAAAATTTTATAAAAGTTTTGTTGAATGACATATTAAACGTTTTGTACAAAGAATTAACAGAAAAATTAAGTACATCAAAATATAGATTAAAACAAATGAAAAAAATTGTAAAGAAAACAAAACTGTATTACATAAATAGGCCTGAGGCCTGCTCAGTTAAAAAAAAAAAAACAAAAAAAAACAAGAAATTGAAATTATAATAAATATTTAAAAACGAGTGTATGATGAAAAAATCAATAAAAAAACAATGAAGGTTTTCAGTTATGAACCTCAAAATCTAATAAATGTATTATTTGTAATGTTTAATGAAAAATATATATATTTAATGGGATTTGAAGTTTTTCATTTAAAAATTATATTAAATTATAATAAGAACATAAAAAAATTATAAAACAGTAATTCAATTTGATTTATTTAACAACACTTTGCCACTTTCCTTTTTGAAAGTCACACAACTTTGGTTGACGTTTTGTTTAATTTGTAAGAATTAGACGAATTAAACGAGCCATCCCTTAGTTTTCTACGACAATTGGTTCAGAATGTAGCATTTGGTACTAGGAGCCAAAAACACCCCTCTTGAATAAATTACTGCCGGGCGTCGAACAATAGATAAGCTGAACAATAGATCGTCTCGGCGGCCGGCCGTGTTTTTGTGCTCGTTAGCGAGATCGCCGGCCGCCAGACGTAAACAACTATTGTCACGGCTGCGGGCGCGCGCCGCCGGGAGTGACGGCGACGACTACTCGACTCGATTCTCGAGTATTTGCAACTACTCGACTCGAGTTCGAGTAGGACTAATTACCCGAGCCACTACTCGAAACTCGAGTACTCGCCCACCCCTACCTTGATATAACAAAACGTCGATATAACACATTCCTTGACATGCTTTTTATCAAATTCCCTAGAATTCTCAATAAGAAGCAATGCCAATTTCACCTTTATGTAACGAACAAATGGGACTCATAACCTCAATGTGTAAAAGAAAACCACCCTGAGTGTAGCGAATTTTTCATACAAAGAACAAATTTCACCTCTAAACAATATCCTCACAACTCTGCTTGACATAACATACGGAAATAAACAATTGCTTGTGTATTGTTTGACACTTTAATCAGTTTCAGTGGAGTGGATGAATTGCGTGGTACCTCTATAACAGTTTAGTACAGATATAACACCAAAATAAAAAAGAAACCTCTTCGTTCTTTAATAGGTGGTTTAGAGTGACAGTGTGGTAAAATCTATAACGGAATTGAATTGTTCTATGGATTTGATCAACATCTCTTACATGTGAGCAGACCACAGCACCGACTTCTTTTACAAACAGGAAAATAGCTGTATTAATGATGAATTACAAAATATGATTAACACATATGATTTTAACTATTTGTAATTTTCAGTATAACCAATAACCAATAATGTGTATTCTATATAGGCCCTAAATTTTAATTTTGTGCTGTAAAGCTTCAAAGCTGTTCCAGATGTACTGTAATGTTCATCTTTAAATTTCTGTTTGTGTAGGGTACTGTATTTTTCAAAGCTTTAGTGTTTCCATTTAAATGGATTTCACTATACATTTTATTTTTCCACACTGTTGTAAATAGGTCTATTTAAATACTTTAAGTACAATTTGGAGTGTTTCAATGTGGTTAAACACAGGACGGTGTTTACATGCTCAGTATAACAAACCTACATCAATGTAACAAAATACTTGGTTCTTGATTTCAAGGTTTGACTGTAGTTATGTTTTTGTGTCAAAAAAGTTGTCAGTTTTTATGATTTTATTTCATTTATTGTTTTAGGTTACTGTCAATTTTGTATGAAATTTTGTGTGAAGCAAGTGATGAAGAATTCTTGGAAATTTCACTTGACATTTTCATCCACACCTTCCACCCTTACCTTGACATAATTGACATCTGGTTGTGTGAGGGCAGATTGGAAGACTGGCGCAAGGAGTTTCTGGTTATGAAGTAAGTCTTTGACTATGCGGTTTGACATAAACATTTTAAAAGTTTAATAGTAAAACAAAAATGAAATATTAAATAAACATGTTTTAGAGTAAATGTAACAGAATTTCCAGTTGATTTTGATTTGTAGAACAGTTGAATGGCTCCACCGAAAAAACGTTCTATGCGACAAAAACCTACTTTTGAGAAAAAGCGGAAAGAAGATTGATTTCTAAAATTTTACGTAATTTTTAGGTTAGAATAATTTTTTGCCAATAATGTTTTAAAACTTCATATATAACCTCGTATAGTAGTATTATACAACACTTTTACTCACCACAATTAGATTTTTAACTATTTTTATGCATTTTTAGGGGGTAAAACGTTCTAATCGCCAGTCATTTGAAACGTTTTTTCACGGACCTAGCCTCTGCCGCTAAAAATCATCATGGAATGTAGGAGTACCAACATGAATTCAATAATGAATTGAATTATAAAACACTTTTATTATAATAATATTATTAAAAGATAACATTAAAGTATTAAAAACAAAACGTTAATACTTCTTAAAACGTTTTCTTAACGTACTATATTATTGTTCATCATGCTATATAATAATAAGAACTAGAGATCGCCTCCTGATCGAAATTCGATCAAAATTTCAGTTGATCTGGACCCAAGAAGCTTAAAAACATTTTTGAATTAAAACATCTGTTCTTCCTAATTTTCTAGCAGTTGTTTTTACAACAGCTGTCAAATTATTCATTCAATTCTCCTTCCTCCATAAGATTAACATTGGAATTTTGAAAGCCTGTGGGGCGTAGCCCTGGAGTCCGATGTGAATTAGAATGTGATTCTGCTCATCTACAGAACTATACCTTTCTAACGGTATGCTCCGATTTATCCTACGATGCGCACGAGCTGAGAAAAAAGGAGGAAATGAAACATGCTTGCGTATTAATATATAGATAGTTGAGTCCTAAAAATATTTTTGCTAGAAAAAAATTAAGTTTCAAAATTATTAAAACACAATATTATAACAAGATGACAATTTTAAACTTAAAGAGTAAGAATCAACAGGTATCAGGGCTTAGCACTTAGAACGTTATTCCACTTACCATTCCTGATGGCAGTTATCCCTGTACTGGCTTCTTGGTTTTAGATATATATGTCAATCTGGCGTTTCTCCTTTCCTTCCTACTCTTATCTTTCTATTTCCCGACATTTAACTTCCTTTTTTTCCCAAAAAAAGACGATTTATGTCGTCGAGTGACAGCGGCACAGCCAGCGGAGGATCCATATCGCGGCTGTTAGAACCTTATTCGGCAACAACCTCACAAACTCCCAAAATTGGTGAAGAATGGACAGCTAAAATCAGGGGTGCCAATATAAATATTTCCAACGCAAAATATCCCTCGATGTTGGGGAGGTCTGTTAGAACCTTTTTCACTAAAAATCTCAAAAATTGTGTTTTTGTCGCATAGAACGTTTTTTGGCAGAGCCATTCAGTTGTTGACACCAATTTGTTGTGCAGGGCTGCCTAGGTGATGCCTTATGTGATGGAGATGCTGCGTTGCGGAGTGACTCCCGTGACCTTCCTCACCAGACTGGTGGATGTGGTGAGGGAGGTCGGCAGCACCTTGGAGATTGTCAGCAGACTCAACATGTTATTGGTTGTGCAGGGAGGATGACGGGGCACCCGAGGTGATGCCTTACGAGATGGAGATGTTGCGTTGTGGAGTGACTCCCGTGACCTTCCGTACCAGACTGGTGGATGTGTTGAGGGAGGTTGGCAGCACCATGGAGATAGTCAGCAGCCTCAACATGTTATTTGTTGTGCAGGGAGGATGACGGGGCACCCGAGGTGATGCCTTACGAGATGGAGATGCTGCGTTGCGGAGTGACTCCCGTGACCTTCCGTACCAGACTGGTGGATGTAGTGAGGGAGGCTGGCAGCACCATGGAGATAGTCAGCAGCCTCAACATGTTATTGGTTGTGCAGGGAGGATGACGGGGCACCCGAGGTAATGCCTTACGAGATGGAGATGTTGCGTTGTGGAGTGGCTCCCGTGACCTTCCGTACCAGACTGGTGGATGTGGTGAGGGAGGTTGGCAGCACCATGGAGATAGTCAGCAGCCTCAACATGTTAGTTGTTGTGCAGGGAGGATGACGGGGCACCCGAGGTGATGCCTTACGAGATGGAGATGCTGCGTTGCGGAGTGACTCCCGTGACCTTCCGTACCAGACTGGTGGATGTAGTGAGGGAGGCTGGCAGCACCATGGAGATAGTCAGCAGCCTCAACATGTTATTGGTTGTGCAGGGAGGATGACGGGGCACCCGAGGTGATGCCTTACAAGATGGAGATGCTGCGTTGTGGAGTGACTCCGTGACCTTCCGTACCAGACTGGTGGATGTGGTGAGGGAGGTTGGCAGCACCATGGAGATAGTCAGCAGCCTCACATGTTATTTGTTGTGCAGGGAGGATGACGGGGCACCCGAGGTGATGCCTTACGAGATGGAGATGCTGCGTTGCGGAGTGACTCCCGTGACCTTCCTCACTAGACTGGTGGATGTAGTGAGGGAGGCTGGCAGCACCATGGAGATAGTCAGCAGCCTCAACATGTTATTTGTTGTGCAGGGAGGATGACGGGGCACCCGAGGTGATGCCTTACGAGATGGAGATGCTGCGTTTGCGGAGTGACTCCCGTGACCTTCCTCACCAGACTGGTGGATGTAGTGAGGGAGGCTGGCAGCACCATGGAGATAGTCAGCAGCCTCAACAAGCTACAGGAGTTTAGAAATACCGTACGGAACAAAGGTATTCCTATCGATTCATTTTACAATCATATAAAAGCTGTGCTTTCCTTCTTTTTAAGTCAATTCTTTGCCTTAAGCCTAACAAGTACTAAATAATGTCCGTTCCAAATTCGGCACCTCTTTACTGTTCGTACATTCACAATATTTATATATGATTGAGATATTGGATACAGAGAAACTGAAGTTACCACAAATACAAAAGGAATTTAGGATTAAGTTAGAAAATAAGTTTGAAGTACTGGAAAATGAAGTTGTAGAAACATGTGTGGGAAAACCCAATCTAATTGATAATTAATGGAAGAAAATTCAAGGGACGGTGAACAATACAGTTAAAGAAGTGTGTGGTAAAAGACAGAAGATGAAGAAAAACCCATGGTTTTCAGATGAGTGTCAAACCTTAGTTAACAAAAGAAAAGAAATCAAGCTTAAATGGATTGCAAGCAGGAGAGCTGTTACCGAAGAAGATAAAAGAAAATCAGAGCAGCTTTGAGTAGAGTATCATGAAATTAATAGAAATACAAAACGAATGCTTAGATCGTGTAAAAGAAACTTCCTCAATGAAAACTGACCAAAGCAGAAAATGACAGAACCGCGAACACACCAGAGATTTTTATAGAACTATTAGGTTTTTCAAAAAGGGCTTCTCTGCAAAAGCATATGGAATAAAAGATAAAAATGGGAATCTATTAGTTGATAAAGAATCAGCTACCAAAGTATGGAAAAACTATTTTGAAGAACTTCTAAACTGTAATATAAATCCGGAAGGGGAAACATGGAAGAAAATTTAAGTTACCATAATGTTGAACCTAATGTTTTACCACCATCAGAGCAAGAAGTGGAAGAAGCAATTAAGCAACTCAAATGCAACAAAGCTCCTGGAGAGGATGGACTCACTTCTCTGAAATAATTAAAAGCGGTGGAAAAATCCTAAGGAAAGAAATTCATAAGCTAATAACAAATGTATGGAATTATGAATCATACCAGAGGAGTGGCAGAAGCTATAATAATTCCTTTACACAAGAAAGGTGATAAGCAGTCGTGTACTAATTATAGAGGTATCTCGCTTCTAAATACGGTATATAAAATATTTTCCAAGAATATTACTAAATGAGATTAAACCCATACACAGAATCAATAGTGGAAGAACAACAAGCTGGCTTTATGAAAGGCATATCGACAATTGATCAGATATTTTTGCTAAAACAAGGGAATTTCAAAGTATTATGAGTACAATAAAAATTTTTATGCGATATTCATTGATTTCAAAAAGGCATATGATAGCATAGATCGAGGAACCTTATATAAGAAAATGTGAAAAATATGGCATACCAGAAAGCTAATAAATTAACAAGGCTATGTATTAATGATTCAAAGCAAAGGTGAAGGTAGACGGGGAAGTATCAGAGAGTTTTCGTATGAATACAGGAGTAAGACAAGGGGATGGGATCTCCCCTACTCTTTTTAATATAGCAATAGAAGAAGCTCTTCAAAAAGTAAGCATTTAAAGAGAGGTATAAGTTGGGTATAGACCTGAACATCATGGCCTTCGCAGATGATGTAGTGATATTGGCTGAAAAATCCGAAGATCTGTGTGCATTAGCTGAGGAGTTTATTCAAGAATGTAAAAAAGTATTTTTGGAGCTAAATGAAGAAAAAACTAAAATAATTAAATTTGGGCGTAATCCAAACAATAGAGGTGCAAAATTCAATATAGCCCAATACTCAGTGGAATGTGTGGAAAGCTTTAAATACCTAGGGGTAACGGTGAATAGTTTCTAATGTGGAAGATAGTGAAATTCAAAGTAAGCTAGCAAATGCCAATAATGTTTAGGTGCCTGTACAAAGCTCCTTTCATCAAGACTCCTATCATGTTGTACAAAAATAAGAATATATAAGACCATTATTCAGCCAGTGCTATTATATGGAAGTGAGACCTGGGTTCTATCCAAGAAAAATGAAGAGCGTTTAATAGTTTTTTGAAAATAAAGTGTTGCGAAAAATATTTGGCCTATGAAAGATGAAGGAGAATGGCGTATTAGGAAAAACCGAGAGTTACATGACCTATATCGGGACCCTGATGTCGTGGCTGTGATAAAAGCAAAAAGATTGGGCTGGCTGGGACATGTAATGCGAAGGGAGGAAGGGTCAAGACTGAAAGAAGTGTATAGTGCTGTACCAGCTGGAAAACGCCTTTGGGGAGACCCAAAATGAGATGATGTGACCAAGTACAGAGAGATGTGAGGCAGTGTGGAGGACAGTGGAGTTAGCGGCAGATAGAGAGGCGTGGAAGAGGTTGGTCTACGAGGCGAAGAATCGACTGAGATTTGTAGCGCCCCAGCAGTAAGTAAGTAAGTAAGTATAAAAGCTATGCAACTCTCTACTCCATCAAACCATGTTGAATTCCAATTTTTACACTAATATTTTATTGTACAGTAGAACCTTGATAGTTTGACTCTTTGTGGACTAAAAGAGTGTCGAACTATTGAAAAGTTGAACTATGGGGAGTATATCGGAAATTTCATTACGGGGAGCTTAAAAATCATCATTTCAATTTGGGTAACACTAAATTTTAATGTAAACATAAATTGATTTGTACTATGACAGAGCCCAAAATTAAAATCTTTCAGCATTTTTGATTTCATTTTCACTTTTGTCACTCCCCAACATGGACATTAACAGTCGTTACTGACATGCTAAGTAGTCCCGGACCGTGACGAACTATAAGGACTTACCGAGAGTCGAACTAGCGAGGTTCTACTGTACCAAAATAATTTTAGTGTACCTCGTTAGGAGTGTTTTGATTGTTTAAGTAAGTTTAACAGTTTGTCAAATCAGTTCAACTATTTTACCTTTTTGGAATCTTTAATACAATTTTAGGTGCGGTAAGCAAACATATATAGAAACATCTTTTTAATTTTTACTGTTATCCATACATCAATTTTCCGTTCAGTCGCTAGTTTATACATTTATTTAGAGTATAGTGGACTCCCTAATTATTGGCAAGGGGATTTTTGTCATTGCAGTTTAAAATTTTCAGGTTTTCTTTTTAGGTATTTTTTAATTTATGGATAATTTTTCACAAAGCTATTGTTTTTTCTCATTTAGCGGTGTTTTTACTATTTTTAGATTATTTTATACTGTATTTGGATCATGAGCGAAATTGAGCCTTTAGTTGTCGGTGATGGTCTGGCCATGGACGTAATTTAAATGAGGCTTTTAATGACCGAACCGAATCCAACCTTAAGTTACCTGTCATATTGCTTACGAGCAAAATATCTTACATGCAAAAAGGCCTAGACTTCATTATCAAGTTTCTTTTACTCTAGCTACTTATAAATGTTGTTTCAGGTTGCCTTTTCAAAGAATTTTGTGATAACGTAAACAGTGAAATCAAGAGAATGAAAGAAAAGATTTCAGAAACATCTGAAGTTGAAAAGAAAATTCTGATGTTGTCTCTGAGAAGAGCAGTTATATTTCTGTAAAAAGTAGTGTTAACGATCTAATAGAAAATAATATTGACCGGCTTGCAGCATTAAATAAGACTAAAGAAACCCAGCAAGTAAAGTTCAATTCCAATGCAAAATATATGGTTGTAAGTATTAAGTTATTAAGAATTATGCTATAGTTTTAAAACTCTAATATATTAAACCATAATTTGGTGTTGATTTTCTTTATATTAACATGTTCGCTCCATGAAAATTTTTCCCAAACTTAAGCCCAGTTAGCTCATATATGAGGCAGTTGGTTTCTCAGTTCCAGGTCACATATGAGCCTGCATGTATACTAAAAATAGCCCATAGGCCATCGAAGGTGACATTTACGCACAACTAAGTTGTAGATCATGAGATTCGACAATATTAGAGGATTGCCGTTTCCATAGTGGTCTATAGGCACATAGCTTAACTTGGTCATATCGGTATTGTTTGAAATTGCATGAAATCCATAACCCGGTCCAAAGGATAGGATTTTTTCTAGGATCGCAGGCTGCGTCAAATAATTATAAATGAGCTGACACTTAAATGGTCGTTTGGTTTGGTGGCAAACAAGTTTAAATATGTAATGAATTAGAGTTGTTTTATTCTTTGTTAATGATAACATAACTCTTTGAATTTTCGATGTCCTATAAAATTTTCTTCCAAAATTGTGGTTAAAAAAAAATAAATAAAAAATCTCCTATCACTTTAAAAAAAATTGTCCTGCTAATCTGAACTAATTAGGACTGGACCATTTTTTGTTTAGGGAATTTCCTGATTAAGTGATAGGCCTACTATAAATATTATAATTAAAAGATTTAAATTACTTATAAAACGTTACTAATAAAAACATTTAGTTTAGAGGATATTTTGCTGACTTTTGTTGATTTAATAAAGCTTTTGAAATGTAAAAATAGCTTATATTTTGGCAAAAAAACATTGACGATATATAAAATTAATCAAGAACACATCTGCTAATGCTAACTTTCAGCTCTTCGGTATTCAATCAATCAATCAATCAATAAACTCTTTATTCACAAAGTACAGTTTTGTACAGAGAATGGTGTCAAAAATAAAAAAAGACTGTAAAAATAAAAATAAAGCTCCTATACATTTAACAAAAGCCAAGCCTTACAAATTAACATACCGTACACACTTGCTCTAACACATTACACACATCCCTCAGCCTCAAAACAATTTATTTCTTAAATCCAAGTTAGTTCTTCAAAGGAGTACAAAACTTTAGTAGTCACTAATTCTTTCACCCTTTGCGAAATGTTTTCAAATTTGTTAATATTTTAATATTTGGGGGCAAAGCATTAAAAAATTTTATCCCATTGTATGTTGGTGTTCTAGTAAAAAGTTTGGTTCTATGTGGCTTTATTGACAAATTTTCTTTATTCCGAGTATTGTAGGTATGAATATGGCTGTGTCTTTAAAAATGCTCCAAATTTTTCTTTACATAGGAAATTCTTTCAAGAACATATAGGCCGTAAACTGTAATGATTCCATTTTTTCCAAAGCGTTCCTTACAAGATGTTTCAGGAGTTAAATTTAGAATGATACGAAAGGCAGATTTCTGTAATCTTAATAATTTATCTAAACTAGTATAAGTGTTGCTCGAAATCGAGCAATTTATTTTGATACTATACAAATGTTACTTTTAGCTCTAAATCAATGACACCGACCAATCCAATAATGTGAATCTCTTCAATCACCAAAACTACATGTATTTACAGGTGATTATCAACAGATGTTTAAAATGCTTTAATCAATCCCAATGTTATTTAAATGGGAAATTTTGAGATTTCAATGATGGATAGTGCCTTTATTTTCAGTCCGATTCTCATCAGTTTTTGGCGAAAACAACTACAGACCAAGCCCTATCCAACGACACCAAAAACTGAAAATCAGTTGAAAATTGTAGGAGGAGTTCTCAAGACAAAAAACCCTTAGCGTATATTAAATAAGTATAGATTGTTTTTAGAAGTTGAGCCATAAATAGCTATACCGTAAGCCAAATGAGAATGAATATTGGCATAATAGATCATTTTAAGCGTCTCTACAGTTACAAGATTTTGCATTTCCTCAACAAAAAAATCCTAGCAGAGATTTTGTTACAAGTTTGTTCAATATGCAAGTTCCAATTCAAATGCTTATATCAAGATATAGCCCAAAAATTGAGTTTCATTGGAAATTTCAAAATCTTGATCCATAATGTTTAAATTGTAAAATTTAGGGTGATTCTGTGCGGAAAAGAACTCCATGACGACTGTTTTAGCACTATTTAACAAAAGATTCTTTTCTGCCAAAAAGTTGTTTATATTAGTCACCCTTAAATCTGTTGATTGTTCTATTTAATGGAGGTCTTTACTGGTAACTGTAAAACTAATATCATCTGCATACATGCAAAAGTTTGATTTAGTAAGAGTTGTATTTTGAGGTTCTGGTATTCCTTCAAGATAGCAGATGAAAAGAATAGGGCCTAATACTGAACCTTGAGGAACTGAATATTTTAGAGTTCTTAAAGAAGATCTGGTAGTTTCTATAAAATTAGTTTTTTAATTTGTGTAAGTTAGAGAGACATACTGCCGGCGCCCCTCTAGATAAGAGCTCAGCCAGTCCAGTGCTGCACCTTTAATACCATAATTTGTTAAGGTTTCAATGAGAGTCTTATGACAAACGCTGTCAAAAGCTTTACTCAAGTCCAAAAAGGCACGAACAGCTGTCTCCCCCCTATCTAGAGCCTCAATAACAGATTCTACAAAGTTAATGCATGCTGTTAAGGTGGATCCACCTGATCTGAATCCATGTTGGTGATTACTAAAAAGTTGATTTTTTTCAAAGAATTGTATTAATTGATGGAGAAAACATTTTTCAAATATTTTGGAAATGGCTGGTTGAACTGCAACTGGCCTGTAGTTTGTAAATTTACGACCAAATTTATTTAATTGACCTATTTTAGTTTGTTTACCTTTGCACTTTATTTCAAATAATTGTCCATCATGGTCTGAAAGAGCAGTAACAAGGCATGATGCCTTGTAAAGAGTTCTGTCTACATTTGTTAGGAAGTTGTCAATTCCAGATTCTGACTGTGCTGTGACCCTAGTCGGTATCTCAATAGTGTAATGCATCCCAAACATGTTTAACATGTTTTTAAGTTCCTGTTCATTTTTCCCCCCTTTGTCCAAGACGTTAATATTAATATCTCCGCCAATCACAATGTCTTTACCCAATTTTACCAACTGCTCATTAAGTGCTGATAGTTTATTAATAAAGGTGTTTGCATTAAATGATGTTGTTCTGTATACTCCAGCTAAAAAAAGTTTTGTACGATCAAATTATTGTTCTGCGAATAGGTGCATGGACGGCCAGAAGGAAGTTCATTGTCCGCTGACCACTGTCTCGAAGACAGAGATTTAAAAATACTCCCTGCACCCAATACCTGTCATCTCTCTCTTTTCTTTATTCCAAATATGAATCATTGGGTCATTGGATTTTGCACAGTGTTGACAATTAGTGTTTTGGAGTAGGTCAGAATTGCGGAGTTCAATTTTGTTAGCTTTATGAACTTGTTGGCGCTGATTTATTATTATTTCTTGAGTGTTGACTGTATGAATTAAATTCCCTCAGGGGCAGTGGGCTTTCCACTGTACGGGTGTTTCTTGGCGACCCCGGGGTACCTGAGCCAAGCTGTGAGACCCTCCTCACAGTTCTTCCCGAGCTAGGGCCTTTCTTCTCATCTTTCAGGTCTTAGCTCACCGTCTTTATTCTTTCCTGAGCTAACCTTGCTCACCTTCTTGTTTTCGACCCCGAATCAAGGGTGTCTTTCCACCTTCTTTCGACCGGCGCATGCTGGGGGGTCCTGGGAGTGTCCCTGTTGTGTTGCAGGGACTGATGTGTGCCTCGCACTGCCGATGGTCTCCTCCAGTGTGTCGTCAGAAGCCAGCCGCTTCGGACCTTAGTCAGGGAGTGCGGCATGGATGCAGGGATCGGACTCTGCATTGCCACGGTGCGACCCCCAGCACGTTCGGCACATTTTGTGTATCGGTGCTGGGCAAACGGAGGTTCGGGCCCCGGAGTACCGGGGTAGGGGTGTCTTATCTCCTAAGGGGGGTAGACCTCCGAGGGTGTACCCGCTCTCGGCCGATGAAGGGCCGCCTCTTGCCGCACGATGCGCTGGTGACATGAAAGCATGGATTCTACTAAACGAAACACAAAGAACGTAAAGGAGAATGAGCAAGCCGCTTTTAGGCGAAGCTCTATTGTGCAGAGGTCTCCGACCTCGAAGACTGGGGCGCCGACAGGGGGAATTAAAACCTCCCCCCCACCGGCGCCGTTTAAGACGGTAAGTGACGCCGGATCGTCGTCCGAGCCTGAAAGGAAGGAAGTGGAGGTCAATCTAGTGATGAAGGTGACCAATCCGGTAACACCTTTAGCCAATACCCAAGGGATTCCTCCCAGGAAGAGCCCTCTTCGTGCGGCATTCGAGCTGCAAATGCTTCGGCAGCAGCAGGACGACGCCCACGAGGAGGAAGACTCATGTCTGAAGAAGATGAAAGCTCTTTTGAAGGAGATGGCCAAGGCCCTCTTAATTCAAAAGAACGTGAACAAGGCGATAAAAGAGGGGATCCCGAAACTCGAAGATGCTCTAGAAGAAATTGAGGAATGCCGGAAAATCAGGCTAAAGGCAGTGAAGCAGGAGCGCGATGTCACGAACCGAGTCATCTCTGCTTCGCCTCAAGCTCACCTGGCTGAGTCCCAGACTCAAGCCAGAAAGCGAAAGAAGAGGCAGAGCGGTTCTTCGCCGGGAAGCCCTGAGCTTGTTGAGGTGGACTCAGTGCCGAGACCGGTTTTTGTCACTGCGGCATCGCAGACATCTCCTGTCCAGGCCACTCAATCCGCCCCGGGCGCTGTCGTGATTCCAGCGGCTACTCCTGCAGAGGTTCCTGCTCCGGCGGCTAATCCTGCCTTGGCAGCAAACTCTGCCTCAACACCTTTGGGGGGCTGAAAGACGCGCCTGTCTAAGAAAGAAAGGAGGAAGCAGAAGCAAGCGGAGGCAGCTTCGAAAAGTGCGTCGAGGGTGGAGCGGACGCAAGTCTCAAACCCGGTTGGGGAGGCCTCTGGCAAGTCTGTCAGAAAGCCTAAACAACCCAGGCCTAAGAAGCCCAGGACGGAAGCAATCTTGATCAAGCCCTTAGGGGGGCGATCTTTTGCCGATGTTCTGGGTCAGATTAGATCGCAGGCCAAACCGGAAGAGACCGACACCGTTATCAAGTCTATTTGGCGAACCCAGAATGGGGATGTCCTCCTCGAACTGGGGAAGTCGAGTGACAAGATCGGTTTTGCCGCTTCCCTCAAGACTGCACTTGGGGACAAAGGCTCCATCAAGGCCCTAGAACCGAAGTGTTCGGTCGAGATTCGGGACCTTGATGCCCTCTCCACCGAAGATGAGGTGACCCGTGCGATCCAGGTGGCACTCCCGGAGATACCGGCTGACGGAGTGAGGGTATGGCTGACGAAGCCAAACCGAAGTCAACTCCGGATGGCTGTCGCTGAGATGGGCGAAAAGCACTCTAATAAGCTGCTTAGCCTTCAGCACCTTAGAGTCGGTTGGGTCAGTTGCAGGCTCAAACGGAGGGTGGTAGTTTCGAGATGCTTCCGCTGTCTCGGTTTCGGCCACTCCTCCCGAAACTGTAAAGGGCCCGACAGGAGTGCCAACTGCTTCCAGTGTGGAAGCCAGGGCCACAAACGCAAGGAATGTTCCTCGAGCCCCTCCTGCTTCCTCTGCAAGGATTCAGGCTCCAGTGCCCTCGGTCACTTACCCGGGTCTGGTCAGTGCGGGGCCTTCAGAGCCGCACTTGAACAGGCAAAAGGCAGCGGACGGTAATTCGCATCCTCCAGGCCAACCTTCACAGATCCTGGGGAGCTGATAACCTTCTAGATCAGCTCGCCCGAGAACTTGGTGCTGACGCGCTCCTTATCAGCGAACAGTATCGGGACAGAGACCCAAACATTTGGATCTCCGACAGCCTCGGTACTGCTGCATTTTGGGCACGTAATACGCAGGATGTCTTGGTGCGGAGTCACGGGCGCGGCCGAGGATTCGTCTGGGTTCGGTGTAGGGACGTGACTATCTTCATAGTCATAGTCATAGTCAAACATCTTTATTCATATATCATGTACATAGGTGGTACAGTGAATAGTGTCAACAAATAAGTACAATAAAAATATGTATTTAACAAAAATTAAAGTTCAGTTGCTACCTCACCCCCAACGAGGCCGTTCAGGACTTCCGCGACAAGATAGATAGTCTAGAGGAGTGCGTTCTCGGCACCACCGGGCATGTCGTCATTGGTGGCGATTTCAACGCCAGGGCCGTCGATTGGGGAATGCCTTCTACCAGCTCCCGGGGGAAATACATCCTGGATTTCATCGCCAGGGCCGGTCTTGTCGTCCTTAACCAGGGCGACACACCTACTTTTCGGCGCCCCGGGCAGAGAGGCACGATCCCCGACGTCACCTTTGCGTCTGAGTCGCTCCTTCCGAGGATCTCTGGCTGGAGGGTTGTGGAGGACTACACGGGTAGCGACCACCAATACGTCGTTTTTGACCTGCATGATCAGGCAAATCGTCGAGTTTCCGCATCTCGGGAAGGGCCACGCCGGTGGAACACCAACAAGCTGGACGTGGTCAAGTTCACCGAAGTCATCTCTCGGGGAGCGCAGGGGAATCCTGGTGAGGCTGGGGCCGAGGCACTAGTAACATCCACGATGGAACTGATCGTCTCGGCCTGCAACCAGTCTATGCCGCGAAGGAAACCCCGACGCGACAAACAACCCGTTTACTGGTGGACTGAAGAGATTGCGGAACTCAGAAGAACATGTTTAAGAACTAGACGAGCCGCCACAAGAGCGAGAATTCCCGCAGACAGAGTTCGTAAGTCGGAGGCCTATAAAGCTGCGAGAAAATCTCTCCGCCAGGCGATCAACAGGAGCAAGGCGAATAGCTGGAGGAGACTTCGTGACGACGTTGACTCCGACCCGTGGGGCCTGGGTTACAAACTTGTAACACAGAAACTCGGCGCCCGCTCTCCACCTTCCATCATGGAGGGCGCCACCATGGGGAGGATCGTCGCTGCGTTGTTTCCTGAACATCCAAAGCGACCGCCGGTTGACTTCGGACGGGTAGAGGACATTCCACTCTTCACCTTCGAGGAGCTGGAAACCTCCGTTCTCTCCCTGAAGAGCAACAAGGCTCCTGGCCCGGACGGGATTCCCAGTGAGGCTTTAAAGAAAGTATTTTCAATCAATGCTGACTTGTTGTTGAGAATGTACAATGCCTTTTTAGTAGAAGGGGTGTTTCCGGCTCCCTGGAAAACAGCCAGGCTTGTACTGATCAGCAAGGGCAAAGGTGATCCCGAGCTGCCGTCGTCCCACAGGCCTCTCTGCATGTTGGACACGGCTGGGAAGCTGTTCGAGAAGCTGATCCGTTCCCGCCTGACTTCTGCCGTGGAAGCTGCCGGGGACTTATGCCCCCGTCAGTACGGCTTCAGAAAGGGACGGTCAACGATCGACGCTGTCACCGAAGTTCAGAGAGCTGTGGAGAGAGCCGAGAGCCACAACCATTTCTCCCGCCGAGTAGTGCTTCTTGTTACGCTTGATGTCAAGAATGCCTTCAACTCGGCGAGGTGGGTCGATATGTTGGATGCGCTTCGAAACACCTTTCGTATTCCTGCATATCTGTTGCGGCTCATCGAGGATTATCTACGCTCTCGAAGCCTGATTTATGACACGAGGGACGGAACGCGGACGGTGGAAGTCACTTCTGGTGCCGCACAAGGTTCAATACTCGGCCCGGACCTCTGGAACGTTGCCTATGACAGCCTCCTGAGGTCCGAGATGCCTGAGGAAACCACTTTGGTTGGGTACGCCGATGACGTCGCAGCTCTCATAGCTGCACGCAACGTTGAGCTGGCCCAACTAAAGTTGACCCGAGTCATGCGTGTGGTCAACACCTGGATGTCAGATCACGGTCTCTCGCTTGCTCTCAGTAAGACGGAGATTGTGATCCTCACGAAGAAGAGGATCGACACCGTCGTGCCACTCCGAGTGGGAAGGGAGGTGGTCACATCAACTCGTGCCGCCAAATACCTTGGGGTTATGGTGGACACCAAGTTAAGCTGTAGGGATCAGATCTTCCGTACGGCGGACAAGGCCGCTAAGGTAGTCACTTACACTTACCTTAGTAGGCTGATGGCCAATGTCGGGGGTCCCCGATCCAGCAGAAGACGTCTGTTGATGTCCGCGGTCCAGTCCGTGCTCCTTTACGGGGCAGAGGTGTGGGCAGGCGCTCTAGATAAGGAGTGCTACAGGTTGCGACTCGCCCGGGTTCAGCGTCAAGCTGCGCTTCGGGTGTGTTCCGCCTACCAGACAGTGTCCGAGCCCGCCGTCCTGGTGGTCGCCGGAGTCATCCCTGTCAAGCTCTTGGCAGGGGAGAGGAAAGCGATTTATCAGAGACAAGGCGAGATCGGCAAGGACACGGCAAGAACAGAAGAGCGCTCCCGAACCTTCCAGCAGTGGCAACACAGCTGGGAGCACGACACCCGAGGACGATGGACTGCGCGACTCATCGAGCAGGTCCAACCATGGGTAGAAAGGTGGCATGGCGAGGTGGACTACTTCCTCACGCAGTTCCTGACAGGTCACGGCTATTTCAAGTCGTACCTGAACCGAATTGGCAAGACCGGTTCACCGGATTGCATCTACTGCCCGGGCGTTCCCGATGACGCGGAACACACCTTCCGCTGTTCGCGTTGGGAAAGGCCCCGCCTGGAGGCCACAAGAAAACTCCGTGTTTTTTCGGTGGACACGGTCTGCCAAAAGATTATGGAGGATGAGGGCAACTGGGATTGTTTGTCACAGTTCGTCCGGGGCATTCTCCTGGAAAAGAAAACCGATCTGGACCGCGAAGTGGCCGAGATCCCTTGATCGAGCGGCTGGATAAGGAGCGAGCCCCACGGGCGTAAGCCAAATTTAGGCCTAGCCTAACGTAATGTGACAAACAATTCCAGGTTAGATTCCTAAAGAGTAGAGGAGGTTTTTTAGTGGGTAAACCCGTTTTTAGGGGAGCCCCACACTACAGGCTGGCCACCTGTGTGCGTAATGCATTTTTCCGCCTCTCCCTCAAAAAAAAAAAAAAAAAAAAAAAAAAAAAACTATGAATTAAATACCCCTTGTTTAATTTGTGTTTATGTCTACTGTGCTGTATACACCAGTTGACAAACAGATCAACATTAACAATGTTCAACAAACAAAGTCCTTGCTAGTTTATGTTTGTTTTTGTTTTAAATTATAGTCAATCAACACATTTTCCTACTAATGTGAACAAAATTAATTTTGGTGTTACAAAGAAATTATTGATTTTGCACAAAAGAGCCCACGGTTTCTTGATTATTCCTCTTAAAAAGTTAAGCAAGGTTCGGATTAGCGGAACTCTACTGTAGTTAACTTTTTTTTATTGTTTAAGTAACTATCCAAGTGTTGTAAAAAGTGATGCGTCTAAGTTTGTTTGTATTAGATTGTCATTTTAATTTTTACTTTACATAAATTATTTAATATTTAGAATAATATGAATAAACATGAATTAATGAAAAGAATAAAAAGAAAACTGGCAGCTGAAGTCTGTTGGAACCCTTGTAAACCAGGGATTTTTCAGCTGATTGGTGTTTACCGTCAGTCATCATTATCTGTTTAACAAAACTTACTTATATTTAACTGCAGAGTTCTTTATTTACTTCACTTTTTCTAGATCAGCGATACATCATCACCTGACACTGGAAGAAGTAAGAATGGAAGAGGTGATGTTCCGTGCGGTTCTGCTGGTGTAACCAAGAGCGAGCAGGGTGACGTGTCAGTCATCAAGAAGAGCGAGATATCATTGTACATGCTGTCTGTCAGTGATGCGGCCATGTACGATCAGGCGATGTCAGCTTTGCTGCACAACCCCCTCCTGGGGGAGGTGTTTAGCAGCTACCACCACTCCACCGTGTCAACCGATTCCAAAGTCATCGAATCCGCTGTCCCTCAAGAAGCCACCGACTGCAGGTAATGCTATGTATGGGAATGGATTTCTTAACTTAGAATGGACATGGACTTCTTAACTTTTTGGTTAAAACATTGCTATTCTTCTCTCCATGTAGCTCTTAAATATATTAATGTAGCAAAAGGTACTAATATTAAATTTTTTTTGACAACGAGAGAACTTTCAGTTTTTAGCGAATTTCCCATAGGGAATAAGCTACAGTACACTCTCGTTCATCGGACTCGGCGACATAGGAACTCCGCTTCATCGGAACTGAAAATCTGGATATTATTAATTTTTTTTCTTACGAAATAAATAATTTTTCCATTTTAGCGCCCTCAATTTCCATTCTTTCTATCTGCACAACAGTGAAGTATCACATTTTGCATCAAAAGTCATCAGGCGTTTTCCATAATCTGTACCCATCGATGTGATTTACGAGGCCGTGGAGTATTCGCACAAAAATAGAAAGAGGAAGCGGGCAGGAAGTGAACATCTGCGTCGACCGCTTCCCAAAAATCCCAAACTGTCATTCAGTCTGTCTCGCGTCGCGACTGCACCTGTGTTACATGGAAGTCAGTTGACTGCTGGAATAATGGAATATGAGAATAAAGATTTTGGATCTTCATTTCCTGCGTTGTTTTTATTCCTATAGGTTCATTGTTTAAAAACAAGAGTGAATACAATCACGATAGGTCACCGTACGGGCGGAAATGACTCACAACGGACTCCGCTTTATCAGAATTTTTTGACATCCGAACCGGCCGTCCGCCACATTAGTTCCGATGAACGAGAGTGTACTGTATTACCGTAGGTCTCATGGAAAGACCTAAGCCCGGGACCATGTTACTTTTTCGTTTTGAGGTACCCAGAGACCAAAAATAATAGTCATTAAAATTTTTATATATATATATATATGTATATATATATATATATATATATGTATATATATATGTATGTGTCCCTAGACACGATAACTCTCGTAAAAATGGTCCGATCGACACCAAATTTGGTAGAGATGTGTAATCCTACGTTTATTCGGATGAGTTCGAAAACCAGACATATCGACCTACCGGAAGGGGTAGTTTTGGGGGGTTTTGTACCCCAAAAATGGGTTTTTTGCATTTTTCATATGTAAATTTTAAAAATTTTAAATTTTTATTTTAACCATTGGATTTAGCTCAAAAAAACACACAATTTAGTATTTTGAAGCTTTGCTCTATCTCCATTGGTTACCGAGATATTACAAAGTTAATAAATTATCTTTGAATTGGTTCAGTTCATATATCTCCAACAGAAAACAGTACGTTGAGATTGTTTCTTCAAAGAGTAATAAAATTACTAAATATCATTCAGAACCATTAATTACAAAGTATGGAGTCCCTCAAGGTTCCATTTTAGGCCCTTTATTATTTATTTGTTATGTGCAAGGGATGCCCACAGTATTAAAAAACAATCATGCCACTAGTAGCAAACTGGTTATATATGCTGATGACTCTAATTTAATTTCCTCATCAAAAAGCTACCAAGATCTTGAATTCACATGTACAGAGCAGCTAAAAAACATTCAATCTTATTTTTTGGCAAATAGTCTATTTTTAAACACTGAAAAAACTAATTACATGTTTTTTTCTACAGCCCAAAATAAAGAAACCCCTAACATGTCTATAAATATTGATCAAAATCAAATAGAACAAATTAATGTCACAAAATTTCTAGGATTAAACGTAGACTGTCACCTAAGTTGGGACTGTCATGTTCAATGTGTATCAAATAAAATTGCATCTGGTTTATATGTGTTAAAAAGGATGTCTTTTCTGTGCAATTTGGAAACATTGAAATCAATATATTTTGCTCATGTACATTCTCATTTATCTTATGGATTGGCTATATATGGAGGAACATCAAAACAAAACCTTGACAAAATTCTAAAACTTCAAAAAAAAGCTTTAAGAATTATACTTAAATTAGACATAAATGAGTCAGTTAAACAGCATTTTTCAAAATTAGAAATACTAACTGTATATGACCAATATATACTTGAATGTATAATATGTGTCAAAAGCCAGTTTCATAAACAAAATTTCCACAGGAATACTCATTCACATTTTACCAGGAACAGAGATGCAATAAATCTATCTCAGCATAGATTGAAATTCTTTACAAAAAAAGCAATGCATATGGGATCAAAATTTTTTAACAATTTGCCTCTAAACATAAAATCTAAAATAGACAACTCATGTTTTCGAAATATTTTAAAAACATACTTATTGCAAAAGAGCTGTTATTCAATTGAAGAATATTTTTCTTAATTTATTCGTACAAAGCCCATCGCTAAATAAACATACTACGTCACTTAAATATTTTTTGTTGTTTTTTATTTTTTTTTTTTTTTAAAGGGAAAGTTTGTAATAGTTTTAATAATTTTATTTATGATTCTGAATTCTTTACTAGTAAAGAGCATTGTTTAACAGTTGTCCTATGCCTTTGTATTATTGTAACTGTGTTCTTTGTATTGACACTATTCATGTATGTATGTACAGAATGAATAAAGAACTTTTGATTGATTGATTGATTGAAGTCTAAAGACAGTACATTGTCTTTTGGGGCTCCAATGTTAATCTTATGGAGAATAAGGATGTGTTAAATATTTCACTTATTAACTAATATTTTTGGATGAAACTTGGTATTGAGCTTCATTTGGTTGAGATTCATCCATTTAAGGTAAAAAATCTTGGTTTTTGTACTTATCATGGCAGCAAACCTGCATACTCTTTTCCCGTGTTAATCATATGGAGAATAGGCAAACTCTTTTATTTATGGACAGATATTGATGTAACTTACTATATGGCTTTATATGGTCGAAATAAATTTTTTCTATGTTAAAAACCTTCTTTTAGTGTCCCCCATGGCAGCATACCTGCATACTCTTTCCCTATATTTATCTTAAGGAGAATAGACATTTATTTCCCTATTTATGAGGACGTGATGAAATTATGTTTACAAGTTTAGCTGGTCAAAATTAATATTATTAATTTGGAAATTCGCTGAGTACGCAGGTCTGCTGCGACGGGGGGTATTTTTTTCTTTTGTAATTCATATTTATTTGTTACTTTCTGTATTGTAAAGTAACTCATCAGTTTGATTTTGTGGACTGTGAAAAATTAAAATCATTTATATTTGGCATTTGACCTAAAAATAAAATTTAAGCCATGTAGTTGTTGTGGGGTTACCATGTAGTGGGTGTAGTGGGTTGGTAGATTAGGATTAGGGATGGGTCGATTCCACTTTTTATCCATTCCGATCTCGATTCTTGCAAATTGATTCCCGATTCTCGATTCCGATTCCATCGATTCCTCACAGTAAACAGGTTAACAAAGTAACTTAACATAATGACTTTTAAAGTGTAAACAAGTTATATTTATTCACAAAACAAGAAATACATCCTCAGCATCATGAAATAAAAAAATACACATACAGAACTTTGCCACAACCTGAGATAGTTGAAAACAATTTTAAAACTATAATAGGCCTATATAGCGTAAAAACTTTAAAAAATAAACTTGCAGATGGATTACTGAACAATGAATAAGTTAACTCTATTTCATTTCAATATCTATACTTATTTCAAACGCAAAGGGTTGTTTTGTGTATAGAATTCCTACAATTTTCAACCGATTTTAAAGCTTTTGGTATTGTTGGATAGGGTTTGGTCTGTAGTTGTTCCCGCCAAAAATTGATGAAAATTGGACTTAATAATATAAAAGCGCTAAACAAAAATTAAATTTGAAATTTTCCCATTGGACAAACATTTGGATTGGATTGAGCATTTTAAACATCTGTTAATGTACAGCTGTAAATACGAGTAGTTTTTGGTGATTACTAATATTCACAATATGGATTGGTCGGATGTCGTTGATTTAGAAATTAATGCAATTTTTGTATTGTATCAAAATAAATAGCTCGATTTCAAGCAACAAGTAGACTAGTTGAAATAAACAAACCAAATTATTAGATTTATTAAAAAAAATGTATTACCATTAGGCTATTTTGCATACCAGTTACCTAGTGTTGAATAATCAATGTAACAGTATTCTTCTTTTTTCTTTTTCGGGACAGGAATTTTGAGTAAGATAATTACATTTTGTTTTGATAATATTGTTTTAGTTTGAGCAATGGAATAATATTAATTTTCCTAAAAAGGTTATTGATCACTGCAATATTGTTTGTCAACGACACTCAAAGGCCAGCAATGTGGCCGTAGGAGCGACAGCATCACATCTGACTGCTGTAAGTTATGTGTATTATCAACAACCCGGACCAAAAATACTACAAATAGCAATTAGTGAGTCACGAGGTGCAAGGCCGAACACTGGAGATGCATACTAAGTCGCTTTGTCGAGTTACTGTGAGTTGAGTTTGTGGTGGTTTACTGTAATGTAGGCCTAACGTATTTCACACGGATGCTGTCGACAGCGCGAGCCTAGTGGGCCTGATGTCCATACACAGTGTGCTGGAGAGGCAGCTATCACTGGTGGAGTCGAGACACAGATCAGCGTCTCGTCTGGTCACGGATATTTTGCTCCGAGAGCACGACCTGCGCGGCCACTTCTCCGTCCTGCGCACTGTCTACTTCATGGAGAACGGCAACCTCGCGCAGAGCTTCTACTGCTACTTGTTCAAAGAGGTGAGACCTTTCGTTTCAGTCCAGATGGTGCAAAATGTCGATGGCCACGAAATAGAATTGCTAGGCTACTTAAATTAATGGTTTGTTTTGCAAAATGTACATTTTCAAAGCAGCATACATTATGGTATGTGAGATTGATGACTGACAGATATTTATGAGATTTCAATTAATATATGACTGGAGCTATCTTATGATGAGGTATAAAATATGTTTGAAGTTTAACTAACTAATTAATGGCTTTATCTGTAACTTAACAACTTACAAACTTCAAGCCTTTAAAACTTTTCTTTATTTTTTCAAACTTTTAAATCTTTTAAAACTTTATCTTTTAAAACTTCAAGTTTCAGCACACTGTCCTTTGACTTTTGATGCAAAAAGTATAAATATGTTCCTCAAAGTTCTATTTCAGAGACTTGTCTTACAACAATAAAATTTCTCAGTTAAATTTTTTAGTCAAATTGGTTGAGTTAAACCTGCTAAAATAAGAATACAGTAGAAGCCCTTTAGTCTGGCCTCGGATAGTTCGGCCGCCGGATAACCCGACCACGGTCTTCTGAAAATGATGTGTTCAGCCGCGGGCTTTTCCCCTGGCCAAAATAGACATGATCAACTTGTTCCGCGTTAATCACTAAAATATATGAGTTCAAGTGCCGATTTGCAGACTATTCGGTTTCGGATGTCTTCAAAAACATTGTGGTTGTGTTCTAGTTTTGATTGTTATTTTTTTGGGTGTTTCGCGTCTTCTTGATCGTCGATGTAACACGAAAGTTAGGTTACTAGATATATTCCGACTCTATTAAGGTCCCATTTATACGTTAGGGCCTTTGTTGATAGAAAATGGAATAGAATAGAATAGAATAGACATAATAGAATTTTGGACTAGTAATTTTGTCCATTTAACGCAGTTTTATCAGTAGAGACCGCTTGTCTGTGTTGTCTGATCGTCATTTCGGCGCTATACAATACATCACAGTCTAAGCAAGCAAATCATGATTGTTGCAAAGTTGATACACAGCATTGATTGGGCAAATATGATACCCTTCATTGTTAAATACACCCTAATAGCATTGAATATGTACACTAACGTGAATAGATTTCTCATCCAATGCTTTTTGTTTGATACCGAAATTTGGAAAGTTCGTGTTCGCAGCACCAGATTTGCTGCAATCAATGTCGTCATTATTCAGCTTGATTTACAGTGCTGCAAAAACACTTTATCACAACATAAACAGAAACCTCAGTTATAAAATGTTTTGTCTTTGGTTTGGAAGAGTTGTAATACTGATTTATCTATCATATGTCACTTTTGTACTTCATGTGCGCCGCAGAAGATCACACCACCGTCAATAGGTTTCAAGTAACACGCCTATGCTATGAGAAGTCTATTCACGTTAGTGTATATAGTCAAAGCTAATATTTCATTGTTGGAGCACACATATAATATAGGTCTCTGTTAGACCCATTTAATAAACCGCCGGTTAATCCGGCCAATGGTCTGGTCCCGAGGTGGCCACATTTGAGGGCTTCTACTGTAATAATTTATGATTTTTATTTGAATTACAGATTGAAGCAGGAACTTGGAATAACATTATTTCGCTGAATGCTCAGTTGAAGATTTGTATAGAGGAACATTTTCCTGGCTTTGAGAACTACTTCACAGTCCAGATAAATATCCCAAAAGGAGAGAGGGTCATTGGCCAGTCTGTTCATCGTGTCATTCCTGCACTTAATTTGTCATACAGGGTAATTTTTCACATTTTTAAGCATTATGATAGAGTTTAAACTATAAAACAAGATCAGTAGGCTACTAGGTTAAAGGGAGGCTTTAAAATATTTCTGATTTGGGAAAATCTTTTGCTACAGGCATCCATTTGAATCAAGAATCAAGAATCAAGAATTTATTACAACAATTAACAAGATATACACAGCTTGTATAGTTGACGTCAAAGTAGGCAATTGAAGTATCAATCTTCAATAAAATATAAAAGTTGACCGTTAGGCCTCGTCTAAAATTGCCAAGAACATATACAACAAGATAAAAATAACATATAACATAAAATACATAACATATATCTTTAACCCATTGGCTAACAAGCCCGAGTATACTCGGGGCGGCCGTGAGTGGCCCGGACGTGCGAACCCGAGTATACTCGTGATTGCGTAATGATGTAAATAAAATATAGGTGCTCCATTATTATCGTGATTTGTTAAGACTAGAAGTGTTTATACACTTTATTAAACATAATATATAGTGTATCAACTAGTTTTAATCTTTTATTTACGTGTTGACATAATACAATACTGCATATCAAATCAGCTGATCAGCTGGCGATGTTTAACACAGCGCGCCATTACGTTGTTGTTTATATCAGTGTTTTGCCGTAACCTAAAACTTGTGATCGATGTATTTGTGTGTTGATATTTCGACTAAATGAGTAATTTTCAGGATCGTATCTCACTACTATTGTTTGAAAGTGATTCTGAGGTTGATTTAGATGATGATGAAAACTGCGACGACGAATTATGAATTATATAGTGGGAGTTTTCTTTTACTTTGGTGCAATTTTTCTTTGTATGCAAACTTGTTAAGTGAACCAAAAAAACATTCTTTACATATTTTTATTCCAATAAGAATTTAATTTGGAGGTATAATTGTTTTACTGTGTAATTTTGAGGAATTTTCTACCTAGGAATGCTCCGACTACAAATATAGGTAAAACGCCAAAAAAGGATGATTTTGGAAAAAATTTTATATTCAAGTCAAATGTACATATATTGGAGTAATTTTTTATTTTCATGTAAAAAAATAAATAAACAACTAATATATAATCATTTTTGGGCTGAAATATTTTTTTTTAGTTCTCTACATGCAATACGCTTTCAAAAATTATCTTTTTTATATAGAACTATGTGTACATAGTAATATATATAAAGTACTTACCATGTATATACTATGACAAAAGTAATATTTTCTTTAAGATTAATAATTTCTAAAAAAATTAGTGAAAAAATCATGAAAATTGAGCAACAATTGTTGCTACAGTGATAGTTTTAATAAAAGTATTTATTTTTGTCTTGTTTCTATGGAAATTAAGGCCCTTGTCAGGTGTCTAATGTCAAGGAAGCCAATGGGTTAAAAATTTATGCTGATAACAGGATAGTTAAAAAATTCTTCTAGGCTATAACAAGGATTATCAACTAACCAATTATAGAGACTAGATTTAAAAGACTTAATACTTACAAAATGAGCTTTAAGAGGCAACTTATTAAACATTCTCAGACCAACATAAGAGTATGATTTCTGTGTTTTAGTGAGCCTGACATGAGGTAAATCAATCAAATTCCTGTATCTTGTCAAGTGAGAATGAGTTTCCCCTCTTAAGGTGGCAGAGCTGAGATTATTTTTTACGTACACTAAGCAAGTAAAAATATACAAGTTAAAAACAGTAAGAATCTTTTCCTGTTTGAAGAGGGGTTTACAATGAGCCCTGAAGCTGGAAAAAGAAATTACTCTAATAGCTTTCTTTTGTAACAAAAGGACTCTGTTCATTTCATGGCCACAGCCCCAAAGCAAAATACCATAACTAATAATACTGTTAAAAAAAGCAAAATAAGCCATTCGCAAGTAAGATCTAGGAACTAATTTTTTTAAACTACGTAAAAGATAAATAACTCTTGAAAGCCTACTACAAACATTCTGAATGTGGACATTCCAGTTAAGCTTAGGATCTAGATGAATGCCAAGCAGTTTAACTGTATCGTTCAATTGGGAAGGGATTATGCTAGGTTCATGATTACCAAGAGTGAACAGAATAGACTGAGTCTTGCCATTATTTAACAATAAGCCATTACTTTTAAACCAATCAGAACAATTTGAGAGACAACTTGTCATTTGAATTGAAAGGCTGTCAAGGTTAATATTACTAGAGAAAAACGTGGAGTCATCAGCAAAAATTACAGAATTACTAGGAGCAGAAATACTTGATGGCAAGTCATTTATGGTAACTAGGAAGAGAAAAGGGCCAACGACCGATCCCTGGGGTACTCCGCTCTTCATTACCGCCACAGCAGAACAACTATTATTATAAAACACTTACTGTGTACGATTGGCCAAATAGGTTCAAAAAAGATTTAGCTCCACACCATTTATGCCGTAATGTTTCAATTTATTTAGGAGGATGTCATGTGGAACGCAGTTAAAAGCCTTTGACAGATCACACATGGTGGCAAGAGTGCTTTCATGATTCTCAAAACCATCTAATACAAAGGAGGTTAGGCTTCCCACTGCGTCCACAGTTGACAGTCCTTCCCTAAAGCCGAATTGGAATTTAGAAAACAAACTATTGGATTCAAAAAAATAGTTTACCTGGTGTATCACAGCTTTTTTCCAAGATTTTTTAGAAGATTGGTACGACAGAGATAGGTCGATAACTCCCCGGACACAGAAAATCACCTTTCTTAAATATAGGCACCACTTTGGATAACTTTAAAAATGCTGGAAAAATACCTGAAATAAAGGACTCATTGAGACACAAAGTGAGGGGATGCAAAATTTCAAAAATCACTGATTTAATGAGATCACTGGTGATATCAAATATATCACGACACTTACTGCTTTTCATATTATGCACAATTTTCCACACATCCTCACAAGACACAGGTAGTAGCTTGAAGTCTGGAGTGTTGACGGGAAGTTTCTCAACAAGATCAGCAGCCTCAGTGGTAGATGGTGGGACCTGTCTACAGATGTTGTCAACCGAAGACACGAAGTGGTCACAGAAGATCTGCGGCGTAAGTGAGTCTGCGGGAGGGGAGCGTTTACTTGAGGTTGTTTTGTTGATTACTTCCCAAGCCTTCTTACACTTGTTAGGCGCAGCAGCAATTGAGTTAGCATTAAAGTTGAGCTTAGCTTGGGCAAGGGCTTTTTTATAGATCGACTTAGCTTCATAATATCTTTGCTTATAAGTTTCGACAAACAAGTTGTACCTTTTAGCCCATTGCCAGAAATCGTAGAGTTTATTCATTTCAATTCGTTTATCCGACAACTCTTTGTTGTACCAATTAGCTGACGATTTGTAGGTTCTTGCTCTGCCTTTAGGCCGAATAGCCTTGTGTGGAAAGCAGTCACTCATGATTTCTAAAAATGTTGTAAAAAACTTGGAGAAAACACTCCCGTCTCCGGATAAAACTTGATCCCAGTTTAAACCACCTAAAGTCAGTCTAAATTTCTCTAGATTAGTCTTGTTAAAGTCCCTCACCAGCTTGAGAACATTATGTTTAGGCCTATCTGAAGGTGAGTAATTGGTCACAGAAAGTGTAGTTATGAGAGCGTTATGGTCCGAAAGTGGAGGTGTAAGAACTATGGTTTCAATTTCTGATCTTGATATATTAGTAAAAACATTATCCAGGCATGCCTCACCTCTTGTAGGCTTTAAATTTAAACAGTGACAATTTAAGGAACGGAGTAAATCCAGAAAATGAATAGGAAGGCTTTCCTGTAGCCTAATGTCAATATTAAAATCTCCACACACTATTATGGGTAAGCCATAGGTGAGTAACTTTATTACCAGTCTGTCCAAACCCTCGAGAAAGATGTCACGATTCCCACTGGGTATTCTATAAAGAGAGTAGTCTAATAATGTCATGAAATCAGTATGTGGTTGTATTATATCTCCTTTGACTTTTTTAATCAACTTAGCTTTGAAACAGGGCAGTTTCCCAGATTGTTTAAAACTCTCTAAAATCACCCCTGTTTTTAAGAAAGGTGACTCTAGTAGGCCTGAATGCTACAGACCCATAGCTATTGTACCAATAGTCAGTAAAATTGTTGAGTCTTGTATAATTCTTCAGCTCTATGATTATTTTAATTCTAATGAACTTCTGTATAAACACCAATATGGTTTTCGCCCCAAGCACAATACTGTAATTGCTATTGAATCAATCATAGATTATATTTTGAAAAATTTTGAAAATAAAAATTATGTTGCAGCTAACTTGTTAGATTTAACAAAGGCCTTTGACTGCCTATCCTTTGACTTGTTGTACGATAAGCTTTATTTCTATGGAATTAGAGGTAAGGAATTGGATTTTATTAAGTCTTACCTATCTGGGCGTAAACAAAAAGTTGTTGTCAACAATATTAGTTCTACTTATCTAGATGTTTATGCCGGGGTGCCGCAGGGCTCGGTACTTGGGCCTTTTTTGTACCTGATATTCGTAAATGACATGTACTGTAATGTTCCCTGTGTATCAATATTGTATGCAGACGACACATCTTTGTTATGTTCTGATCCTGATTTTGAAAATGTTCAAAATAAAATGTCTGATGCCCTAATCTGTGCTAAAAGGTGGTTTGAGATTAATAATTTAAGCATTAATGAAAACAAAACTGAATTGCTTTACTTCTCCCTTAAGGAGATTCCAGCTCATTTAAATGTTATTAAAGATGTCAAACTTTTAGGTTTTACTTTAGATAGCCAATTAAGCTGGGAACCACACATTGTACACCTCTGTAAGAAACTGTCGCGTATTATTTTTCTTCTCAGGAAGCTCAAATCTTTAGTTAGTCTAGATACTCTGCTAGTAGTCTATTATGGTCTATTTCATTCGCTAATTAGTTACGGTATACGCCTGTGGGGCAATTCATGTCATGTTTCTAAAGTTTTTATTTGGCAGAAAAGGGCTATTAGAATAATAGATGACCTCGCCAGTAGGCAATCTTGTAAATCTAGTTTTGTAAAGTTAAATATTATGACTGTTCCTTCTTTGTATATTTTTAGTAATTTAATTCATGTTCATCAAAACTTAGATACTTTTACATTTCAAAGTGAAGGCCATGGTCATTTAACTAGATATAGAAACAACCTTGTCACTCCCCATGTTAGACTAACACGAACTTTGAAAAGTCATGTATACCAGCAATTAAAATTATACAACAAACTGCCTGTAGCTATAAGAAACCTGCCTGTAAATAGTTTTAAGACAACCATTAATGATTGGATCAAGAACCAAGCTTTTTACACTGTGTCGGAATATATGGACCATCAGTTCTCTTAACTCATATTTCTGTAACCTGACATGTCCTATTACATTCATGTAATGTTTAATGGATTAATAAAGATTGTCTATTGTCTATTGTCTAGAGACTACAATAACTTCAAGGTTAGGCCTATCAAAACACACTTTTACACATACAACTTCTAGGTCATTTTCCAC
The DNA here is from genome assembly GCA_030545055.2 of Neoaliturus tenellus. Classification (NCBI taxonomy): domain Eukaryota; kingdom Metazoa; phylum Arthropoda; class Insecta; order Hemiptera; family Cicadellidae; genus Neoaliturus; species Neoaliturus tenellus. The sequence goes on along the minus strand of CM061534.1, from coordinate 78,006,700 downwards.
ACAAAATTGATCAATGTCAATGACATGGTAACTTAGGCCAACTTTAATGTATATGGCCACGCCACCCTTCTTTTTATCAGATCGACAAAACATAGAGGCACAACTATAACCATCAATTATGGCGAAGTCTTTATTTCCCTCAAGGTACCAGTGCTCGAAACACAAAAAACAGATATGTTTTCTTGATGTAGCAGTATTTCCACTTCCAATTGTTTATCTTGCAATGATTGAGTATTTGCTGACAAAACTTTGATAGGCCTATTTACCATTTACCATTTACCACGCTGTCTTCACCACGGTCTTGAAGATCGGGGAATTGTCATTGTTCCTATTTCTCAATTCTTCTCTCTTCTTCTGTCATATGTCAGTCTGTCATATGTCTGTCATATTCTGTCATATGCCTAGGCCTATCAACTTGTGGCAGGTTGTCCCTCATGATGTGTTCGTTGAGTTTTGACTTTCCAAGTTTAAATTAGGTCTAGGCCGAGTTTCTGAACTTCTCCTAGAAACAAATTTTGATACAAAAACATTGTTAGGCCAAAAATTAGGTGTGTAAATTTCATTCCAGAGAGAAGCTGGTACACCTATCTTGAAAGAAGAGTACTGATCAGGAAATTTTGAGTTTAGCTTGTCCACAACATAGTTTTCTACCTTTTTATAATTGAGAAAGTTTTTCAAATCGTCACACTCCGTTCCAGGGCTAAATCTGGAAGCAAACAAGAAGACCTTCTTGTTAGTGGTGTTGAGGTTATGTTGTTCCTTTGATTTACCAGTGATAAATTGGATCCTTTGTTTTCCCTTGTGAAATGAATTCTGGTTTTTAGTTCTTTTTTTATTTCTTAATTGTTTCTTGGACTTAAACTGCTGAAAATGTTGGTTTTCATCTTCGGTTTGCAAGATAGGGTTATCTATATCAATAACATTTAACATTAACATCCTTAGATTGAACAGGTGACAAAGATTTACTCTCACTGCCCGGGCTGAGAGAATCTGAAGTCTTAGAGGGTGGAGATACTAGGCCTACCTTATTTGGACTTTTCCTTACAAAACTTACAGGAGCTTTAGAAACAGTGTTCATTTTACTTTTATCAAAGGTTATTTTTAATTTACTGGCATAGGATTGTCTGTCATCATAGGCTAATAGTTCACTGATGGCATCGGCTTGGGTATTCAATGCAGCTTTGAGGTTAACGTTTTCACTCTTTAATACATGGAGATCAGCACACACGGACTCATATTTTACCTTAATATCCAAAAATTCCTCAGAGAGAACTTTAAATTTGTCCAAACAGTCCTGAAGATTATTTACCGAGTCGGGATCAGCATCCAAGGTTGCTTCACTTCCAGTCTTGTCATCCTCAAGCATCTTGCAGGCGTTACACATGTACAATACTTTCTTCCCAAGTTTTTTAAATAACTCGAATTCTACATCAGTAATACCTTCACAGGCACTATGCTTCCATTCTAAACACTTAATATTGCAACGTAAAGCTTTACAATTTTTAGAAACACTTCTTAAACAGGAGCTACATTTCGGAGCTCTAGTACCGCCCGCCATCTTGGAGGGAAAAATTTGTGGTTATTAACACATTAACACCACCTAAATGATTCAATGCCACCAAAATGCCTAGGCTGTTTTGTGCTTCTCAATAATTTCATATTTAATGCAAGTATGAGATTTTTCTGTTTGTTTCTCAAAACTCATGAGATAAAAATACTATTTTGAATGGTTTTGTAAAGTGACAAGGTGATCAAGGTTGATCACATGATGAACCATAGTTGGCACTGTACCAGAGGTATCATAGTCACTGGGTCACCGGTGAGTCATTTGATCCTTTTTATACTTTTTGTAGTGTTGGCCAGCCAAAATTTATTTTTCCTCCATGCAGCCTGCTTATTTAGTCAAACCATATAAGTTACATATTTTTAGTGAGGATTTTACTCTAAACATCTTATTTCTCCTGTAAATTGTGTATTTATTCAGTATAGGAAATATTTTCATTAGTGTACATGTGTATGTGTGTTAATAACATAATATTAAAAATCAAACAAAACGTTAGATGTAAATGTACTCAGCCATCACACAGTTTCATTAACTTTACAGATAATACTGAATTGCTACTGTAATATTAAAATGATCTATTATAAAAGCTGTGATTTTCGCAGGCCAAACCGGAAGAGACCGACACCGTTATCAGGTCTATTCGGCGAACCCAGAACGGGGATGTCCTCCTCGAACTGGGGAAGTCGAGTGACAAGATTGGTTTTGCCGCTTCCCTCAAGACTGCACTTGGGGACAAAGGCTCAATCAAGGCCCTAGAACCGAAGTGTTCGGTCGAGATTCGGGACCTTGATGCCCTCTCCACCGAAGAGGAGGTGACCCGTGCGATCCAGGTGGCACTCCCGGAGATACCGGCTGATGGAGTGAGGGTATGGCTGACTAAGCCCAACCGAAGTCAACTCCGGATGGCTGTTGCTGAGATGGGCGAAAAGCACGCCAATAAGCTGCTTAGCCTTCAGCACCTCAGAGTCGGTTGGGTCAGTTGCAGGCTCAAACGGAGGGTGGTAGTTTCGAGATGCTTCCGCTGTCTCGGTTTCGGCCACTCCTCCCGAAACTGTAAAGGGCCCGACAGGAGTGCCAACTGCTTCCAGTGTGGAAGCCAGGGCCACAAACGTAAGGAATGTTCCTCGAGCCCCTCCTGCTTCCTCTGCAAGGATTCAGGCTCCAGTGCCCTCGGTCACTTACCCGGGTCTGGTCAGTGCGGTGCCTTCAGAGCCGCACTTGAACAGGCAAAAGGCAGCGGCCGGTAATTCGCATCCTCCAGGCCAACCTTCATAGATCCTGGGGAGCTGATAACCTTCTAGATCAGCTCGCCCGAGAACTTGGTGCTGACGCGCTCCTTATCAGCGAACAGTATCGGGACAGAGACCCAAACATTTGGATCTCGGACAGCCTCGGTACTGCTGCATTTTGGGCACGTAATACACGAGATGTCTTGGTGCGGAGTCACGGGCGCGGCCGAGGATTCGTCTGGGTTCGGTGTAGGGACGTGACTATCTTCAGTTGCTACCTCACACCCAACAAGGCCGTCCAGGACTTCCGCGACAAGATAGATAGCCTAGAGGAGTGCGTTCTTGGCACCACCGGGCATGTCGTCGTTGGTGGCGATTTCAACGCCAGGGCCGTCGAGTGGGGAATGCCCTCTACCAGCTCCCGGGGGAAATACATCCTGGATTTCATCGCCAGGGCCGGTCTTGTCGTCCTCAACCAGGGTGACACACCTACTTTTTGGCGCCCCGGGCTGAGAGGCACGATCCCTGACGTCACCTTTGCGTCTGAGTCGCTCCTTCAGAGGATCTCTGGCTGGAGGGTTGTGGAACACTACACGGGTAGCGACCACCAATACATCGTTTTTGACCTGCATGATCAGGCAAATCGTCGAGTTTCCGCATTTCAGGAAGGGCCACGCCGGTGGAACACCAACAAACTGGACGTGGTCAAGTTCACCGAAGTCATCTCTCGGGGAGCGCAGGGGAATCCTGGTGAGGCTGGGGCCGAGGCATTAGTAACATCCACGATGGAACTGATCGTCTCGGCCTGCGACCAGTCTATGCCGCGAAGGAAACCCCGACGCGACAAACAACCCGTTTACTGGTGGACTGAAGAGATTGCGGAACTCAGAAGAACATGTTTAAGAACTAGACGAGCCGCCACAAGAGCGAGAATTCCCGCAGACAGAGTTCGTAAGTCGGAGGCCTATAAAGCTGCGAGAAAATCTCTCCGCCAGGCGATCAACAGGAGCAAGGCGAATAGCTGGAGGAGACTTCGTGACGACGTTGACTCCGACCCGTGGGGCCTGGGTTACAAACTTGTAACACAGAAACTCGGCGCCCGCTCTCCACCTTCCATCATGGAGGGCGCCACCATGGGGAGGATCGTCGCTGCGTTGTTTCCTGAACATCCAAAGCGACCGCCGGTTGACTTCGGACGGGTAGAGGACGTTCCACTCTTCACCTTCGAGGAGCTGGAAACCTCCGTTCTCTCCCTGAAGAGCAACAAGGCTCCTGGCCCGGATGGGATTCCCAGTGAGGCTTTAAAGAAAGTATTTTCAATCAACGCTGACTTGTTGCTGAGAATGTACAACGCCTGTTTGGTAGAAGGGGTGTTTCCGGCTCCCTGGAAAACAGCCAGGCTTGTACTGATCAGCAAGGGCAAAGGTGATCCCGAGCTGCCGTCGTCCCACAGGCCTCTCTGCATGTTGGACACGGCTGGGAAGCTGTTTGAGAAGCTGATCCGTTCCCGCCTGACTTCTGCCGTGGAAGCTGCCGGGGACTTATGCCCCCGTCAGTACGGCTTCAGAAAGGGACGGTCAACGATCGACGCTGTCACCGAAGTTCAGAGAGCTGTGGAGAGAGCCGAGAGCCACAACCATTTCTCCCGCCGAGTAGTGCTTCTTGTTACGCTTGATGTCAAGAATGCCTTCAACTCGGCGAGGTGGGTCGATATGTTGGATGCGCTTCGCAACACCTTTCGTATTCCTGCATATCTGTTGCGGCTCATCGAGGATTATCTACGCTCTCGAAGCCTGATTTATGACACGAGGGACGGAATGCGGACGATGGAAGTCACTTCTGGTGCCGCACAAGGTTCAATACTCGGCCCGGATCTCTGGAACGTTGCCTATGACAGCCTCCTGAGGTCCGAGATGCCTGAGGAAACCACTTTGGTTGGGTACGCTGATGACGTCGCAGCTCTCATAGCTGCACGCAACGTTGAGCTGGCCCAACTAAAGTTGAACCGAGTCATGCGTGTGGTCACACCTGGATGTCAGATCACGGTCTCTCGCTTGCTCTCAGTAAGACGGAGATTGTGATTCTCACGAAGAAGAGGATCGACACCGTCGTGCCACTCCGAGTGGGAAGGGAGGTGGTCACATCAACTCGTGCCGCCAAATACCTTGGGGTTATGGTGGACACCAAGTTAAGCTGGAGGGATCAGATCTTCCGTACGGCGGACAAGGCCGCTAAGGTAGTCACTTACCTTAGTAGGCTGATGGCCAATGTCGGGGGTCCCCGATCCAGCAGAAGACGTCTGTTGATGTCCGCGGTCCAGTCCGTGCTCCTTTACGGGGCAGAGGTGTGGGCAGGCGCTCTAGATAAGGAGTGCTACAGGTTGCGACTCGCCCGGGTTCAGCGTCAAGCTGCGCTTCGGGTGTGTTCTGCCTACCGGACAGTGTCCGAGCCTGCCGTCCTGGTGGTCGCCGGAGTCATCCCTGTCAAGCTCTTGGCAGGGGAGAGGAAAGCGATTTATCAGAGACAAGGCGAGATCGGCAAGGACACGGCAAGAACAGAAGAGCGCTCCCGAACCTTCCAGCAGTGGCAACACAGCTGGGAGCACGACACCCGAGGACGATGGACTGCGCGACTCATCGAGCATTTCCAACCATGGGTAGAAAGGCGGCATGGCGAGGTGGACTACTTCCTCACGCAGTTCCTGACAGGTCACGGCTATTTCAAGTCGTACCTGAACCGGATTGGCAAGACCGGTTCACCGGATTGCATCTACTGCCCGGGCGTTCCCGATGACGCGGAACACACCTTCTTCCGCTGTTCGCGTTGGGAAAGGCCCCGCCTGGAGGCCACAAGAAAACTCGGTGTTTTTTCGGTGAACACGGTCTGCCAAAAGATTATGGAGGATGAGGGCAACTGGGATTGTTTGTCACAGTTCGTCCGGGGCATCCTCCTGGAAAAGAAAACCGATCTGGACCGCGAAGTGGCCGAGATCCCTTGATCGAGCGGCTGGATAAGGAGCGAGCCCCACGGGCGTAAGCCAAATTTAGGCCTAGCCTGACGTAATGTGACAAACAATTCCAGGTTAGATTCCTAAAGAGTAGAGGAGGTTTTTTAGTGGGTAAACCCGTTTTTAGGGGAGCCCCACACTACAGGCTGGCCACCTGTGTGCGTAATGCATTTTTCCGCCTCTCCCTCAAAAAAAAAAAAAAAAAAAAAAAAAACTACAGAGGTATCATAGTCACTGGTCACCGGTGAGTCATTTGATCCTTTTTATACTTTTTGTAGTGTTGGCCAGCCAAAATTTATTTTTCCTCCATGCAGCCTGCTTATTTAGTCAAACCATATAAGTTACATATTTTTAGTGAGGATTTTACTCTAGAACATCTTATTTCTCCTGTAAATTGTGTATTTATTCCAGTATAGGAAATATTTTTCATTAGTGTACATGTGTATGTGTGTTAATAACATAATATTAAAATCAAACAAAACGTTAGATGTAAATGTACTCAGCCATCACACAGTTTCATTAACTTTACAGATAATACTGAATTGCTACTGTAATATTAAAATGATCTATTATAAAAGCTGTGATTTTTTTAGGTGGATTGGCCACTCAGTCTAGTCATCTCTGAAGACATGATAGAGAGTTACAACAAGGTGTTTAGATTCTTACTGCACCTCAAGTATGCCTTCTGGACCCTACACAACACACGCTTTTCTGGTATTATATTGGAAATACACTTTGGCAAAACTTTCTCTCTTAAGTTAGGCCAAAATAAGTGTTTAAAACCTGAAAATCCAATTTTAAAATTGTTCAAATCGGTCCTAAAACACCAATTTCTGATAAGATATTAATATATTTTTTTGTTTTTATTCATAAACAGTATTTACTATATTGAACGAATAGTATATTTGTTGTAGACTTGGTAAGGTATTGCAAAGGATCTTCTTATTCCCCAGAGTAGGAACTCAAAAATGGTGAAATAGGAGTGATAATTGTTGTAATAGCCCAAGATGATATTTTGAATATTACGTTTGGTATAAAATAGTGTTATAAACATTTTTAGCTTTTTAATAGTTTTATTGATATCTTCAATGTACAAGTTGAATGTAACTGAGCAAATTGAATTGTTAAACAAAGAACAAAGGATAATGTGATGCATACCAGCTTGCCTGTCCGTGTTAGTACAAGAATATTCCCTTCCTCCACCAATATTACTCCTACACATGGAAAGCCTGAAAGCAGAAATATTTAATACACAAGTTACATATCCACATGCGATACCTGCATTGCTTATTGGCATGGAATAATCCAATAATTCATGTTTACCCAACACTTGTATTCATGTGAAATTGTAAATTGTGTTGATAGAATCCTAAAATAGTTTGAGACACAAATTTTATAACTCCAGTTTTAAACTAAAAAAATGTGATCATGACCTTTATAACCTACAGATTTTCAAAGTCCCATGTTACCCTTATGGACATTTTTGTAGCTATTGAATTGAACAAAAATCAACTGTTAAGTGTGAAAATAAACTGAGTTGATTTTCAACTTGGCCTAAACAAATCTTTTATCAGCACTTCCTTACATTGGAACAATGTTAGTAAATTGAAGTTAAATTTTGGCCTGGTGAGTAAGCGGAGCGAACGAGCTTGTCTTACAAGTTTACCTTGCAAAGTCCCCAGTCTATTTATAAATAAATTTTTAACCTCATTACATTTAGCCTCATTAATTAAATATTTTGTATACAAGGTTAGCTGTTTCCTCTTCCATTCAAGATGGGATTTCCCAAGAGTTTACAAGTATATAGGCAAGGTTCCCATTGACTATACACACTAATGTTAGTAGATTTCTCATAAAATGCATTTTGTTTGATACTGAAATCTGAAAGGTTTGCGTTCGCTGCGACAGAAACATTGCAATTGATGTTGTAATTATTCAACTGCATTTATTGTGCAGCAAAAACACTTCCTCACAACATAAATATAACTCTCAGTTACAAAATTGTTTCATATTTGGTTAAGAAGAGTGGTAATACTGATTTACCTACCATAAGTCACTGTACTTCAAGTTCGCTGCATAAGTTATCACTACCATAAATTGGTTTCAAACACGCTTGTACTATGAGAAGTGTATTCACACTAGTGTATTCAGGGTGGTTATAAAGTCCCTTCCCACCTAGTATTTTTCTACAATTTATATTAATTTTCAATGATGGGATTCATTGTATAGGCACATACTCTAACTTTTGTAGTAGTTTAAAATTTTGGGAGTTACCTGAGGTCTAAGATGTAGGAGTAAACTTCAAAATTCCTTATGAGAAGCTAGTCATGCGACATGTCAAATAACACTGCATTTTCCCCCTAAAAACAGTGGTGCAATCTAAATTTAAAAGGTCTGTACGGAATATTTTGTCTGTGTATCCCTGGATCACTTTTAATTGTAAGATGTAAGAAATATTTTTTGGAACTTGTACAAAATTATTTGTAAGAAATTACACTGAAAGGTTATTAAAGATGTAAATTCTTGATTCAAAATAATATCATGACAGTACCGATAAATTAATTGAATTGTTTTTCCTCTAGGCAAATTATCTGGTAATCTTCAAATAACAAACTTAGTGAGCTTATAGCAACTACTTGCCTACAGTTCGATGGGGCTCCGCCCCCATGCCCCCTTAGGGTATAGTAAAACAACAACAATTTAATGAAGTATTACAGTACAAAAATACTGCCCTTTTGCACTATCATTGCACCACTGTTTCAGGGGAAAAGGCAGTGTTATTTGACATGTCGCATGACTGAACTTCTAGTTAAGTCGACTTTTACATCGACTTTAAGTCGACTCCAACATTTTAGACCTACAGATATCTTGAAAACGGTATAACCCTTTTGAATTTAGTTTGCACCACTGTTTTCAGGGGAAAAGGCAGTGTCATTTGACATGTCGCATGACTAGCTTCTAGTTAAAATTTTTAAGTCGACTCCTACATCTTAGACCTACAGATATCTTGAAAACAGTATAACCCTTTTTAATTTAGATTGTACCGCTGTTTTCAGTGGGAAAAGGCAGTGTTATTTGACATGTCGCATGACTAGCTTCTCATAAGGAATTTTGAAGTTGACTCCTACATCTTAGACCTCAGATAACTCCCAAAATTTTAAATTACTACAAAAGTTAGAGTATGTAACTATACAATGAATCCCGTCATTGAAAATCACTTTTAATATAAATTGTAGAAAAATACTAGGGGGGAAGGTACTTTATAACCAACCTGTATAGTCAATGGTTTTACCACAACCCTGCTATTTTTCTCATTTTGGACCCATTGCTGTATGCAGACCTGGTGGGGAGTCCCGCCCCGCTCCGGGTGAGACGGTTGCATGTGCTGAAGATGTGGATGTTGCACAGCACCAACACGCTGCACTCGTACTTCATGGGCTCGTGTTGCGCAGCTACTCCACACACCTGGAGGAGGTCCGTGCAGTCGGCCGACTCACTGCAGGTCATCGTCGAAGGTCAGTGTTAGTAAATGATATTGTCAGTTTTTCTTTATTTGCTGTTATTTCATAGCACTGTCTTGATTTAGTAAATACAATTTTGTTTAAATTTTTCCACATTTTGTTTTGATTATCAGCTGTTGCTGATTGTAATCTAACAAACTCAACTCCTGGTAACTTGATACTACTGATAAATTATTGATGATGATTATAATCCTGATAATTCGACACCTCTGTAGGTGTTAAGTTATGCAAGTTCTGAAATTGTCTTAATAACATGTAGTATACAGATTTTTAAAAACTATCATTTTATTCATTTTTGTTATTTGCCTCCGGATTGCTTTGTAAATTACTACAAGAGGTTACAATACCTTAATTTATCGTCAACAATCCATACGTCGCTGCAGTGGCGACCGGTTTCGACACTCAGTAGGGTGTCATTTTCAAGCCCAAAAACGTGAAATCTTCACTCCAAAGAGGTCGTCAAATGTTTAAAAAAAAAACACATACATTGAACACGAACGAGAACACAAAACGAACATACACTACACATGGCCAAACAGTTAATTAAAATTTCACGGCGCGGCGAGTACGAGGTGCGGGTCCGGACTGACCACGGTGCGTGGATGTGCTTCCCCTCCCCTCCTCCCCCTATCATTGTTCTTATCAGCTGCTTTGTACCTTGATATCATTCGTTCGATGTTGACAGCAGTTTCATACAATATATCCGATTCAAAGGAGGATTTCTCATTTAAGATGTGCTGGGGTTGTTCTTGCCGGCCTTGTATATTTCGTACTCTTCCACCGTGTCCAAATATTTGCCTCTAGATTTATGAAAATGTAACACCTCCAGGTTTTGTTCAAATCCGGTATACGAATGGTTATTGTTAATTAAATGTTCAGCAAATGATGAGTTGTGTTTTTGGGAAGTTCTTTTCGGAAGGTGTTCCTTGAAACGGGTTTTGAACGAACGTGACGTTTGCCCTATATAAAAACTAGGACAGCTGTCCGCAGTTCAGTTTATAAATTCCAGTCCCTTTAGATTGATCAGTAGGTTGGATATTTTTTGGCTTTAAAAAGGAGGACAATTTATTGGTGGTTTTAAACGATAATTTGACCTGACTTTTGGACATCTGTCTCTTTAGTGTGCTATTTAAACTATTGCCATATTCGGTGGAGATGTAACTTATCTTATCTGAACTATCATTTTTCTGTTTGTTTCTGTTCTTGTGCTTATATATCAATTGGTCAATCATTTTACTTCCATATCCATTGGAGACCGCTATGAATTTAATAATGTTAACTTCCTCTTTGTAATCTATTTCGGACATTGGGATGGATAGTAACCTATGAACGAAACTGTGATATGCTGCCATCTTTTGATTCTGAGGATGATGTGAGGAGCTATGGATAGTCTGGTGTGAAGTAGTTGGTTTCCTATATATCTTAAAATTAAATTTGTCGAATACTTTCGTGATAGTCAAGTCCAAAAAATTGATTGATTTATTGTTTTCTTCTTCTAATGTGAATTTCAGGTTACTATGCAAATTATTTAAGTATGTTCCAAGTAGTTTCAACTGTCTTTTTGTGCCGTTAAAGAGAACAATGGTGTCATCCACATATCGATAGTAAAACACAATTTTATCTTTGAATCGGTTATTTTCAGACCATAAATATTTGTTTTCGAAATTATTTAAAAATATTTCTGCTAAAATGCATGATAAGGGCGAACCCATGGCTAATCCATCTTTCTGTAAATATATATCATTTTCAAATTTAAAATAGTTTTGTTTCAAAACTGTACTGGTGAGTTCTATGAGCTCATCAATGGCCTCTTTGGTCAGTGAAGAGTGTTCTGTTAGATTGTCTTTCAATATTGAGAGTGTTTCACCAACCGGCACATTAGTGTATAGGTTTACTACATCAAATGAGGCTATGATATAATTATCTTTCAAATTGACATTGGCTATTTTATTTACTAAATCAACACTATTTTTTAAACTGTGGTTGTTTTGAAATTTAAACTCTCTCCTGATTATATAATCTAACTTTTTTGCTACTTTGTAGGCAGGCGATGGAATGAAATTTACTAGTGGCCGGATGGGTATATCAGGTTTGTGGATCTTAGGCAAGCCTCTAAGAAGGGGTGGTTGGGGATTAGTAACCTTCAGATAATTCATTTCAGTTTTTGACAGGAGGTTTTTGCTACAATTAATCTGTTTATTTATGTCCTTAGAATATTTCATTGTCGGGTCGGTATTTAACTTATTTATATCATTAGCAATTAAAATGTCATTCACTTTATTTAGATAGTCTTGTTTTGGAAGTATGACAATAGTATTTCCTTTATCGGCCTTACAGATCACGGCGTTGTTCTCAGTGACCTTATCTCTGATGCGTGCTCCCACACGTCTCAGTGACCTATGTTTGTCATGTTTGCCAATAAAATACTGATTTTTCGCTATGATATTAGCTTTATTAACTATGGTTGACCGAGCCAAGGTCCTGGCATTTTCATCTTTTAAAGTTCTAATTGCTGCCTCAGAATGTAAAAGCTCAGATATTAATGAATCTTTCCGGCCAGGGAAAAATTAAAGTTTAGGCCTTTATTTAATAAGTTAATTTCATCTTTATCAAATGTGATGTTGGTTTTATTTACTACTGTTGGATGAAACTTATGGTTACATTTAATTATTTCCTTGTGTATTTGAGCATCAGAAAGCACCTTGATTTTCCTGATTTGAGTTCTCTTTTTTGCCTGTATTTTCTTGTCAATTTGTACCTCAATTTGGTTTATCACGTCATTTTGTTGGCTAGGATGTAATATGTTCAACAAATCTAAATGAGTCCTAAACAGTAGTTTATTCAGCATGTCCTTTTTCGAGTACAGGGATTTAATTTCAAATTTTAACCAAGATTTCTCAGCTATTTCTTTAGCTCTATTTGCTGCATAGGAATTGGGTTTTAATTTTAACTGAAATGTAGTTTGGAGTGAGACCGTATTCAATACATTTTTTGTTAAATTTAATGTTCTCATTGGTTTTCAATACTTTTAATTTCACGTCTTTGTATTTGTAGGCAATTGATGCTTGACAAGCTTCTAACTTCATTTTTGTTATTTGCCTCCGGATTGCTTTGTAAATTACTACAAGAGGTTACAATACCTTAATTTATCGTCAACAATCCATACGTCGCTGCAGTGGCGACCGGTTTCGACACTCAGTAGGGTGTCATTTTCAAGCCCAAAAACGTGAAATCTTCACTCCAAAGAGGTCGTCAAATGTTTTAAAAAAAAAAACACATACATTGAACACGAACGAGAACACAAAACGAACATACACTACACATGGCCAAACAGTTAATTAAAATTTCACGGCGCGGCGAGTACGAGGTGCGGGTCCGGACTGACCACGGTGCGTGGATGTGCTTCCCCTCCCCTCCTCCCCCTATCATTGTTCTTATCAGCTGCTTTGTACCTTGATATCATTCGTTCGATGTTGACAGCAGTTTCATACAATATATCCGATTCAAAGGAGGATTTCTCATTTAAGATGTGCTGGGGTTGTTCTTGCCGGCCTTGTATATTTCGTACTCTTCCACCGTGTCCAAATATTTGCCTCTAGATTTATGAAAATGTAACACCTCCTTCCCCCTCCTTCCCAACCACCCCTTCTTAGAGGCTTGCCTAAGATCCACAAACCTGATATACCCATCCGGCCACTAGTAAATTTCATTCCATCGCCTGCCTACAAAGTAGCAAAAAAGTTAGATTATATAATCAGGAGAGAGTTTAAATTTCAAAACAACCACAGTTTAAAAAATAGTGTTGATTTAGTAAATAAAATAGCCAATGTCAATTTGAAAGATAATTATATCATAGCCTCATTTGATGTAGTAAACCTATACACTAATGTGCCGGTTGGTGAAACACTCTCAATATTGAAAGACAATCTAACAGAACACTCTTCACTGACCAAAGAGGCCATTGATGAGCTCATAGAACTCACCAGTACAGTTTTGAAACAAAACTATTTTAAATTTGAAAATGATATATATTTACAGAAAGATGGATTAGCCATGGGTTCGCCCTTATCATGCATTTTAGCAGAAATATTTTTAAATAATTTCGAAAACAATATTTATGGTCTGAAAATAACCGATTCAAAGATAAAATTGTGTTTTACTATCGATATGTGGATGACACCATTGTTCTCTTTAAACGGCACAAAAAGACAGTTGAAACTACTTGGAACATACTTAAATAATTTGCATAGTAACCTGAAATTCACATTAGAAGAAGAAAACAATAAATCAATCAATTTTTTGGACTTGACTATCACGAAAGTATTGGACAAATTTAATTTTAAGATATATAGGAAACCAACTACTTCACACCAGACTATCCATAGCTCCTCACATCATCCTCAGAATCAAAAGATGGCAGCATATCACAGTTTCGTTCATAGGTTACTATCCATCCCAATGTCCGAAATAGATTACAAAGAGGAAGTTAACATTATTAAATTCATAGCGGTCTCCAATGGTTATGGAAGTAAAATGATTGACCAATTGATGTATAAGCACAAGAACAGAAACAAACAGAAAAATGATAGTTCAGATAAGATAAGTTACATCTCCACCGAATATGGCAATAGTTTAAATAGCCCACTAAAGAGACAGATATCCAAAAGTCAGGTCAAATTATCGTTTAAAACCACCAATAAATTGTCCTCCTTTTTAAAGCCAAAAAATATCCAACCTACTGATCAATCTAAAGGGACTGGAATTTATAAACTGAACTGTGACAGCTGTCCTAGTTTTTATATAGGGCAAACGTCACGTTCGTTCAAAACCCGTTTCAAGGAACACCTTCCGAAAAGAACTTCCCAAAAACACAACTCATCATTTGCTGAACATTTAATTAACAATAACCATTCGTATACCGGATTTGAACAAAACCTGGAGGTGTTACATTTTCATAAATCTAGAGGCAAATATTTGGACACAGTGGAAGAGTACGAAATATACAAGGCCGGCAAGAAACAACCCCAGCACATCTTAAATGAGAAATCCTCCTTTGAATCGGATATATTGTATGAAACTGCTGTCAACATCGAACGAATGATATCAAGGTACAAAGCA
>CM061534.1:77945993-77992161 GCA_030545055.2 Neoaliturus tenellus | reverse complement strand
CAACAATATTGGCGATAAGTTAGAGTTTATTTATCTTACAGTTAACAAAAACTACTTAAATAAGGTTGGCAGGACTGTTAAATCGCTAATGATTTACAAGTCAGCTGTAAATAACAATCAGCTGTTTGTTGACTATTTCATTGTTGCTATCAAACGTTTGCAAATATTGCCTTAAGGGTGTTTTTGTTTAGTACGTAGAAACAGTTAAAATTTTTGTCAAGGTTTTTACTGATTTTGTTTTGGTGCGTGTCAAAGTAATAGCTTTGTTTTTATTGATGTTACATTGTGTTTGGCTGTGGTTTTTACTTTTGTGCAGTTCTTTTAATGTTTTGGAAATGGACAAATGTTTGCTTTGCGGTGAGTCACTTGATGTAGCAAGCAAACCCACAAATGAGGTTCAACGTGGTATTGATGCGTTGCGCAATGCAAGTAAACTTCGTGGTGACACTGCCGTTTTTGAAAAGCTAGTAGGCATAAGATGTGTAAAAGTTCATTCAGAATGTAGGAAAAACTATACACGGCCCTCTTCATTAAAAGCGTATTCTGTCTCAGAGCAGGAAATTGTTCCGCAGTGTTCAAGTCGGCTTGTTAGATCAGACACCGATCATGGCTTTGACATAAAAACTCACTGTCTCTTCTGTGGCAATGACCCGTCATTTAGAGCAAGCACGAAGATCCCCACGAAATACAGAAAGGTTATGCATGAAGTCCTTACTCTTTCTAAAAAAGAATCGATAGAAAAACAGGCATTGGCAAGAAACGACAAGTGGGGCCAGCTCGTACTTTCCCGAATAGCTACAGTTGGAGATTTGGTTGCTGCTGGGGTAAAGTATTGCCATGATTGCCATCTCCGTTTCTTTACATCGAAGAAAACGGACCATACAAAAGGTCAAGGTGAGATTTCATTGAAACACGAAGCATTTCTTAAACTTTGCTCCTACATGGAAAGTTCCGAAGAATGTCAATTCAGCATCAATGAACTAATGTGCAAAATGAAAGAATTAATAGACGACGAGGAGTGCTACAGTGAAAAACATTTGCTAAGGAAGCTTGATGCACATTACGGTAGGCAGATTAGTATTAGTACATTAAATGGTCAAAATTCCATAATAAGCTTCTCAGGAACTGCAAAGAAAATCTTGGTTGATTCTTGGTACGAAAGTAGGAATAAAAGTGAGGTAGATGAGCGACGACGAATAGTTGAGACTGCGGCACGTATTGTAAGGGAAGATGTCAGAAAAATGGTGTATGACACAACCACTTACCCATCTTCAGCAGATCTATCAGTAAAATCTATGATGCATCTTATTCCAGAAACACTTCAGTGTTTTCTAGATATTATAATCCAATCTAAGAGCGAAGATAAAAGTAATGTGGAGGTAAAACGGATGTCAATTGCACAGGCACTTATTTCAGCATGTCGACCTCGGTCGTTTCTTTCCCCCATCCTCAATTGCCTTGGTATGTATATACACAGGAAGCATGCCTCAAAACAACTCATTGAATTGCTAAACAGTGTAGGATTTAGCTCTAGTTACAACGAAGTTCAGCGCTACGAGTACTCCCTCATGGAACAAAGTGAACCATGCCATCGATCTGGAGAGTTCATCCAGTTTATTTTCGATAACGCTGATTTTAATGTGAGGACACTAAATGGCCACGGCACTTTCCATGCCATGGGAGGAGTTAAATGCACAACACCTGCTCCAGTTCCTGTTTCAATCCCCGTCCCGAGAATAAAAAAAGTACCGTCTGCTGCCGAGATAGCTGCGAAAGGAGAATTTCCCCTTCAATGGTATAAAAAGCCAATTATTCCAGGGTTGAAAAGTATCATTATTGAGGACGTCACGAGTTCTCTTTTCCAGTCTAATCCAGACGTGACTACACAAAAGTCCTTGGATTTATTGTGGTTAAGTTCAATCTTTATTCCAGCACCTTTGTCACCAAAGCCTCACTGGAATGGTTTTATGGAGACGCTCTACGAAAGCAGTGAATCAGGAAGCATATCAAAAATAGATGCAGTTCCTTTCATTAATTTGGACCCCAGTAATCTAACTACTATCTATACAGCTCTAAAATTTGCAGCCAATCAATGTAGGGAACAAGGTCAAACTGCGTGCTTTGTAACTTTCGACCAACCTTTGTATGCTAAAGCCGTCGAAATTGTCACTGCATGTGGATCGAGTAGTGATTTGTCCAACGTAATTGTTCGTTTAGGTGGCTTCCACCTTATCATGTCGTATTTGGGATCGATTGGACACGTCATGTTGGGAAGCGGTTTGGAAGACGCTTGGGGTGAAGTGTATGCTAAGGCATCCGTCACGCATATGATATCTGGACATGCATATGCACGGTCTGTAAGAGCCCACTTCCTAACTCAAACAGCTATAGGTATACTTCTCCTTAAGGATATTCCTGAAATTGATGGCTCCCTTTCCAATGAAATTGCAGTTTTAGTGAATTGTATGCAATCCAAAAACCTTACACCGGGCCAAGCAGCGACAGCTGATGCTGCTGTAAAATTGGGCAAGCTTCTGGATGACAAATGTAATGATCTCTCTTCAAGCAGAACTTGCAAACTTTGGATTCAATATTTCCACCTCGTTTCTGTGTTGCGTCTCTTCATTAAGGCTGAAAGAACTGGTAATTGGAACCTTCACTTACATTGTGTCAAGAAAATGCTACCTCTCTTCCATGCTGCGGGGCACATGTCTTATGCTAGATATGCACACCTGTATATTCAACAGATGGAAAACCTTCACACCAAACTACCTGCAGAAGAATTCAAGAAATTCACTGAGCAAGGTTTTTTTACGATTCGAAGAAAAGAGAAGTTTTGGAGTGGAGTGTGGACTGATCTTGTAATAGAACAAGACTTGATGCGGGTTTTGAAATCATCAGGAGGCCTCACACGTGGCAGAGGACTTAATGATTGTTTTCTTGCAAAGTTTGTACTTGCTCAGCCTCAGTGCTGGAATGTGTGCACTGCGCTCGAAAAAATAGTAGGTACTTTTTCTGGAACAAGTGAACAACATGTTGAATTGAGAGCATCTCATAAAGGTAAGGATCATGCTGATCTCCTCAAAATCCTAAAGTGGTTTGAAGTGCACCCTCCCTTTGATAGAAGCGATAACTTACTTGTATCCTTGTCCACGGGGGTTGTAGCCGACGATACAGTAAATTGTGATTCGGCAATGGAAGTTGGTCTAGAAGGAGTTCGTGAAATTGTTGGAAATAACTTCCATGATGTTACAATTAAACGAAAAAACAAAGTGGTACCTCTGTCAGCTATGAGTGGCACAATCAAGATTAGAGGAGAAGAAGTTTTAGTTAACCCTCAGCAACTCTTTATGAGGATATCATGCATTCTGAAATGCCCTTCTGATTACAAGGAATATATTTCATTTGAACTTGCCCCCAAGCCACCCTCACTTTTTGATGGTCATTCTATGAGGAAAACTCCTAAATCGGCCCTAGCAGAAACTTTATCGGCTATTGTCCCATGTACTAATGTGACACCAGTTAATTCCTATTTTGTTGTCGATGGTGGATATCTTTTGCATCAGGTTGTTTGGTCCCGACCATCAACCTACGAACAAATATGTAACTCGTACGTAAGTTATGTTACTTCGCACTTTGGAGTAAATCGCTCAGAATTGGTTTTTGATGGTTACGATGGCCCACCTACAACAAAAAACGCTGAACAGAGTAGGAGAGGGAACCGATTTAAAGCCGCCGATGCTGTATTCGACCTACATAGTATCGCTACAGCTAAACAAGCAGACTTCCTGGCCAACAGCAATAACAAGTCACGGTTGATTGCTGCACTCATGCATAAAATGGATCAAGCTGGAATAAAGACTCGACAAGCTGCTGCTGATGCTGACACACTTATTGTATCTGTAGCCATGGAAAAAGCTTCACAGGGTGAAACTGTAGTTGTAGTTGGAACAGATACTGATCTGTTAGCTCTTCTCGTTTCCAGATGTGATCCATCTCATTCTATGTATTTTCTAAAGACAGGAACTGGGATTTCAAAGATTTGGAATATCATCGATCTACAGCAGAAATTGGGAGACATGAAAGACGTAATTTTGTTTTTGCATGCTTCAACTGGTTGCGACACCACGTCTGCCTTGTATAAAAAAGGAAAAAGGACCGCATGGAAGCTCTTGAGCACTTCTGAAGATCTTAGAAACAAAGTGAAAATTTTCAACATGCCTGGTGCTATCCGGTCAGATTTGGAGGCCGCTGGTGAGAACTTCCTATTGCATTTATATGGTGACAGACGCTGCAAAACATTGAATGAACTTCGGTACTTCACCCTCCACAAAAAAGTAGCTAGACAGAAAGTATCTGCTTCTTTTGATCTAGCATCGCTACCTCCTACATCTGAGGCATCCTCTCTGCATTTCTTGAGGGTGTATTTACAAGTACAGCAGTGGCTGGGGAATCAGTTACCCCCGACAGAGTGGGGCTGGAGTTTACTTCAGGGGAATCTCCTTCCAATTCCATCCAACCGTCCACCAGCACCTGAACACCTCCTTCAGTTAATTACGTGCAACTACAAGAATAATTGCAGCAAGAAGTGTGACTGTCGACTTGCTGGCCTAGCATGTTCTACAATGTGCTCACACTGCCGTGGCATTGACTGTATGAATTCACCCCGGCCCTTCATTACCGAAGAATCTGAAGATGATGAGGGATAAGATCATTGAGATGTACATAATAGTTTATGCCTCATTTTAAGTTGTTTTCTTTTAACTGTAAGATAAATAAATATGTAACTTATCGCCCATATTGTTGTCTTTCTTAAATACCAACTCTTTATTTTAAATCATTCATTGTACATATTTTCCTCGTTAAATATTCTCACATGGTGTGTAAACAATAGGTAAATAAAAACTAGCCATTTAGCAATATTTACTTGTCAAAGTTTAATGACGCGCTGAGTGAGCGCTGCGGCTACTTTGAAGCCTGAATTTAAATTGCTTCATTCGGCAACAATTTAAATTAAAATATATATTGTTATATATTTTTATAAAGCTTATTAAACAGGTATAAAGTTTTGTTCCAAACATATTGCCGTAGAACAGATTAAAAGAACAATATTCGACAAAATCTATCATTTCTCATTAAAAATGCAATAATATTTGTTATTTATCATTAATATAAACCCAACCAATAGTGATGATTCTACTTTTAAGGTTATTTTATTAAAGTACATTTAACGGGGAGTCTAAATACGAAAAAAATATGCCGACAGCTAATTTGTGTCAAAAGATATCAGCGATTTAGTCAAACACTACACTTTCAACCACGTGCGGGGGGAAGGGGGGGGTTTAAAGGGGAAGCAAGGGGAGGAAATTCGGGGAACTTTCAGGAAACACTCTTCCTATCATACACTATCACCATGCCAAAAATCAGCTTTACATCTTTCATGTCTAGGTTCTCACCTAAAGTGGCTGGGCTACTATTGGAAGACTACCGATGCAGGTGAACGGCAACCTGATGAACACTAAGAGGCAGACGACAAAATTAATTTGCCTAACTGAATTAACTCTATTGGATCAAGCGTTTTATGAGTAAAGAATACAAACTGAGCCAGATAGATTGGGAACTTATTATTGAACCATAACATTATCATTATCAATAATCAGTAAATTATCAGTGCTTAAAAGAGATTCCTTGCCCAGAAGGCATACCAACGGGACAGAGAGTAGACGGGAGGGGTGGTACACCAACTTGACATCTGAAATTTACAATTTTGTACTGCTAGGTCTATTTGACAGAAAGTGAGACAACAGTGCTATGGCGTGCAGCTATAGGGAAGGGGACTGTTGAAGGTGATAGATAATTTTGTAAGGGTAATTGTTTGTTATACATAAGGCAACATTTTTTAGATTATTGTAAATTAGGTCTTTTGGGATCTTAAAGAAGCACATTAATTGAAAGAAGATCATTTACTCAGGACACTTGGGACGCTTGGCCGAAAATGCGCTTGGTACTCAGTTTGGAATTTTTAGGGCTAGCCCCCCATTTACTCAACATTGAGTGAAAATTAAACGTTTTTAATTTTGACGGTTTCTTAGTTTTACTTGTGTAATTTCAGCCATGTCACCGATGATTGCGGCGAACGCATCTCCAGCCAAGGTAGCGATTCTACACGTACTCAGGTTTACACAGCGTAAGTGTACACAGCCCGCTGCGGTGGTTATGTTTTTATTGATAAATAGGTCAGAAATACTTTCAATAACTCAAAACAAATCATATTTTAGCGTTAAGTCATACGTCCGACAATCTAGACAGCAACAAATAAACCATGGGTCGTTGACGGAAGCATCCTTTCGCGCTACGTATCGCCACGGTTGATTTGCCAAGTGATTACCTGTGTTATTTTCACTGTGAATAACTTTTGAAGGCATTTCGGCATTTCTGGCCTATATATCAATAACAAACCTACCCACCGCGCCGCAAGGCACTATAAGTTGGCTAAGTCTGGGTTCGTTTAACCCAGTTTTGCGGCCTCGGGCGGAGATGCGTTCGTCACGATCATAGCTACACGCGACATGGCTGACTTTAAGGAAGCAGAACTCAAAAACCGTAAAAATTAGCAATGTGTAATTTTCACCCAATGTTTAGTTAATACTGTAGTATTCTTTAAAGTTCTGCGTTTTAAGACCCTAGTTCAAAATAACAAAAAAAAAAAAAAAATAATTGCTTATGTATTTATGAAACAAATACCGATGTGTGAATGCAGCCCCCTCATCTTAATTTAGCCTAACCTTGAATATATTGAAATATTTATTCCAATATTATATTATTTACACTATAATTTCACACAACTCTATCCAGTCTCTGCTGCCAACTTGCGGTTTGGAAACGTCAGTCAACATATAAATATATTATTATAAAATATGAAGTTTTTCCTACAATGCCACGGAAATCTGGGGGGGCTTAGCCCCCCCAAGCCCCCCCCCCCTTTAGCCGCCTATGGGCATTTTTGGATTTTAGACATAATTTTAAGACTACTTTACAATTTAATGTGCATCCCTAATCCTAAAGGTTTGGAAGATAATGGAGGTCAAAGTTAATTTTTTCATGTAAGAATAACATGGGGCTAAATTTCACATCCATTATCTCTGTAAATTTCCCATTAAACTAAAAAGGCCGAGCATAAAAATGGCTTAGCTTCTTCTTTAAACACATTAGCATCATATATTTTTAAATTATTTTATTTTTCCATGAATTTTTCAATATGGTGGAAATGATTTAAAATGTCTAGAAAACTCAAAATAATTATGTGAAAATCGGTATTTTTAATGGAATATTATCTAAAATGAGGTTATAAGATATTTTTATGCTTGAACAGTTATGTTAAAGATAACATTTCCAGTGTTAATGGATATGACAATTTGCTCCATGTTATTCTTATGGGGAAAAAATTAAACTTCTATCTCCATTATCTCCCAAACCGTTGTGATTAGGGATACCCATTAAACTGTAAAGTAGTCTTAAAATGATGTCTAGCATCCAAAAATACCATAAAAAGTGGAGGTTCATATTTAAAATTAAATTAATGTCTTCCGGTCTGGGTAGGTTATTTCTGGTACACTCTGTACATTGAAATTATCATCAATGGATAGACCGCAACCGTTTTACTTATAATGGCACAATTTGTTTTTGTGAATAATCAATTTTGTAGATTTTAAAAGGGGTGTACGGGTGGTCTGGAACACCCGGTATAAGTGCAATATTGTATTTAATAATACAATTGTTGAAAAACACAAGTAAAATATCCAAAGGTTTTAGTATTTTTATTGGTTTTTATTTTAAACATAACAGTAATGCTTCGTTTATAAACTCGTTTTGAGATCTTAGGATCAAAAATCTACTTATTTTTTCCAATATTCAAATCAAGAATGGTGGTTGAATAAATGACATGACAAAAGTTAGGGTAAATACTGGTAGGGCCTAAATAAAATCAAAATAAGACACCAGTAGTCTAAACTAAACTAAAAGTAAAGGTGTGCGTATCCCTGCAAAAATGATCAAAACTATCAACAACCACCAAAATGTTTTCAGTGACATCATACAAAAAAAGACAAACCTATATCAAAATTAGAAAATATGTACCTTAATAAAATAACTAGGCCTAACTGTGAAACATTGACCTAGGCCTACCAAGTACACTACTTCAACAATAAGTCTAGGTACATGGTGGAAGAAAGATGGTGTGTGCATATAAATATTGCCAGTATCCCTACCGTGAACTGTGACGTCACCTATGACGACACTAATATTAAGCAGTCTTTTTGAAACAGCTGCTTACTGTGAAGAGGAATAGTTTGTTGTTGATGGAAATTTAATAGCTTCATTACCATGATACTATATCAAAAGCTAAAGAGATATTTATTAAAGGGATTCATAAAGCTAAAAAAAAGGGATGTTTCCTGACCTCTTAAAATATAGTATTGTAAGACCTCTTTTCAAAAAAGGAGATCAGACTAAACTCGAAAATTATCGTCCAATATCTATTTTACCTGCATTTTCAAAAATATTTGAAAAGGTATTGCATAAACAAATTGTTAACTATTTTGATTCAAATGAGCTATTACATGATAGCCAATTTGGATTTAGAAAAAGTAGAAGCACATCTGATGCAACTTATAAATTGAAAACAACTTTAACTGAAGTTGTTGATGGATCACAGTATGCAGTTGGCCTCTTCTGTGATCTATCAAAAGCTTTTGACTGTGTTAACTTTGAAATTCTTTTACAAAAGCTTAAGTTTTATGGGTTTAGAGGAACAAGCTTTGATCTTATGAAATCGTATATTTTAGGCAGAAAGTAGAAAGTTAGACTCATTTATCAAAATATAGATTCTGCCTTTAAGTCAGTAACGGAAGGTGTTCCTCAGGGGTCAATTCTGGGCCCACTGCTCTATGTTATTTATGTAAATGATCTACTTTGTTCAAATCTCCATTCAAGTCTAATCATGTATGCCTATGACACAACATCAATCATTCATAACAAAAATCCAAATCTTTTAGAAACATACTTAAAAAATGACATCGACATTTTAAAAAACTGGTTTTTAGCAAATAATCTTCATCTAAATCAAGAAAAAACACAAATCTTAAACTTTCACACCAATTATAAAAATAGTATAAAACTTGAGTTTCAACCACTGGATGGTGTGATTCCACAAGTATCAGTATGTAATTTTCTTGGTATCAGGATAGACTCTTCATTTACTTGGAAAATACACATTGATCATCTTGTCAATAAACTAAATAAAGCTTTTTTTATCATTCTCACTCTTTCAAAACTAGTTGATTTCAGCACTCTAAAAATGGTTTACTATGCATATTTTTTATATTTTATACAGGGTGTTCGGAAAAAACGTTTCAGGAATTCAGGAGGTTATTGCCCACATCAAAATAAGCAAAAAAGTTCCTGTAAACATATGTCCTAAAATGCTTCGTTAACCCGCTAGCCGCCATTTTGTTTTTTACACTAAATAATTTTTATTTCCGTAATGGATCATTGTATTAAATTAATATTTGGCATGCACCTTCATCATGGCAATACCCATTTTCAAGAAAAAAGTTATTTTTTTCCAATGTGTATTTTCAAAATGGCGGCCATTTTAAAATTTTAAACTAAAATATCTCAAAATCGGTAAATTTTATTAAAATTTTATCAGACACAAAAAAGTTGACAAATTTAATTATCTAACCAATGGTACCAATTTTGTAAGGATCTGACAACAAATAACGGAGTTATTAAGATTTTTCATTTAAAATTACCTTAATTTGCATTAATTGCAATGCAAAATCAATGTTTTTATGCAGAAAAATCTCAATAACTAGGTTATTTGTTGTCGGATCCTTACAAACTTGGTACCATTGGTTAGGTAATTCAATTCGTCAACTTTTTTGTGTCTGATAAAATTTTCATAAAATTTACCGATTTTGAGATATTTTAGTTTAAAATTTTAAAATGGCCGCCATTTTGAAAATACACATTGGAAAAAAATAACTTTTTTCTTGAAAATGGGTATTGCTATGATGAAGGTGCATGCCAAATATTAATTTAATACAATAGTCCATTACGGAAATAAAAATTATTTAGTGTAAAAAACAAAATGGCGGCTAGCGGGTTAACGAAGCATTTTAGGACATATGTTTACAGGAACTTTTTTGCTTATTTTGATGTGGGCAATAACCTCCTGAATTCCTGAAACGTTTTTTCCGAACACCCTGTATAATACTATTCATATTTTTTACTAACTTAATCTATGTAACAGACATCAAGCTAGGGCTAACTTAACCCTGGAACGGTAAGCACTCGTATATTTTACAACGCACTTTGGATTTTTCTCAATAAATATGCTGTTGTTAGGTTTGCAACCCTGGCCAGCCTGCTAATCCCCTCCTCCCGGCACCAAGGCAGTGTCATCGCAGCAGCGATGCCTACTATACTAGCGTGCGCTACTACTTTCATCTATTATTGTTATCTTTATCGTGATATTTACAAGTGCTTACTAACCATGTTATTCTTTGGTGATGTTTTGTTTTAATGTTTTTGAGACTATTGATATGTTTTTGTTGTTTTTATTGTCCAAATTATTTGTCAAATACCTATTACAGTGATTCATTAAACTTTTATGGCGCACACAACTTTGATATGGCGCTTAACTGGCTGGGTAGCTGAGTGGTTAAAGAGCTCGCCTTTGAATCTGAAGGTAGCCGGTTCGATCCTGAGAAAAGTTAGTGCTTTTTGATGGTTCGATACTGGACCCAGCTGCCTTTGGTCATTGGGCTATTAATTAATGATCCTGACAAATAAAAACAGCTGATATTTGTCAGTAACAAAGCTACACCTCATCTGATCCATCACAATCATCACACTCACCCCTTCAGTCATACTCATCTTAAAATACGCCAAAGTGCGTCGGTGTTTCAAATGAAGTCTCTAAAGTCTCTAAAGTCTCTTAGGAGCGGTATGCTGCTACTGCATTGAACAGGAGTAGAAAGTACATCTTTGCGAGTACAATTAATTTGGACGTTTAATAATTTTTAGAAGTTTTTAACCCTAGGAGCGGCCAGGCCAAATCGGTGCGTGTGCGCTAAGCGGCCAGTCAATTTCGGCCATTTTGCAGACGTTTTTTAAAAAATTAACAGTGTCCAAACTACCAATGATAACCTAGTCATATGCATATTCATTTTGTTTGGAAAAAGACGTAGATTATTTCTAAAATAAATTAAATAAAATCCTTGTTGGTACGTTTTTCACAAAATGTGAAAAAAACAATTTTTTTGAAAAATTTTGAAATATTTTTCAAAAGTAGAGTGCTAGAACTTTTACACTGATTTTTATACAGAAAAGCGAAGATGTACAAAATGTAGGCAATTTATTTCCCTACGTGGAAATATGTTTAGTTTGTTAGAAATATTTTTTTTACAACTGTTACAGGGAAAATTACAGAAAATGGAAAAAAATTACAAACGTGCCCTGTACATTTGAAAGATAAAAATAAAGTAAATAATATATACATTTTACAGTAAATGTGCTATGTTATTAAACTGTACAATGTAGTTATTGGAAATAATGCGTTTTCGTATCATAAAAAAATTTTTTCTTTATGTTATATGTGTTTAAATTTTTTATTTTTATTTTCAAAAAACCTAATTTAGTTACTCAAAGCTTAATATAATTTTTATACAACTTGATAATATGATCAATTGTACATATTTTTGTAGTACAGATTATTCTGAACAAGAAAATATACATATAAGTATAAGGAAATAAAAAACAATTTGTCTTAAGACATTTGAGTGAATGGATGCACGGGTCGAAATTAGAACAAAAATCTACCCCTAAGGCCGTATTCCAGCAAAATCTGCAAAAATTACTTCAAACCCTCTCTGAGACTTAACCTTACAAGATAAACATATCATATGCATACTCAGTTTGTTCACAAAAGAACATAGCATTTAAATAAAATAAAATTAAACTAATCGCTGCTAGTATATCATTAGCAAAATGCAAACAATCAATTTTATAAATAATTTTGAAATATTTTTTAATTACTACGAGAACTCTTATAATATTTAATTTCAACTCAATCTAATGCATAATAAACTGTATTTAATTTATTTCTCTACATAAATGTGTTTGGTTTATTGGAAATAATTTTTTTATCCTCAGTAATTGATAAAAAATAGGTAAAATGGGCAAAATTGACAAACTTAGGTTTTATGTTTGACACAAAGTATAGGTAAATATAAAAAGCACTTGTTATGTTACTAAACTTTACAATATATACTTTGGTATTAATACACTTATGGACAAAAAATAACTGTTTTTCTTTTTACTTATCATGTGTAGGAAAACATAATTTGTTCTTGACAAAAACCCTAATTTAGTTATTAAAAGCTGATATAATTATCTTACAATTTTATAATAAGATATCTAGTACATTTATTTGAAGTGCATATCTTCCTGAACAAGAATATATACAAGTAAAATATAAAAAATATTAAGGTTCCTTAAACATTTTTTGGGATGAGACGCGTGAGGCTTCACACCGGCAATAGGTAGAATGGCCTAGGAATACAACTATTTCCGTCTTCTTCCACAGACCACCGGACGCACCATAGAGGTAGGAATCGCTATTAATACGTATAACTTTTACCTGGCAACAAAATTGTATGATTTATAACACGCCAAACTCATTATTAATTGTTTTAATAGGCGATTTATAATTTGCCGTATTTCCGGCAAATTGGCCAAACTATGCACCGCACATTTTAGCTGATTTTAAAAATTATTTTTCCTATTTTCCAAAATCATATGACAAATGTTTATCACTGGAAACGAAAGAAGAACTCGTGCTCTTTTCAATCATACCAACGGCTTTCTGATAGTCAAAAAAATACAAAAAGTAAAATTTTTTTAAAAACATATGTTTTTAGACGTCTTGCCGTTTTTGAGCCGGAAATGGTTCGCGCGCTTAATTTTGTTCAAATTATAATACAAATTGCGTCGATCTCTTAATGGTACAAGGTTCGATTATATACGAAAATGAAAGTTTGGAATATCCTCTTTAAAATGGTATCAATATTATTACATTTACTGATCGTTTTCCATGTGTAATGAGTAGTTGAACAAAAATTGACCTATATTGCCGGAATCCGGCAATTGACGATTTTCGCAAAAATGAAATTGCCGGATATCCGGCAATGGCCGCTTCTAGGGTTAAAGACTTTCAGCATTAGATATTGTATATATAAACAATAAAAACGTCACTAATATATTTTTTCATATATATTATCTTTACAAGTCATAAAATGTAAATGTTTTTGTTAAACACCAGTTATAAGAATAATAATATTAAAAAAAAAGAAAAAAAGACACAAAAGTTTTTATATGTTTTATACACAATAAATTAAGATTAAAATAAATATTTGTGTTTTTATTACAATCCTTAACAAAAAAATATGAATTAAAAAATGTTGTAAAATTTACGAGTGCTTACTGATAGTGTGATTTCCAACAAGCTTACCCTTCCAGGGTTAAGAATAATAAGTGTAGAATAAAGTTTAGTAAATGATAAAATTATTGAGAGTGTAGGTATCCATAGTAACTATTACATAATATACTTACTATAAAATTTGAAAAAAGTTAAGTTATTGGCAATATGGGTATTAAAAAAGACATAAACACGTATGACGTCGAAAATTGTTGCTGGATTTATGAAAAAAAAGTGAAAACCAAATCTATTCGCAGTTTTTTGATGAATTTAGTTTTGTTTGTTGCTACATTGACAGGTATGATTTTGCTGAGCTACCTAGAGCTACCCAAAAACTGGGCAACGGAAAAAATAGCCAAGGGGCTAACCAAAACTTTTGCAAAAACATCCAAAAAAATTTCTGAAACTCTGGTTGAAAAAATATTGCAAATAGAATTATAAATTTGAAATAAAATAATCGAAAGTATTGGCAAGAAACGAACATAACAAACCAGGAAGAACTGAAGAGAATTCATTGTTGGAACGGGCGACATAGATGACTCTGCAGTTAAGCCTGAATGGATAAAATTGAACAAACAACAAGGAAAAAATAACAACAAAACCCATAAATCAAATAGAATTAGAAATTTAAAATAAAATAATCAAGAATATTGGCAAGAAACAACCAGGAAGAACTGAAGAGAATTCATTGTTGGAACGGGCGACATAGATGACTCTGCAGTTAAGCCTGAATGGATAAAATTCAACAAACAAGGGAAAAATAACAACAAAACCCATAAATCAAAAAGGAAAAATACTTATCAACAAATGCCTAATTTTTTACGTTCTAGTTTGAATCACAATTTTAATAAATGTAATGTACCAACAAATAAAGTTGCATTTATTATTTATTCTCTTGCTTTCAAAAACATTCTGCAAATAGGTAAATATCCTGCATATTAATATCTAATTACAATAAACGAGGTAGTCTATGCGCAAATTGCGCATTTTATGATTCTGTATGAGAGAAATTAACCTAAAATACATGTATGTAAGTTATGAAGTGACAGAGATCTATTTTTGTTTACTATCTGGCTTTAAAATTCATCTAAAGGTAAGTTTAATCAGCTGTTAAATTACAATTCACATTAAAGATGTTATAATAAAAGTTGGTCAACATTTTAAAGCGCCCTCTAGAAATAAATCAATGGCCAGGGGGGGGGGGGGGGCGAAGCCCGAAACGATATGACATTCTTAATTACGATTCTCCCACACGCTATATCCTAAGCTTTAAAGTGACACCTCATTCTTAAATACCCCCGCCGCAGCAGACCTAGGTACTCAGCAAATTTTCAACAGGATTCAATTTTTTTAACTTCTCCCATAATCACCATGCGAACGAGGATATAGGTTTGCTGAATTGGGGGTATTGCAAGTAGATATAGGAAAATCCATTCCCAGTGAATGTAACTAAATTGCATCAAATCTGAAATTTTTCATTTTCCCCATAAAACCCATAGGGGTTTGCTGCCAAATGGGTGCTTAAGTAAATATAAGTTAACACATTCGCTGCTGCCAAAAAGTCGATAACTAATTAAGAAGCTAAAAATAGTTATTGCATGGAATCTTTCCTTTAGTAATTGAAAGACCATAAAATGGCTTAGAAACCATATTTGAACGACAGCATCCTGGTTCCTGGACCTACGAAAGTCATGGGTCACCAGTGACGCAGCAGCATTGCGCGACGCAAGTCCAAGGTTCACCGCTCGCAAGGCCGCCGTAAGGCACGTTCTCCGGAGCGGTCAAGTTCGATTGACCGGCTTTTGTATGATCCATTGTAATAAAAACAATAGCTAAAACACTAAAATAATTCATATCAACACTAATATATACAGCAGAAAACACAATTCACAACAAAAAAGTTGTGCGTCACGGGAGACGCACGCAGCACCCCCGGGCGAATGAACGAAACACACTACACGGCAGACTGGTATCCGAGACGCAATGCTAGCGCGTCTCGACGAGTGGCTGAACTACGCTGGCTCCGTAAATGAAACATGGCGCGCTGCGTCTCCGGTGACACACGCGCCTCTCGCTACGGCGCGCCGTGAGTCACCAGTGACCCACCCGCAGCGTATGTGTTAAACCCTGTGAGGGAGAAACGAAAAATGGACCTCTTCGCGGCAAAGTAAAAATCCTTATAATTTACTTACATTTTTTTACCTATCCTTATATTTTTTACTTTTATTTATTTATAGTACTGGCAGTTTTATCGATTGAGGTAAAAAATATCGATTTTCGGTTGTTTGCATTTTAATATTAGATTACAAAACACTTGTAATGGAATAAAAACATTCAAATGATTAAAGTAGTCGATGTCTAGCTTGAGAAAAGGTACCTCTTCGCGCTTATGGAGAAATAACATTGTCACTAACAGGTCCTTTTTTAAAACCAATCAAAAAGTTTTGCTACACTTTAAAAACTGAACTTGTGACGAATTCTATCGGCGACGAGGTAAAATACTACAAGTTTATTGTTAATGTAGAATGTCTTTTAATAACTAAAAACCAAGAGGTCGCTTTTGACCTAGTCCAAATAAAGTAAAAAGATGGCAGTACCTGATAAACAACAGCTATGTGGACATCAACTGACAAAAGGGGAACAGAGAGGTGGGCGGAGAAAGAAACCAGGCTCAGTATCTCAACCTCTGTACCTGCACATCACAATTGGGCTGTAAATATTAAAAGTTAACAAAAAGGTATAGCTTAATAAGAAAATTTATTCTTGTGGTAATAACAATTTCTGAACCGCAAGTGATATAATCTTAAAATTTATAATGAGTAATGGATCCGTTGCAAAATTTGGTTTGAAAGAAATGAAAGGAAGGAAAGCAATTGTTTTCCTTTCTTGAACTATTAGCCTAATATTGGTAAATTTTTGTCAGCCTTTTCAAAGAATTGATTTGGTCTAAGAGTGGAATTTGAAAATCCATTTTAAGTAAATCATTTGCATTGCAAAACATTCAATAACTAATTTTTAAATCTTGAAGAATTGTTAGTAGTAAGATAATTTAGTAATTAAACTTTCAGCCTTAAATATGACTGAAATCAATAGTATTCAATTGTGTTTATGTTAACAACATTGAAACTACTACTTTTAGGCCTTAAGTATTATGAATATGTTGGACTGACACAGGCTGGGCAGGTGGTGGGTGGTGGGCTGCACCGTGAGCGGGGGCGTGGCTGTGATAGTGACCTGCGCTTGGCTGAGTGCGGCCGCTGGACTGAGCGTCACCAGCAGCTGGCACTCGCTGGGGTCGGACAGGCCGAGCGTGCGACTCGAAACCCTCAGTTCGTGGCCCTCGCTCACTTGCATCGCGGCCGCTGCAACATACAAACATTACGTTGACGGTATTGACAATTTTCATTGTAGGTTGACATTAACTTGAAAATTGTAATTTTTATATTATCTACACACTCAGATTCAATGGTTTTAAAATTAATTTAGTCCTATACCAATGTTAATTTGTCAGTCTTATGTAAGGTATTTTTCAACACAAAAACATGGAATTTATTATATTTATAATATGGTTCCAAACCAGTCAGCGGTTGAATTTCAACAAGGTTTCCTGTTTGTAGAATTTCCATAACTCACAAAGGCACTTTGTAAAGATTAAGAAACATATACTGCTCTTTATAAACATTAAAGAATCCATAAATACATGTTCAATTTAAATTTGCTTTCTTTCTCAACACTTAATCAATATAATAAATTCTCCTAGTTTTATCCAACTTACTTTGAGAAGCAGAATCGATTTCATGTTGCAAGGAGAACAGTTTTTGCTGCAATTCGTCATAAGTTAGGGCCTTGTTGGAGAGAGGAGGGGCTATGAATACAGCAGGCTCAGTCCCCAAGTAGCAGCACACAATCTCGCCTTCCTCTGACAACAGGGCTACCAACCCCTGGACACACTGGAAACCAAAGATAATTTATTACAAATAGATAATATAAAGAATTTTTTACATGTTGTGTACAAAGGATGAAAAATGATTTGCCAAAAAAATTATGACAAATAAAGCCTAAAGATTTTTCTACAAAAATTGCTTCTCTACTGTTTGTCACCAAAGGAAGAAGTTGACACGATCATACAATATGTTGTTTTTCTTTAAATGAAACTTTTATCTTAAGTTAATGATAGGGCTGTCATCATTTAACTTATTTTTTAAGACAAAAACTCTTCGAAAGTTTATTTATAAGCAGATTGTATTCGAGACTAAATCAGTACAACTCCTAAAGGTAATCTGGTTTTTATTATTATTGGTTCTTGTTTATTACATGTATGCCACAAATTTACAGTGTGCTGCAGCAGTTAGGTTAGGTATTTTATTGCTAAAATGTCAGAAATACTTATACTAATTCAAAACAAGTCCCCAAGGTCGGGTCAGGTTGTTGACATACAGGAGCATCCTTCTGCCACTCCGCAGTCTCTGTTGATTTGTCAAGTGATTAGGCCTTAATGTGCATGTTATTTTTACTGTGAATAGCCTTTAAAAGAATTTCTGACATACTGAGCGATAAAATATCCAACCTAAAACTGTGCACAGCGTGCTGTAAACTGGTTGAAAACAAGTGGCAGGTCTTGGTCACAGCCACAGGCGGAGATCCTCTCAGACATAGCTGCTTTTGGGAATCAAAACTTTAAAACCGTTTATCACGGAAGCGTTTACACCTGATTTTCACATACTTTTAGCGAATTTCCCTATAGGGAATACGCTATTCCCGTAGTATTACGGTAGTAGTCACGGTAAGACCTAAGCCCGGGACCATGATACTTTTTCGTTTTGAGGTCCCTAGAAGCCAAAAACACCATTCGTTCAAAATGATATATATGTATATATATATATATCTATATATATATATATATATATATATATATATATATATATATGTGTGTCCGTGAACACGATAACTTTTGAACGGAACCTCCAATTTTGATGAAATTTGGTACAGGGGTGTAAGCCAGCATCTACTAGGTTGAGTTCGCGGACATTGGTCGGACCATTGGAACGGGGTTTTATGGGGTTTCAAAAGGGTTAAAAATGGGTTTTTGGCATTTTTCGACCTTAATTTTTAAAATTCAACAATTTTAACTGAAACCATTTAAAAGAGCTTAAAAAAACAAACAATTTGGTATTTTGAATTTTTATCTTAGCATAACTGGTTACGGGGAAAATCAAAAAATGTGTTTTCCCTGTTATTCTTATGGGAAATCAAGTAAAGCCTATATCTTGCTTATTTATTGACATAACTTAATCAAATTTGGTATGTACATTATCTAGATAAGGTTTAACTTATACTTGCTTACAAAACCCATATGGCGGCAAACCTACATACTCACCCCCATGGGGTTTATGGGGAAAATAAACAGAACACCATAACCTTATAAAATTTGGTATGTACAATCACTAGGTAGGATTTAACTTATATTTACCAACTAAACCCATATTATGGCGGCAAACCTACATACTCTCATCCCCATGGATTTTATGGGGAAATAGAAAATATACCAAAATTCCATTGGAAATTCGCTGAGTACGCAGGTCTGCTGCGACGGGGGTATTATTAAATACTCTTCTGACCTATGCATTCTAAAAGACCTCTGTTAAAAATAACCTTCAAAACTAGTGGTATCTGTATAACCAACAAGTATCTTATTATCAATAAGCGTTGAACAAGAGGATTTTAGGTTTTGAAGTTCTATTACATGTATTTAATAAAACTAACTTAACACTTAAAAAGCATTTAAACATTGAAAAATGTATATGCTTTTGTAAATGTATTTATATTTGTTTTACAATCAGTGCAAGTTATTTCAACGTGTAGGAATGGTTGCATAGAAACTAAAAATAATTCATTACAAAAAAAGACATTGAGTGTGTAAATCTTTACAATGTGTAGGTGCAATATCTAAACACAAAAAGGTGCAGAGAGTGTAATAGAAAATTGAGACTGTAAAATTATAAAACCTTGAGATTAATTCTAGCAACAGAAACGGGAATGAACGGTAGCTGAGATGACCAACACAGTGACACCATATCATAAACCAGAAGAGTCGCTGTGTCCGCGACTACTAACACCATAACATTGAGTTCTGGCTCTAAAACCAATTAAACAATATCATTACTTTTTTAAAGAATAATTTTAAAGTTTTGATTTTCAGAAAACCTTGAAAGACAACTGTATTGTTTTAGAATATAACGTAGACTCCTTCTTGACCAGCCACTTTTTCAAATGGTTACCCCTTTAAACGGCCTGTAAAATAAAAACATTTCTTCTTAACAGCCCCTTCTGAACGTATTATTGCTCTAACTGGACTTGTTTTTATATCTTGCAGGTAGGATGGATGGGAATGCTCGTCTCGTAGCTATAGCCTAGGGAAATATTTGTTTAGACTTTTATCTGAGTGTTGTATCAAGACAAATTAATGTTAAATCAACTGATTCTGTTTCCAAATTGATCCACTTGTTTTTGTATAAGTTACAATGAACGTCCTTTTGTTTAAAAGATTTTAAAATATCTAATTTTAATATTTGCAGTATACAATGAGATTAGGAAAAAGTATAAATTTTCTGTTAACCAAAGAAATTTAAATCAAATCACTGAACAATATACATACAAAAAAAAAAATGTTGTCCATGTCAAATTTTATACAGTTTTATTGAATAAAATAGATCTAAGTCCTGCTCAGGTAAAAAAGAACAAAACAAGTGAAATAAAAATAAATATTAACACTCAGGAATGAATTTGTTCAACAAACCAAAGCCATTTATAACCCCAAGAAATGTAGTTATGGTATAAAAATCTGTTAAATAAAATAAAATTAGCAAACACAGTTAGCACAGTAAAAAATGCCTGCACAAAATATTGAGAGCAACTGACTAATTAGACTTGGTATGATTGGATTGAATTGGACGGAAAGGTATAATCAAAAAGTTGAAACCTGTTGATATTTTTATATCATTATCGTAACATCGCCTCGCATGGCGGAAGTTTGTATATTCCTGAGTACGGTTGGTTATTCCGACAGACGGTTGATCCGAGTTCGGTTAAGAGAGCTTCCACTGTACTTCAAATAAATTTCACATCGTATTATAATTTTCCAAAGTGAACAATTTAAATGAACTACTTGTGATGAAATTGAATGCCACCAAATGTGATGACATTTTTTCACCTTCTTTCCAGTAGAACACACTACCAATCTACCAGATTAGTTTTTTTCTAAATCAGTCTTAGTATGTGTTTTGTATAAAAATGAAATAAGTGCAAAAGGTTTGAATGTTGAAGAAAGACTTTGTTTATTTACATGAACAGCTGATTGTTAACAACAATACAATTAAATTGAAACCATGTGCTTGAGTGAAGATAATTATAATAATAGTATTTCAGTCCTGTTCTGAACATTGCCGCCCACCAAAAAATATATTTATATTTTTTCGTGTTGCATTAGAAATCAAACTTTAATATTTACAAATTGAAATCAATAGTCTTTGAATTGTATACAAATTCTTCTTGAACAAATGAACAAATAATTAAACAAAGTTATTTTGTATCTTGTTGTTATCAATATCAAGTAGAATTCTTGAGATTGTCTATTTCACGGGTAATGGACACAGCTTGACTACAGGACGCTTGATTTGTCCTTGTTTGGTTTGAAGAGTTGCCACACGAACCACTCCATCGATACCAGGATGTATTTCTTTCACACGTCCAGTAAGCCAAGACATCACAGGAAGGTTAGGGTCTCGTATTAGCACCAAATCACCGATCTTAAGATTAGGAACACTAGTGGTCCATTTCTCACGTTGTTGCAATGTATGCAGATATTCTTGATTCCATCTTTTCCAAAAATGCTGTGTTTGTTGTTGCACTAGTTGCCATCGTGAGAGGCGGTTAGTGGGAGAAGTGGAAAGGTCTGGTTGTGGAAGAGTCACAAGAGGCTCGCCAATTAGGAAATGACCTGGAGTGAGAGTATCGAGTTCTTCTGGATCAGTAGATAGTTGGCATAAGGGTCTAGAATTTAAAATAGCTTCAACTGAGGTCAATAAAGTATAAAGTTCCTCAAAAGTTAACTTCTGTTCCCCAATTACACGTTTCAGGTGGAATTTCGTAGACTTGATACCAGCTTCCCAAATACCTCCAAAATGTGGAGTGGCAGGGGGGTTGAAATGCCATGTTACACCCCTAGCAGCAAGATCATTCTGAATTGTTGATTGTGTGTCAGGGTGATTAATGAAAGTAAATAGTTCATTTAACTCTCGATTCGCTCCAACAAAATTAGAGCCTTGATCGCTATATATGTCACTTGATAACCCACGACGAGCAAAGAACCTTGTTAAAGATGCGAGGAAAGCTTCAGAACTAAGTGAGGATACTAGCTCTAGATGAATTGCCTTGGTAGCTAAGCACACAAACAAGCAAACATATGACTTTAGAATCTGCGGTTTTCTTAGTTTATCTGTTTTGGTGAAAATTGGACCTGCGTAGTCCACACCACAATGCATGAAAGGTCTTGAAGGCTTAACTCGAGGTGCAGGTAAATCAGCCATAGGAGGGTGGAAAACCTTAGCTTTAAACTTAACACATGTCAAGCATTTAGATAAGCGGTGTCGTATTGCATGTCTTGCAGAAATGATCCAGAATTGACGAACAATTAGTGATTGTAATAAGCGGGGACCAGCGTGTAAGTACTTCTTGTGGTAGTGGTCGATTATCAAGTTGGTTAAGTGGGATTTCTTAGGGATCAACATTGGATGCTTTGCATCATAGTTCACTTCAGCGTTTTTAATTCGTCCACCAACACGAATGATTCCCATCTTGTCAACAAATGGTTGAAGACGTTGCACTCCTGTGGAGCAAGATGTACCCTTTTCAATAGATTTTAAATCTTCTTTAAAATGATAGCGCTGAGTAATTTTCACTAACATAGTAGTAGCAAAATTCAATTCTGAAGTTGACAAAGTATTTGAAGTTATCTTGGTTGATATATTTCGACTATTATTGATGAATCGAAGAATCCAGGCAAAACATCGTTGCAGATGTTGAAAAGAGGAAAAACGTTCTATGAAGTCAAGAAATGTTGATTCCTGGTTGACAGCAGTTGTAAAAATAACTTTTGGTTTGAGTTCAGCATCAATTTCTGTTGTAGGGTTAATCGCATTGTCTTGGATTGGCCAATGAGAGGGCGGATGTTGTAAAAAGTCTGGTCCATGCCACCAAAGGGGGTGATCAATGAGCTGTGATGGCATTATACCTCGTGATGCGCAGTCTGCAGGATTTTCGGAGGATGGAACGTAAAACCAATGTGACGGATCCAAAGTTTCCTGAATGTCAGCGACTCTGTTGCCTACAAATGTTTTCAGTAAATGTGGAGAAGTATGTATCCAACTCAAACAAACTTTTGAATCTGTTTAAGCATAGAACTGTGTACCAGAAAACTTTGTGTTCTCACTTGTTTTCTTGTAAAATCGAATCAGTTTGTTTAATAAGTAAGCACCACACAACTCCAACTTTGGAATAGTGAGTCTCTTCAAGGGGGCAACCTTAGATTTCGCTAATAATAGGTGAACAGAAATAGAGTCATCGTTGTTAACAATTCGTAAATATATGCAACAAGCATAGCCTAGTTCAGAGGCGTCACAAAAGCCATGTAATTGAGCATCCTTGAAGTTCTGAGTTGCAACGAAGCGGGGAATATTTAACTGAGACAATGTAGGTAATTCTTCACAAAACTTCATCCATTGCAAATAAATATGATTTGGAAGGTGATCATCCCAATTTATTCCAAGAGTCCACAGTTGTTGCATTAACTGCTTAGCCCAAAACACTGTGGGTGTAGCTAAACCTAGCGGATCAAAGATTTTAGAAATGTGTGAAAGTAATCCACGTTTTGTCGGGGAAGATTCCTTGACCGGGGCATGAAACGTCAATACATCTTGTTTGGGAAGCCATTGCAGACCAAGAACCTTGACAGAAGTATCTTCAGTCTTGTCTGAGTGGAATACTATTGCCTTATCATCAGTGGGCACATCAGCTAGTAATTCTGGGGCGTTGCTTGACCATTTGCTTAGTTCAAAACCACCAGACTTCATTAAGGAAATTAATTCGGTCTTAAGGTTTTGAGCTTCTTCGAGTGTTTGAGTTCCAGTAATGCAATCATCAACAAACATGTCATTTATAACAGCTTGGGCTGCCATCGGAAATTTATCTCCATCATCAGAAACAAGTTGTCGTAAAGTGCGAAGTGCAAGAAATGGTGAACTAGTAACACCATAAGTTACAGTGTTCAAAGAATAAAATTCAATTGGTTCCTCAGGGCTTTCTCTCCAAAGGATAGCTTGATACTGGCGATGGTCTGGGTGAATAAGTATCTGACGATACATCTTGCATATGTCAGTTCCAAAGACAATTGGGTGCAGTCGGAAGCGAGACAGTATTTGGCAAATATCATTTTGTAGTTTAGGTCCACTTAATAGCTCGTCATTCAATGATTGGCCTGAATCAGTTTTGGCAGAGGCGTTGAAAACAACTCGTAACTTTGGTGTAGGATCTGAAGTCTTGAAAATACCATGGTGTGGAATGAAATATGCGGGAGCGGGATCATCAGATTGTAGGGAAGTCATGTGGCCTAAGTCTTCATATTCCCTCAAAAAGTCAGTGTAATTTGCTTTAAAATCTGAGTTGTTCTGCAATCGGTTCTCAAGAGACACTAAACATTTCTTTGCACGGTTGAAAGAATTGCCTAAGTTTGGCGGTTCATGTTTGAACGGTAGTTTAACAATGTACCGACCTGACTGATCTCGAGAATGGGTAGAGGCAAAAAGATTCTCACAAAGTTCATCCTCTGAACTAATTCGTTGTTTGGAAGGAATTTCTTCCATTTCCCAAAATCGCTTTAAACAACTTTCCAATGATGATTTGTTGTCTGAAATGGTTAGGTTTGCAGAGACTGTCGGTTTGCATAGTGTTGGAATTTCAGTTTGTCCTATTAAAACCCAACCAAAGATTGTGTGGAAAGGAGTAGGATATCCAGGAGGTGAATTAGATTGCCCACCATCGAATACGTAAGGGAACAAGTCAGCGCCCAATAAAAAGTCGATAGGTCCTGGAGTATCAAAGCTGGGATCAGCCAACTTTAAATTACAAAAATATTGTTTCATGGTGGAACTCAGTTTGACAGTTGGCATTGTAGAAGTAATCTTATCTAAGACAATGGCCTTAGTATGTAGTGTTGAATCATAAGTATCTAGCGGTTTCAAAGTGCATTTTACAAATCCTTGGGCACCAAGAACAGCAGTTTCAGAAAGTCCTTCAATAGGCTGATAACACTTGTAATGAGGTAAATTGAGTTTATTAGCCCAAGAGCTAGTTATGAACGATCCTTGGGAGCCAGGATCAATTAGAGCACGCACTGTGTGAAAATTAGATGAGCTATCTTGAATTTGTACAAGAGCAGTTCCTAGTAGGGTAGTAACATTTGATTGTGATTCGGTGTTCACTGCATTCATAGATTTGACTGATTTTGATTCAGAAACTGGATTACTTGGAATTGAATTAGGTGTGTTTGTCTTAACGCATTTTCCAGGTTGAGTTTTCAAAGTCTTCACTGGTTGTGTAGGATTAGTAAAATATGAATCGTCATGTAAAGTAGTGTGGTGAGGTTTGGAACATTTCTTACATCTGTGTACTGAATTGCATTTGTGTAACATGTGTGTCGAACTTAAGCAATTAAAGCACGCTTGCTTTGACTTGACAAAATCTCGTCTATTGCTTGCGCTAAGCTTCAAAAAGTCTGGACAAGAGTAGATGAAGTGATTAGCTGAACAATATAAACAGGAGGGTTCTTCTGTGTTAGTTAAAAATACTTTAGACTTCATTGGTTGTGCAAACTTACTACTAGTTCCGGTACTTGGTTTCTTTGTAACAGAGCTGTTGGTATAGGCAGGTTTGTAATTCTGACTAGCAATAGAGGAACTTAGGGTTTGGGAAGTATCTAAACACTTACAGTGTTCCCTGAGAAAATTAATAAAATCATTAAGTGAAGGGAATTCTGTTCCTGCAAACTTTCTTTCAAATAATTGACGTGTGTGACGATCAATTTTCTTTAATGCCACGGACAAAATTATGAAGTCGCCTAAGGGGTCAGGAATTTCCATAGACTTAAGCGCTTGCATATTTTCATTAAGTATGTCAAGTAGATTCCTAAGTGGTTTTGGTGACTCCGAAGTAACGACAGGTAAATTAAATATCTCATCAAGGTAATGAGTCGCAAGTAGACGTTTGTTGTCATAGCGATCCAACAATTGATTGAACACAACCTCATAATTTGTAGCCGAAATTGGAATTGAGCGGACCAAAGAGTGTGGTTCTCCCTTAGTACAAGTTAGAAGGTAGTGAAATTTCTCAATTGCAGGAAGAGTTTTGTTCTCATGCACTAAAGATAAGAAAAAATCCTTAAAATTAGGCCAATCTTTTAAATTTCCATCAAAACAAGGTAAATTAATTTTTGGAAGCTTGGCATGGGTAGTAATACTTGGTTCCAACACAGATTTAACTGGGGAAACATCCTGCGGGCATAAGGCTTCTTTTGTAGCTACAATTTTAAAATACTTATCATCAATTTCCTCGTTTAACTGCAGTAAACCTTCAATTTGAGAAGTTTCTCCTAATGAAATGTACTTAGAGACAATGTTGCTCTGAAATTGATTAAAACTTTCATATTGTTCATTGAGTTTCTCAAACCTGGCTTTAAAAATAGCAAGTTCAGATGGTTCTACATGTACTGTCAATGCATTAGCCTTAAACAAAAGATTGTCAATTCTTTTAATTATGGAGTCCCTATTAAATTTTAAGACTTCAATTTCCTTCTTGATTTCATCAGCAGCACTCATATTGCATTAAAAATTAAGAGAAAACAACACTGAAATAATGTCTCTTTTCTTGAAATAAACAAAATATGGCAGTAAAAATAATTAGGAAACGTTACATTTTCTTCAACTATGAATTAAACTTGAAAGAAATAACTTTTCTTCAGAAAATTAGTTGAATTATTGTAAAATCTGGTAATTAAATTCTTCTGATCAAACTTACATTGAAATTGTAAAAAGATTATTAAACAATTGTAATTATTGTAATGAAATTCAGTTTTGAAAATAAAGTAATAAGTTTACAACTGTTAGTTGTACTGAAAAATGGCAAATATGAATCTTCTTCTGGGTTCACTTGTAGTTGTAGCAGTAAGATTGAAAATTAACAAAGTTTTACTTACAAATGTCCAGAAAAAGTAAACAAATGGAAAAAACACTTAAAATCACTTTAAATTAAACTGTAAAAGGTGCGGTTAATTAATCTAGGTTCGAAGGACCAAAAAATGTTTTGTATAAAAATGAAATAAGTGCAAAAGGTTTGAATGTTGAAGAAAGACTTTGTTTATTTACATGAACAGCTGATTGTTAACAACAATACAATTAAATTGAAACCATGTGCTTGAGTGAAGATAATTATAATAATAGTATTTCAGTCCTGTTCTGAACAGTATGTGATTAGATATGTTTTGGTATTATTGCACTAGAAAAATAAGTTTCAGGGTGTGAGTAGGTAACTATAAATTCCTTACAACAGTATTATATTTTATATATTATTATTGCATTTAGGCCGTAGTAAAATTAAATTTGATGTTTTTTTTAAGATAAGTCGGTTTAACAGGTAAATTTGTTATCCGGCCGCACTCTGGTCCCAAGGTGGCAGCAGTTAAGAGGGAGTCTACTGAATTAATGAAATGCCAACAATGTTCTAATCTATTATACACAAGTTAATTCTATTATTGTTCTCACAAAACTCCATTGGCCACTTAGCCTACAGAGCAACATTTTAAATATTTATTTACATATTTACTAACAATAATTAAATATTAATTTATTAATATTTCCAAATCACAAGATCAATTTGCTCTCAATTAAACTGTAATGTATGAATATCTTTATTGCTGTTTATCTTTTTATCCATAAAGGAGTTCAAAACTGCTAACAAATTTAGATTTTTTTAAATTTTCAGCACTAAAATAAAAATAAATGTGTGATTTTTTTATAAACCTTTTTTAAAATTCATATTGTTTGGGAGAAAAAACTCAGACTTTTACCAGAGCTATCAAAAACATTTCAGGTTTTAACCGCACATATGTTACAAACAATTCTTTTGTTAGGTTCAACAAAATATTTTACCTATGACATAAGGATGAAGACAGCAGGGAGTATATTGTAACCGTTTTAC
Organism: Neoaliturus tenellus; assembly: GCA_030545055.2. NCBI lineage: Eukaryota > Metazoa > Arthropoda > Insecta > Hemiptera > Cicadellidae > Neoaliturus > Neoaliturus tenellus. The sequence goes on along the minus strand of CM061534.1, from coordinate 77,964,317 downwards.
CAATTCTACACTGCCACCTTCTTTAAGGCAGAATAGATTTCTTTCCCCCAGGACAAAAATTGATGCTTTGGAACTTTGAGTCACAACAACTTGCATGTCGACTATTGGTTCTCCAACATTTAAACTCCACCACGGCAAGATTTTTCTGTTTGTATCTGCTAAAATTTCATACCTGAAAAAGACAAACCCATATGTTTAAATTTTGTCTTTTTATTATTTTTTTCCTTTTTTCTTTCTTTTTTTTAAAAAAAGGCTGCAATGAATTAGTGCTGCACTCTCTTAGCAAACTCAGCCATTAAGGCGTCTTTGATACCAAGAGATTTATATACTAGGAGCGCACACTATTCATAGCCCTAATTCACGTGTATAGCCCTAACTCGTGTTAGCTGTGATGGCTAAGTTGTAGGCACATTGGCCAGGATGTCTATGGCAGTGCAGGTTCAATTCCCTCACACCTGGTGATGCAGGGCTGCCCATCCTCCCAAAGTTATATATCAATACGTTGTTAAGTCTCATAGAGTACATAATATACATATTTTAGAACTCTAACAAATGGAAAACAGCCGGCAGACGATCATTCGCTAAAAATTTTATTTGATGTAGTGCACATCATTATTACTAGTCGAATGAAATGTCATTTTGAAGAGGAAGAAATGTAGATGTATGTAGCTTACAAGTTGGTTGTGCTGATGATCGCATGGTGTGCGTCACATGTTTACATTCTATCTTACTTCTTTCGAAATTCTTGCAATTCCGGTACAACATCGTGTTGACAGCATTACAAATTTCAAAAATGTATAATATGCAGTCTATAACATGCATAAATTTTTTATAATCCATTTTAAAATTTATTTGATTTGAACTTATAAGGACAATAATATACGGATTTATTGCTCTAACTATATACTTAATTTTTATTGCCTGTTTCCAAAATAATCTTATATCACCATTTATAAATTTTTAAATTTTCTACATACTTGTACATGATAACTAAAAAAAATTCCCCCCATTTATTCTATGTTTTTTGCGTAAGGAATAAAATTGTCTACAATATGTGCATCGTAAATTTTATATCCAATATTATATTAACTCACACAAATTTTTTACAGAGGCTGTTGTTAGATTTTTGCAAAAAAAAACTCAATTTTTTTACATCTAACAAAACAAACTTTAAAATATATTTTAAAGTTTTTATTCTATTGTGCTATTGTGCATATTATGCTATTGTTCTTTAGCTATATTCAAATTCTACTGTTCATTCTGAACAAAATGTGTATGTTTTTGGATGACTCTTCATTATAATTTGTAACGGTTAAAAAACATATTGTTTTTCATATTTTGCTACAAGCTAGTAAACGTGTAAAATCTCATAATTATTGGTAAGTTTTTTAGCCACAATCCTCATTTTTATTACCCTTATTTTTATTCTCTAAACAGGTTAAATTACCTTATAATCCGCCAGATTGATCCATGGAAATCCTTTATGGATTACGCGTTTCGGCTTACAGCCATCTTCAGATCCTGAGTAAGAACTTCCTTCCCATCTATTGGTGCGTCAAAGTTTTAAAAAACATTGGACAAACTGGGAGACCTTTCGCTAAAAGGTTTAAAGAACATCTTCCTAAAAAGGTCCAGGTCCAAAAGTCAAATTTTGCCGAACATTTAGTAAACAGTAATCAGCTACACAGATCTGGCAAGCAATTTAAAAGCATTGCATGTTTGCCAAAAAGGAAGTGTGATGACTGCATTAGAACAGTTTGAAATATATAAGGAAGTAAAATCTAGCCCAGACAACCTGCTTAATGATAAGAACACGCTCCACTCTAATCTACTTTTCGACACTTATATCAAGTACAACCAAACAGCTGATGCATTATCTAGCACCGATGCCAGGAGAGGACAAAGGTCACAAGACAACAGATGAGCTACCTCAGTCGAGACTCGAAAATCGCGGCGCCGCTAGTATAATTTTTCCGGTTCTTTTATTGTAGGCCTACGCACTACAGATGCCCAGGTGTCATGTACGTGTTTACGTGTCCGTGTGTTTCATGTTTTATGTGTTTTGTACATTTTTTTAAAACTCTGATGCACCAATAGATGGAAAGCAAGTTCTTACTCAGGATCTGAAGATGGCTGTAAGCCAAAACGCGTAATCCATAAAGGATTTCCATGGATCAATCTGGCGGACCATAAGGTAGTTTAACCTAGTTTAGAGTCTAATTTTTATCCAGAAACAAACAACCAAAAAACGTGAACTTATGTGTATTACTTCATTTTTTAATGATATATTACGTTTAGGGTTTTGGATAAAAAATTTGTTTAGGAGGGGAGGGGGTAGTTTTGGGGAGCCCCGCACTGGAGGTTTGCACTGAGCCCCGCACGGGCTAAGGCCGACCCTGCTTAATAACCTGTAAAAGTTTAGGACAGTCGAAGCTGGACACTCTGTATATCTGTGTGGCACTTCTATCAAATGCTTATTGAGGTTCCTTGGCAGGGTTGGAAGATTTTGTTTTCTACCTCTTGAAAGTTTAGTGGACACAAGTATCTTATGACAAAAAAGAAGTCCGCCTTTTTTTTTTTAAAAGAGGTTGGCGGACCTCTTTTTGCCTTACTTTGCCCCGTCCACATAGACTATTGATCTGTGCGTGGAACCGGGGCCAACGTTAACTACGGGCCGGCAGGCTTCCCCGCGCCGCCGCTGTGATGTCACCATCGGAGGCCGGCTGTTGCCTCCTGAACCCTGCTAGCAGTCTGATCTCCGTACATTGTACTCGCGAGTCGCCCCCCTTCCGTTTAGTGACAGCTGTGTTTGACTTAATTTTTAATGCGTTTACACGTTTTAACAGTATTTTTACTTAAGGTAATCGGTGTTGTGGAGGTAATAAGAATAATTATTAAATCATGTGTCATAAATGCAACGGACGTTTTGGGTACGGAACTGTAAATCTAATTACGATGGAACAGGAACAGTGCATAAATATGTTTTAGGCTTCCGTCAGACGTACATGTAGCTTTAAGAGATAAGTGAGATAAATGTAATCACGGGGAAAATTTTGAACTAACAAAGAATTTAGTTATTTTAGAAGACCACTTTGTTGAGACAGACGTACCGGTAATAAAAAAAACAACTAAATCTAAGAAAAAAATACTAACATCTAAAACAAACTAAATCTTTCTTAAAATATATAATCCCATAACTAACAGTTTTGTATGGTATATTTTTTTAATTGTCTAACTATAATAATTTTTGCGTGGTATCAGTTTTATGAAAGAACGACAATATCGTGTGAATGTTTTAACTAACATTGTATTAAATCGGGTGTCCATAATGTCTTGCCCTGATAAAAAAAAACCAATAGTAAGCCTATGAAAAAAATTGTGGTAAGATAAAGTTTTATTTTTCTGTTTTTACAAGTGACTTCTTATGTTTTTTACAGCTACACTCAAACCCTTCTAAACTCAAATAAACTTCTGTGTGTTTGCCTTGGGTAACCTGTAAATCTTTTAAGCGACTTTTTATTTATTTTTTTCAATTAAAATTTCCTGAGTAATGGACGTTTATTTAATTATAGTTTTGCCTTTTAGACTTTCACAATTAAAAACTGAGAAAGAATAAACCTAATCTTTGACAAATCAGAGAACATTAAGAAATGCAGAGAGGTCAAGCTTGGTGAACGAGGTGGCAATTTAATATGGTAATCACGATTGTGTTTTGTAGTGCACATCATAAGTATTGCATTGCTGTCATTCCGCAGAGTTTAGGTGTTAATGAATTAACGGAAAACTAGATTGCATTTTTTTGAAAATATATATATATAAAGATGCGTGTGCCTTTGAAATCAGGGAAAGACCTTATGACACCACACATAAATACGGTAGACCCTACTTATAAATTGACAGGTGGTTATGGGCCGCTATAAGGCCGCCATCAAGAGTTTATAACCAAATAAAAATTTTTAAGAGAAGCAAACAATTCATTAAACTATTTAATAAACTCACAAAGAAATAAATTTAACGCTATATAATTCTTTAACTGTCAGACCTTATTTTAGCAAGATTAAAAAATTAAGCATCAGTTTGCAAAAACTAATACATTGCCTATAAAAAAACTCGTAAGATAATTTTCCTTGACCTCATGGTGAAAAAGGTTACCCAATAAATTAAACCTCATAATATAACTTTCCGAGATATTCAATAAAAAATAAATAAATACCGGTAAAGAATGTCGCTCAATGTTGTGTTCGTCTGAATTCCTTGTAAAATTCCTACAACTTAGTAATAGTGTAGAAATGTGTAAATGTGTAATTTTCGGTAGTATCCTCTTGATCAATTATTTGAAGAACATTAGTGATAATCTAAAAAACAATAAAAAAGGCAATCGTAAAGTAAATAAGTTCCAAGTAAATAAGTAAAGTAAATAAGGCCCAATACACTGAGTAAAATGTAAGTTTAATTCTTCAAATACTTTTGTTGCGCACAATATAATATTATTTAATTTGCACCTTTCGATTCCCTTTTTAATTCTCTTTAAAATGATGTATAATTTGTAAATATAAAATACAATTTGCGCCAGTTAGAGCAGATTATAGTGCTCGACGTCGGGCGCGCGCAATGCTTTGCAATGTAACACCGCTCGGCCGGTCAGCCTCCGCCTGTGACGTTACAGTCATAGCCTGCAGGCCCGTAGTTTACGTCGGCCCCGGTGGAACGTATTAGACAAAGTAAGGGGGTGAGCCGCTACAGTACAAGTCAAAGTCAAAGTCAAAGTCAAAATTCTCTTTATTCATCAATATATACATATGTACATTTGAATAGTGTCAAAAATGTTAAAAAAATAATAATGCATTTTCTAAACCTAATATATCACACAGTGATATCCTATACAAATTAATTAATATGGAATTCTTCTAGAGAGTAAAGAGCTCTACTTATAAGGTACTGCTTTAATTTTCTTTAAAGTTATATATACAATCAATAGTTTTTATTTCCTTGGGCAGCTCTTTAAATAACTTGGCTCCTGCATAAGTTGGCTTTTTTGTATAAAACTGGAGTCTGTGGCGAGTGAGTATGATTTCGGATTTTTGTCTTGTATTGTAAGGATGGTTTAAAATCTTTATGTCAGAGTTATTTGTTAAACCAGCATCTTTATATATCATAATAGTGTCTAAAATATACTGCCCATAAACTGTTAAAATGTTTAGGGATTTAAAATATTCTCTGGCCGAATTCTCAGGTTGAAGATTTTTAATAATTCTAATTGCTTTTTTTTGCTGCTTTAAAATTTTGTCAAGGTTTTCTTTTTTTGTTGATCCATATAGACAAATCCCAAAGGAAATATGGGAGTGAATGTAGGAATGATAAATCATTTTAAGAGTCGACTCGCTACACAACCTAGACATTTTTCGTAAAGCAAATATACCAGAGTTAATTTTGGATAAAACCTTTCCTACATGTTCATTCCAATTAAGATGATTATCAACCCATAGACCTAGAAATTTTGTGCTTTTTATTTGTTCAAGCGGTTCAGACTCAATTAGAACAGCTGGTTCTGTTGTAACTCGGGATTGAGCTGTCTTAAATGAAATATAATTAGTTTTAGAGGAATTCAAAATAAGATTTTGGTTTTCTAAAAACTGTGCAATACTTCCTAATTCTATAAAAGACAAGATTTCTATTTGTTCTATTGTTTTAGCTGAAATTTTTAGATTTGAATCATCGGCATAAAGAATAATATTACTTTGTTGTGTGCTTGTTAAGCATTGTGAAATGTTCTTTAAATAACACACAAAAAGTAAAGGACCTAAAATTGATCCTTGTGGTACTCCAGTTTTGATTGGTTTAAGTTCTGATTGTTGATTGAAAATTCGATTATTTTCTTTAATGTAATTTATCTGAACAAATTGATATCTATTGTCTAGATATGACCTAAACCAGTTCAAAGAAGTTTTTCTAACACCAAGTGAATATAATTTTGAAATGAGGTTTGAATGGATCACACTGTCAAACGCTTTGGACAGATCCATGAATATTCCTACACAAGGATCTCCAGCGTCTATTGAGTCAATTATTGATTCAATAAAAGAAACACTTGCTGAAATTACTGATTTTCCTTGACGGAAACCATGCTGATTATCATCGATTAAATTGTTTTGTTCTAGGTATGACATTAATTGATTGTAAACTGTCTTTTCATAAATTTTTGATATGACTGGTAACAAAGATACGGGGCGATAATTTTCTGGGTTGTTTTCATCGTTATTTTTATGAATTGGAACAATTTTGGCAATTTTTAATCTATCAGGAAATATTCCAGATATAAATGATGAATTAATTAAGTGACAAAGTACTTGGCTAATCTCTTTTTTGACTGATTTTATTAAAATAATTGGTATTTCATCATACCCACTCGAGTACTTATTTTTAAGTGAATTAATAATATCCTCTATTTCCTCTCTATTGACATCTCTAAATCTAAAAGTAGGTTTTAGAGATAAACTGTCAGTAACTGTTAAAATCTTACTGTCATCTAAACTGTAATTTTCTAATGTTTTGCCTGATAAATTTTTCACATTAACAAAGTAGTTATTAAATATATTTGCTACATCTTTAGGTCTGTCATAACTCTTATCTCCAGCATTCAATTTTAGATTGTGAAATTTTTTGTTTTGTTTATTTCCCACCTCTGAGTTGATAATGTTCCACACAGTCTTCTGGACATTATTTGAATTTTTAATTTTACGGTCAAAAAAAGCCTTTTTTGCAGTAGTCAAGTTGATTTTGTAGTTGGAAACTTTACTTTTCAAAATGTCTAGTTGCTCAAACATTTGATTGTTCCTTATTTTTTTGGCAAGAGTAACCAGCTCACTCTTTTCTTGTTTTAGCTTTGGTGAAATCCAATTATTTTTCACAATTTCTTTTTTAACAATTTTTTTTGGGAAGGCTATATCAAAAAGAAACGTAAAATTTTCAAAAAATATGTCATATTTTTGCTTAGAGGGTGCAAGGAATACCTCCATCCATGTTTCCTTAGCCAGTAATTTTTTGAAAAGTTCTACATTCTCCTGACAAAAATTTCTTTTCTCACGAACAATAAAGTTACCTTTTTTTGATTTTAAAGTAGGTGTGGAAATTTCAAGGCACTGTCCGTCATGATCTGACAATAAAGTTACAACACCATTTACATACATTAAGTCCTTGTGAGCTTTAGTTACTATAAAGTTATCAATTGCAGTTTTTTAAATATTGGTAACTCTAGTTGGAAATTTGACTAAATAATTCATATTATTACTCTTCAGTATATTATTTAACATAGTATGACCTTTAGATTGTTTTAGAACATCGATATTTATATCGCCAGCAATTACAACCATTTTGAACTTATTCTGCAAGTGCTCTATAAGTAAACTTAATCTGTCCAAGAATTCTTCAGCATTTGATTTCGGTGATCTATAAATACCTGCTAATGCAAATTGAAAGTTGCCAATTGTTAATTTACTTACACAGAATTCAAACTGTTTTTCTTCCAATATTTTATTTTTTAGAGAACTAGGGATTAAAATTTGTTTTTCTTTTAATTTGTTATTACATAAAATCATGACCCCTCCCTTACTTGATAATTTCCGTGAAAAATAAGAGCTTACTGAATACTGTTCAATATTTAAACGTTCTATTTCTTCTTCTTTCATATCATGTTCGCTTAAAATAATAATGTGCGGTTTGAGTTCTTCCAGCACTATTTGTAATGACTCTATTTTTGATTTCAAATGCTGAATATTCTGGTGGAACAATTTAATATAACTATTTTTACTAGTACTATTGTTGTTTGGACTTACAGAGGAGGGTAATATATAGGAATTATAGGTGGAGGGGGCTGGTAATGAGCCAGATATAAAAAACTATCTTGATTGGTCTCACAAACTTTGACTTTTTCACCAAAAACACCACATTCACTATATTGCCCTTTCACTTTCTCACTGTATGATGACACTCCTGGGACAACTATGGGTGGAGGAGTCGTCAGTGGCGTAGAGCAGGTAACTCGTTCTGGATTACTGGCATCGAGGTGTTGAGTTGATTGTGACTGGAGCCGGGATGTATCTGTCATATATGGAGAAGTATCTTGAAGAGGGTGTGGGTCTTGCGCTGAGTCTGGACTTTTGGTTGAAGGTTGTGTCCTCAAGCTATTGTAGGTTGGACCATCATCATTCTCAGCACCAAAAACCGATGTTTCTTGCAAATGTTGCAGTTCAATTATCTGGCGCAGCCGTTTCACTAAATAACGATGTGACATACCGCTCCATAAAACTCTTTTTGACTTTTGTGGATAACTAATTATTTCAACAATTGCTCCAGTTTCTTGTTGAAAAAGAGTTAGATTGTAAATGAAACGATCAGGGGAAATCAAGTCCCTGACGCACCCCATCGCAGAACAAACTAGCTTCTTAAATCCCTTTTTTGCAAAATCTTTCGTCAATTCCCTAAAAGCTTTGTCATAATCTAAATTAGTGGGTTTTTTACAATATTCTAGTTTGGTTATTAGGCTGTAAATGTTGTAGTCGTCAATAGTTTTTTGGTAAGCTAGAAAGGGATTGATACAGTTTTGTGTAGTTGGTCTTCCAAATTTCTCCCGAAAAGTGACTGCCACACCAGCTGTCATATTCCGTGGGCTTTCAAGGTCCGCTGAAATTGTGTGAGCGAAGGCGACATCTTCCACACCCCGGTATCTGTTTATCACATCCCTCATGTCAGCCTCTATTACAGATATTAATTGTTGGTTAGGTCTGATATTTTCAACACTTGGCTGATGATGTGTTGTTGAGGTTGTGCATACCTCTCTCGTTGAAGGGTCCCCAGAGGCAGTCACTACGTTGTGGACCTTACTTGGTTGCTGTGGGATGAGGTTTGTATCTTGACATATTTGAGATGTTGGGTTTTTTAGTTCATTTACGAGACGGGTTACCTGTTTTGCTACAACTATTTTGCCTCTTCGGTTTATGTGAAGACCATGTCTTGTATGAAATGGCCTCTCTAACAGATGTAAATCAAGTAAAAGAAAACGGGTGTTGCTGAGCATGTGTCGTATTGTCATATTAATCTCATTGATAAACTTGTTCTTGATATCATGAGCACTTAAATCGTATCTGTAAGGTATGGTGGCCATAATCAAGTTTGTGTGTTTAAATTTGCCTAGACTAGTTTCTAAATAATTTGTTACTTCTCTTATTGATTTAGCGTAGTTTTTTTGAGTAATCATATCCACATCATTAGTCCCACCCATGATAAGTGTAAAATCATCTTTAGATAATGAGGGAAACAAATTGTGTTTTGTCCCCGAGTCCATAACTACTTTTAGAGGAGCACCAGGCTGTACATGACCAAACAACTCAAACTTCTTAGTCATAATTGCTTCTAGATGGTGGACTAAACCTCTGCCTTGGCTGTCCGACCATATATATAACTTAGGCCATGTATTTGCATCTATATCTCCTTGGCTAGATATGATGTTTATGGGATGGCTTTTACCTCTAATTGTCTCTTTAGGTTGTGATGTTTTATAGAATTTTTGCTATCGATAGTCCTAGGCAGATTAGTTTTAAGTGTTTCTAATGGTGATTGAATAAGGCAATTATGATTAGTTTTTGTAACTTGATCAATTGCTAACTCTCTTTCCTTGATTTTAAGATTACTTTTCAACTTACTGAGTTCATTTTCCGCCTGTCTTAAATAATTTTCTTGTTCTGCTACCTTATTTTCAATATGCAATATGCTAGATTTCATACGCTCCATTTCAGTTTCTTGTTCATTAATTGTATTATTTTTCAATTCAATTTTATTTTCAAGTTCTGTGATCTTGCTGATGTAAAATGCTATATTTTCCTGCAGATTTTCAATTATCAATGACTCCATATTTGATGCAGGCTTGTCACATTGATTTCCTGTGATGTTATGAATTTCCTTAAACACCAGCTTAGAAAGCTCACCATTGGACAAGAAAATACCTGAATTAAGAATGTAAGCCATAGTTGCACGTTTACTAATTAAGTCTGGTTCCTCAATACGGAGCTTTTCCAAGGTCAATAGATTTATAGGTTCATTGCTTCGCACTGACTTCAAAATAAATTCAATTGCCAGAACAGAAAAAATGGCACAGTCATACCCGTTTGCTTGAATAGGTCCGTTTTCCTCAAGAAATTTAACTTCTGAACTTTGCATATTCATAAATTCATATAATTTCTTCATAACAGTTTGAGCATGGGCTATGTTAAGGTTCCTCAAAGGGTCATAATGGTAAAAGGTGCTGGACTCTCTGATGAAAAAAAGCACACTCCAGTGTGAGCCTCCTGGGGTGTCTAGAGTAACAGCATCATTGATAGGAATAATCAAAATTTTTTGCTTTTCAACATTTTGATTTATCAGAAAGTGTTCAAATTCAATTACATTTTTCACTGCATGCGATATAATTGGGTTAAATATGAGAACATCTAAAGTACACGTCAACTGATCATTTATTATATCAAAATATTTGTGCAAGGTATCATCAGATATCCAGTTTCTGCTTAAAAGTTCACTGCAGACTGCTATAATCGGAGGCTTTATCTCAGTCTTAGTCACAAGTGTTTCTGCATTATTGGATAGGTAAGGCTCAGAAACTGTTGGTGTAAGTAATAAAGTTTGACTCAATTTTGTATCTCCATCAAGAGCAGAATTAGTGCTAGAGTTATCACAAGTTAGTTCAGCAATCTCCTCATCAATTGAGTTTGACTCCATATAGGAACATCCATTGAATTTTGATTCAAATCATGGGTTTTATCTTTTTTATTGGTTGTAAAGTCAAAAAGATCAATTGTGAAAGGTAGCTTTTTTCCTGTATATAGTCATTTAAAGCTTTTTTAGACCGAAAGAGTTTACCTGAAGGAGAAGTAACATAAATATCTATTTTCCCAACTTTGCGTCCTTTTTTTCTAATAACTTCTTCCCTTTTCCAACCAGCAGGGAGTGCTCTATTAGTATTTACAGAAGTTGTGACCATATTTTCCTTGGACTTTTAAAAGAAGTAATTAAAAATATATATGTATGCATTAGTTAATGAGCAAATTAAAATTTTTTGCTAATCAATTAACTTAATAAAATTAAATATGTCATTCATTATTTCAATAGAGTATAAACTCCACAAATTTTGTTGAAAACAGATTGAATCAGTTTGTTTGTAAACAATGTTCAAATAAGTGACAGGTGGCAGTGAAGACTTGGGGCTCTGCTGAGTCTTGTTATCTACAGTCCAGAGGTCAACCCCGCTTATCTCTTGTCCCTTCTTATCTGCTTTCCTTATAATTTTCAAGAAATTCCAAGAAAAACTTTTTGTTAAATCATTATTTTCTCTCTAAATTTGGTAAATTTGTTAAATCTACTCACTTCAGTTCGCACCTGGATTTAAACTTAACACTTTGGTGTGAAACACTACCTACAAAAATTGAAAAAACCACTGTTTTTATTGAAAAGTTTGAGGAGCAAACAAACACATGTCACTTCTATCTGGGCACTCTCAAATCATACAAGGTGAAAGGTACTGATAAAAGTCACTGGCAGAACGCGGATTCGAACCCACGACATCGCTGCCATGGTCCCGAAGTCCGGCGCGCTAACCACTACGCCACCGACTCACCCATTCATTCTAACTAGGGTAACGCATTGGGATCTAAGAGCCAAATACCATTTATCGGATCCTATGTCACACACATTATTCCAACAATAGTTTACTTTTAAATGCTAACAACGCCAAAATTTTGTCTATTGCCAAATAAATGTATAATCTAAAAATTGAAATTAAAAAATTAATGATAGCTTAATAGTTTGCAGCATTACAATAAAAAAATCTATATAAAAACAAACCAACAACTGAATGGTGGAATAAATTAATCTATTGATAGACAGCACTTGTCAGCTCAATGAAACTAATTTCACAAGTTTAAAAAAATTAATTTTGAATGCTATTTACCTGAAAGACTCCAGCATCCAGTTAGCGCTGAGCACAAGAAAAGAATCTGATGAAGGAACGTAAACAAATGGGAATGGTAACAAGAAGCAAGGAAGAATCCGAGAAACAGCAAATGTTTCTTGTTCAAAAAATGTTAGAACTCCATCCAATGATTGAACGCAAATAAAGTCTCTTCCTTTAACTCCACCAAAAGGGCCAACAACAAAAGAGAAAGCAGATTTGGATAGTTGATGTTCATAGGCCAGAACCAAGTGGTATTGGTCACCTGCAACGAAAAAAGTATCTTTAACCGAAACATACAACATGGAATTATGACAAAACTGTACTTCAATAAATTCTGAAAACTACAGTACAGCTAAATAGAATAAATAAATTCTTTTTGGTACATAAAGCTTCAGCAGGATATAGGTAGGCCTACCTGTAAAATACTTCAGTCCATTTTAAAGTCCAAAAACATAATCAATAGCTCATAAGAAATATCAAGGATTTTTTACATGGAAAAGTTCTCAATGTTTGTGTGTGGTCTTCAAAGGTATAAGTCCCGCTAACCTGGACTTCGATAACTTGGAAATCGGACGAGTCAGAAAGACTTCCTGACTTTTCCTGACCAGTAGACATCCTGAATAGCCTAAATATATGTTTTAGATAGGATTAATGTAAACTATTCATACTTTGTCTTTTGTTTAATAATTTCTTAATAACCCAGAATTTTTACAAACCCTGGCACTAATCAGTTCACATTATTCCTTGTTTGCAGGATTCTACTTTCGGTTTTTCACAGTAGTAGCATTTGATGTCAGGAGGAAGTGGCATTAAATGAAACATATAGTGTCTGGTTGAAATCACGTAAGTGATCAAGATGAAACCTTAGTCTTAATTAGCCAAATCCAGGGAAAAATTAAAGAGAAATTATATTCTTAGTAAGAACTGAAGGGCAGAGTACTTTCAGGATAGCTATCTATACTTAATACAAAACCAATGTTGTTTTGACAATTAAGTGCTTAAAAGCAGCGCTCCTATCATTCGGATCAGAGGAGTGATTATAGTCAAGATTACTTTATTATTGACAAAAAGAGTTGTGTTTTTGGATGGTTGCCCTATTTGTGGAAGGTAACAACTAAAGTAATATAACTACCATTGAGAGGTATTGTGTTGAAACTTTGAAACAGCGTTTTGTATGTCAAGTCCCCTTGAACTTACGAACTCCGACATTTCAACTTATCAATAAAATGAGAAGTGTTATCAAACTAAGAATATTAAACCACCAATATTAATCTTAAAAAATTCTTGGTCTAATTGTAACTAACTAAAGATTTAAAAAAGAATTAGAATAAATAATTGGGAGATTAATTTTTCCAAATGTAAACACTCAAATCTAAAGAGGTCTAAAAAAAAACGTTTACATTGATGAAAATTCCATTTTCTCCATTATTTACACTTTAACGGTTTTCTTGGAATTCCCGATTAGACTATTATAGTTGACGAGTCTCGATAAGAGCTCTGACAACCGTGTATCTTTATATTGGCCAAGTGTTTTCCTGAGTCTTAAGGACTTTAGTTCTAATTAACTTATGTAGGCATATACAATTTAGGATTCTACACATCTGATAATCTATAAAAAAATAAAATAACATACCATGTTGGGCTGATCCTGATATAGACGCCAAGCTGTAAACTGCAACGCTTCGGGAATGAAGGACACCAATTTGTAAGCTCTGTGAGCCTCTGTTAACAAGGATAACGTTATTCTTTAATTTTATTTGAGTGTCGTATAATCAAATCCTATTTATCAATATCCTACTCTATTTGGCTCTCAATAAATTAATTAGCCATTGCTGGAATCCTGATTCGATTAGAGTGATCATTTCGCGCATTTGGGTAAAAAACTTCAATATATTTCACTGCATTTCATGGTATATAAATTCAAGTTCTTATCTTATAGAGGTATACCGGTAATTTTGAGTTGAACATATCAACTTATCGTACTAAAACGGAAAAAAACAGATGTTTGAGTTATAAATTATTTTAAAACTACTTAAACTATTTTAAAACTTTAAATATTTTAAATCAACTGAAATTTTGGTTGAATTTTGACCAGTGGGCGATCTCTAGTCTAAAGTATACAAAAAAATTTGGCCTCTTGTGGGATACACTGGGAGGTGACTTTGGGAGCTCTAAGCAAATCCTCAGACAAATAAACAGATGATGTATGACTGTTTAACTCTTAATACCAGTCATCAACGTTGTACTTACAAAACTAGCATTAAAAAATGATGATGCAATAAAACTTTCTCTCTAGACAAAATATAAGGGGAGAGAGAAAATGTATTTTCATATTGCCAAAAGTGAAGTTGATAAGAATAAATATAGCTAAGACACAATTTAGGATATCATGAAATCAAATGTGCATTCATTGACTATCATATTTATGATACTAAATTGTTAAGTATAAAAAAAGTTGCAAATCATAATGCACTCGACACATTAACTTACAACTTTAAACAATCAAAGTGAAATACTTACGAAACAAGTTTACCAACAGCAACTTGCAGAGCAGGACTTGGCAGCTGTGCTTCTATTAGCAGATCAGTTGCTCTGTATCCTGCAGCATCAATTTCAGTTTCTGGCTGAGGCTGAAATATTCTCAAAAATCCTCCATGGCTGCCCACAATAATGCAATCAAACCCCTGTGATAAAATGTCTGCCGCAACCATACAGCCACTATCATAATTTTCATCTTTTCCACACAAGGTAGACCATAGCTCTCTAGACTTGAAAAGTGACATTGTAGGCCTACAGAAAAGTTTTAGCTGAAACCATTACAGTAAGTTAGACCATTTCAATATTAGGCTACAATCTTTTCAATAATAATGAGTAGGCCTACTGAAATTAATTTTAAGGGTCATTATCAGTTTAATCGTAAATTTAAGTCTCTGAGCAGGGAAAAATGGCTAAAATATTTTTTCTATGTAGATAAAGCTTTGAAATAATGATAAATATGCTAATAAACAGGTTTTTTGTTTCAAAAATAAAATGATTATAAAAAAATAAATGTTCAATAAAAAACAATACGTGTCTTTCCCCTTCACTCAATGTCTCCATGCTCCAGAGTCAAAGTTCTCAGTTGACGAAAATCATAAAAATGTGCAAAAAAATATATCTACATAAACTAACCATAGTTTTCATAAAAACAGTACCTTTTAGAAATCAAGAAGTAATTTCATTGAAATGAAATACGATTTCAGAATAATTCGCCATTATTTATGTGTCTCTAGTAGTCCGATAATAGTGTTACGAAGTTTTGAATTTCCACTTTTGGACAGTTTCAATTCTTCCGTTATTGGCAATAGCTAACAGCTGAAGATGTACAGGCAACATGCTGTGGATGGTAACATACAGCCATCGTACTATTTAACCCTGGAACGGGTGCTTCACTGGTAAAACGGCAGAGGGCGCGGCAAATGCGGAGTTTTACCCCGCAACAATAAATTGCACAAATTTAACCCATTTCTAATGTTTTTCTTATGAAATATTGCATTTAAATGTTGACAAACTTCATCATGAACTACATTTCATCGTTTAAACGATTAATTGTTTAACTCTAATATGAGTAAGGTATATTTGTATGTATGTATGCACACGGATCTCAAAAACGGCTCGAACGACTTTCGAGGGATAAAAATAATATAAGTACAGGTCTCTACGCCAGGAAAAATCTAATTTCTTTATAATCTTTAATTGAAATTTTTTAAATTTTAAGATTGGTCTTATGGTGTTAAAATGAAAACAAAGATATAATGAAAAGTGCCACTCAACTGTCAAAGTGCACACCCCTTGTTCCAATACTGAACAAACATGTGTTTTTTCATGGCAGCCAGCTACTAAATTATTAAATGGTACACTGTATGGTAAAAATAATTGATTATTTTAAAAATGGTACTTCATACTGCTGATTATAAATGTTTAGATAAATAAAGTAACGTAAAAATTTAAAACAAAATCTATAGTAAGAAATATGATATAAGCTGTTAACTAAACAGTGGATTAGAACGCGTTAAAGATTCAACATGAGTTTCAATAAATATATACCAGAGTGCAGCAGCCTGATTGAAACAATCTGAAAGGCGAGTGAGTGGAGCGAAAGAGCCCATTTTGAACAAGAAATAAGTCTTTTTCTACTGAGCATTTTAGCGCCCTGTCTGTAACTGATATTACTATAAAGAATATTCCTGTGTGAGTATACCGAGCAAGTGCTTCGCCCCCGGGTTCATTTTTATTTTAGTTTATTATATTAAAACACAAGTAGGTCTACATAAAATCAAATCAAAACTAAGTTACTTTTTTTACCTAGGTATGAAAGTATTTCTATGCAACTATTTTAAATTTTATTAGACTATATAACTCTCATGATTGTTAACAAATGCCACTGGCGTTGATAAGCTAAGCCAAAACAATAAAATTTAAATTTTTTTCCTATTTCTAATTTCCGAAAATTTTTCTTAGACACCTGGAAATTACCCCCGATCCTCGATTGCCAGATCAGACATATTCTGCACCCCTGGTAGTAGCCTACCTATCACTGTGTTACGGTAGAGGGGGCATGCAGGTTTTTTTCCGCATTAATACAATTATACATCAATTTATAATTAGACGCCCATTTTGAATTTGCCCATTTTGAATTTGAATGAACAAAAAAAAGGTCTACACGTGTGGAAAAAAACTCCGCATGCGCCTGCTTGAGGGTTGCCTATTTCAGGGCGAAACTTCGTTATCCGTCTCCACCGTTATTATCAATGTGGAAATTTCGATATTGCGATTGAAATTGAGCGATGAAAACAATCGAATCAACAACGATACTGAGAAAAGATACGTATGGTATCATAATAATAATCTAACCTAACAGTGTAACCGTAAACCTCCGGCACTTTAATTGACAGCGATGTTTATAACAACAAAATCAATGGTGTTTGGAAACACTTAAAATGCATAACTTATTCCCTCAATACAATAGCAAAAAAAAACCTTTTTGAATTGTATTTGGCAGCATTTGTGTGACGCCATTTTAGATCTAACGAAGTCTCCTTCTTCTCACAATTTGAATTTAGATACAGCTACACAACAAACTTGGTTAGTTTATTTTGTGTTGTTCTTTGTTACAGGTTACATTAGCTACAATTTTTACTTTTTCTGTTGTTGTTATTTTCAGTTACTTGTTTGAATATATACGGTATTTGTTTTATTGTCAAAAGTTTTATTTCATTGTATTAGAACGAGAAACTAAATCAGGTGATAAAATCGTAATCGTAGATCATGTAATTGTATCATCGATATAATAGGTAGCAATATTATCGCAATGCCCCCATCAGTACGGCTTCAGAAAGGGACGGTCAACGATCGACGCTGTCACCGAAGTTCAGAGAGCTGTGGAGAGAGCCGAGAGCCGAGAGCCACAACCATTTCTCCCGCCGAGTAGTGCTTCTTGTTACGCTTGATGTCAAGAATGCCTTCAACTCGGCGAGGTGGGTCAATATGTTGGATGCGCTTCGCAACACCTTTCGTATTCCTGCATATCTGTTGCGGCTCATCGAGGATTATCTACGCTCTCGAAGCCTGATTTATGACACGAGGGACGGAACGCGGACGCTGGAAGTCACTTCTGGTGCCGCTCAAGGTTCAATACTCGGCCCGGATCTCTGGAACGTTGCCTATGACAGCCTCCTGAGGTCCGAGATGCCTGAGGAAACCACTTTGGTTGGGTACGCCGATGACGTCGCAGCTCTCATAGCTGCACGCAACGTTGAGCTGGCCCAACTAAAGTTGAACCGAGTCATGCGTGTGGTCAACACCTGGATGTCAGATCACGGTCTCTCGCTTGCTCTCAGTAAGACGGAGATTGTGATCCTCACGAAGAAGAGGATCGACACCGTCGTCCCACTCCGAGTGGGAAGGGAGATGGTCACATCAACTCGTGCCGCCAAATACCTTGGGGTTATGGTGGATACCAAGTTAAGCTGGAGGGATCAGATCTTCCGTACGGCGGACAAGGCCGCTAAGGTAACTTAGTCACTTACCTTAGTAGGCTGATGGCCAATGTCGGGGGTCCCCGATCCAGCAGAAGACGTCTGTTGATGTCCGCGGCCCAGTCCGTGCTCCTTTACGGGGCAGAGGTGTGGGCAGGCGCTCTAGATAAGGAGTGCTACAGGTTGCGACTCGCCCGGGTTCAGCGTCAAGCTGCGCTTCGGGTGTGTTCCGCCTACCGGACAGTATCCGAGCCTGCCGTCCTGGTGGTCGCCGGAGTCATCCCTGTCAAGCTCTTGGCAGGGGAGAGG